>WIQG01000094.1:0-557703 GCA_014925785.1 Mycena galopus ATCC 62051
GGCGGAAGGCGGTCTCGTCGCGCAAGCGGTGCGCCACCATTGAGTGTGTCGACGGCGGAGTTGGAGAGCGAGCGCTCTGCCGATGAACTGCCCTTGTAGCATGCCATGGCGTCGAGAAACGGGAGATGGGAGCTACTGCCGTCGTAGATGAAGGAGACGTGGCACAAAGTGCCGTGCAGTTCCTGCAGGTCATGCAAGGAAATCTCTTGTGGGCACGACCGCGTTCGACATAATCCTCCACGCGCGCCAGATACTTGAGTCTCTTCGGTTCTGGTAGGGAGACGCGCCGATTACGGATATCCCACAGGAAACCCAGGAAAACCATCGAATTCTCGTATGTCTGCCTGATTTTGTGGGGTGCCATGGTGTGTCGAGTGAGGCGATGAGGGCGAATGAAGTGTCGCGGTCGAGGCGGTATTTGAAAGGGCCGTCCGCGAACGGGCCGGCGTCGTTGGGATGGCGTAGGTTGGCGAGGTCGTCCTCGTAGCCTAAGGTGCTCGCGTCCTTCTTCGTTCGGCTTGCCAGATGTCGATGAGCGCTCTGCAAATCTGACCGGAGTTGCTGCTCGCGCCGGACGCGCCGAACGGGTTGCAGTGGTCGATGTAAAACGTCCATTGAGAATATTACGAAAAAAGGCTGTGGTCGGTAGTATGGGACATGTGTGGTGAAAAGCCTTTATATCGAAAGCGCAGGCCTGTGTGCCGGCCGGTGCGTTGGCGATCTGGGGTGTGGTTAGCATCCGTCGTGAGCTATGGGTTACCGCGGCTGCGAGGCAAGAAGATCTCCGGGCATCGCGCGGTAGCAAACGGTGCCAATAAATAACCCACACATCGCGCAGTGGTGTAGCATCGCGAGGTTGCATTGTGCGCATTGCGCAGGTGTGAAATCGAGCGCATCGCGCGGCGGGTGATGCCCTTTGCACCATACGCATAGCGTAGGTGTGGAAAAAAGCCGTCCGCATAGCGGTACGCGTTCCCCATGCGCATCGCGCGGGATAAGATGGACGCATCGCGTGGTATAGCTTGAGGTTGCACCATACGCATCGCGTAGGTGTGGAGGAGCCATCCGCAATGCGGTACGCGTTCCCCATGCGCATCACGCGGGATAAGATGAACGCATCGCGTCATATAGCTGAGGTTGCACCATACGCATCGCGTAGGTGTGGAGGAGCCATCCGCATTGCGGTACGCGTTCCCCATGCGCATCGCGCGGGATAAGATGAACGCATCGCGTCATATAGCTTGAGGTTGCACCATACACATCGCGTAGGTGTGGAGGAGCCATCCGCATTGTGGTACGCGTCCCCAAGCGCATCGCGCGATAATGATTTTGAGGTTGCACCATGCGCATCGCGCAGGTGTGGAGGAGCCATCCGCATCGCGGTACGCGTCCCCCGAGCGCATCGCGCGTCCTCGTCTCATGCGGGGTGGAAAGAAGAGAAAAATTAGAGGATAAAAGAGGTGGCGACACTCACCAGATTTGCCACGTCAATGGCGAAATCGAATCGGGTGGGAAAATCCTCTCTGTCCACGAAGTCGTTGACAGCTGGCATGCCGGAAAACTTGTCCGCCTTCGAAAGGTGACGGCAAACCTGTTTCTTGGGCTCCAAACCGGGACCTTGATCTTGGAGCGAGACGAGCAAGGGTGAGCATAGAAAGGCCCGCGACAAATAACCTCCATTTCCTCCTTGGAGAAGGGCCCGACATGCGTCCCTTCCCCAGTTCCTCCTCCAGATAATCGATAACGGTTTGTTTGTGTTCCTCGACGGACGGATCGTTGCGAATAATGATAGACTTCTGTAACTTGGAAGGCGTCCAGCTGGGAATCCGTGAGTTAAGTTGTGACGAGCTGGGGTATCGGTCCGATAAGTTATGTTTTTGAGGAGACGTTCAAATTCGGAAGTGTTGTAAGGGTGAATGACGCGTTTGAAGATTCGTTGTATTGGGGAGTAGAGGAGCCGAACGGTAGGCGGCGGTGGACAAAAGGACGCAATCTGGATATGGTTCATGATTTTAGTACCGCTTAGAGAATGTGCAGGCAAGAAAAATCTTCAGCGTCGGGCTTATGCGATGAATCGGCCGTCAGATACGCGACCGCATCGGGGGTGAAGTGATAAGGCGGGGTGGTCCCTGCCGCAGAGAGCGCAGATGTGTAGCTGCTCCCCGTGGTGTCGCCGGCTGTCGCATCCCTTCTGCGAGACGTTGTAGGTGATGCATATGGACTTCTGGTCGGGGCCTTGGAAAGGCCGGCGGTTTGAGGTCGCTGGAGGAGCGGTCGTAGGTGGAGAAGAGCGGTTTCCGATCTTGGAAATCCTTGGTGTTCGAAGGGTGGTCGCGGACGGTGTGCGGTCCCGCACAGCAGATGCACGTTGCCGGGCGTCGCTCTCGTACCTCTTCCGAAAGTCGTCACGGTGTGCCCCAAGAAAATGTTCTCCATAAACAAGCACGCAACAAAGATTAAATTAATACCAGACAAATATATCATTGAGCAGTCAGGTGACGTGTCATGTGACAGCATGTGACAGCACGTGATGCATGAGTCATTTTGGAGTGAGTCATAAAGGAAATGACTCACGCTAGGCATATAAAAGAGGCAGCAATCCGCGGCTTGTAGGGTAGCTTTGTAGATCCCCCTATTTGTACTTGTTTAGGGTTATCAACAATTGATTTCTTACATAAACTCATACGCGTCCTTGAGTTCTTGAGTCTATTGAGAGCTTTCTACTTGGTCCCTTTACAACTTGGAGAACCTCTTTCAGAACAACTAGTGACGGCCATCAACGGGGTCTTCACCTCCGCTTCTGATTACGTAATCACTACTTCCTTTTCCAGCAACTCACCGCCAACTTCCTAAAGGGGAAGTTCACTTGCGCAGCCTTTTTTTTGTGTATCCCGAAACCCGTTGTTTCGGAGGAGTTCAAGGCGAACTTAAACTCCGTGTTACATCTGGTGACCACCGCAGGGGGGATAGTTGCGTGATTTCTGTATACCGCTACCGACCAACAGTTACCGACAGTACCGACACCGACAGTTACCGAGCAGTTATCGAACAGTTACCGACACCGACACAGAATGAGAATGACCACTACTGTTACCGAACCAGTACCGCAGGTATTTCAAACATGGGAAGAAAGGCAGCAATATGAAGACGCATTCGCTTCAGACTCGAATAGGCGGAAGTTTGAAGAACGTTTTGGGGCTCCAGTGGGGCCGTTCGAGGAAGACGCCCGCGTATCTGAAGCGGGACCATTGTATACTAATGAGACAATGACTGGGAGACCAACAAGGAAGAGTAAAGGTAAGCGGAGACAGGGGAAGAGATCGCGCCGAGTGAGGATGAGAACGGCTGAAGAATCGAATGGAAGTGATGGGCCTTCCTCTTCGGAATCTGACCAGAGCGAGAACTCAACAGACAATCCATTACGTCCACAGCCCCCACGACGAGCCCCATTCTCAAGCACCCAGGCCCCGCCAAATGGTTTCAAGGCACCCGCGCGAGCTTCCATTGATTTGCCACACCGAGGGTCAAAAGAAGCCCCGAAGACATTTCGTGGGAGCTATTCAGATGTTCAAAATTTTATAGATCACTACGAAAGGGTCTTGAAGAAATGTAACATCACCCGCGACAGAGAAAAGTGTGAAAGTATATTGATGTATTGTGCAGTGGACGTACAATATGTTATTTGCACGCTGGAGGGTTACGAGGTAGGCCGGTGGAGTATACTGAAGCAAGATATACTGCGCCATTATGATGCCGAGCGGGTTTATCAGAAACATAAACCAGTTGATGTAAAAAGGTACGTGGCCAAGCATCGGGAGAAAACTTGTACCAGCTTAACTCAGTGGCGACATTACTATACGAAATTTCATTCTATTGCTGGAGGGCCTCTTACGAAAGGGCATTTGAGCCGAGAGGATTACAATGCCTATTTCTGGATAGGCATACATCAGTCTCTGCGCCAGATAATTGAGAATCGGATATTACAAACCAATCCCTGGCGGAGGGACACGGACCAGTATACTGTGAAAGAAATTGATGACGCGGCTGAGCGGCATTTTCGTCGGGACCGATACAAGACGTTAATGGTGTGGTCTGCGGAATTGGGAGAAGATTTGGAAGATGAAGACTCGGGCGAAGCATCTAGCGAAGAAACTTCTGAAAGTGAACTATCAGAATCCGATTTTGAGATCTTCCGCAAGAAAAGGAAACTGAGAGCAAGGAAGAAGAAGAAGGAGAATAAGGAGAAACAACGCGCTACAAAAAGGAAGCATACAGGGGACAGACGTACCCAACAATACCAAGGGTCGGAAGAAGAAGTAACATCTCTGATCCGGAAGCTGAGTGCGATGAAACTGGATGATCCTGAATACGCGCCAATTTATTACCAAGTAATGGTGCTGGATCAAAGGGGGCTGGCTGAGAAGTGCGTCAAGCCGCCTACCCTCAATATTGCTCCGCGTCCGCCAACGCCCTTTCGCCCGTCAGCACCACGCCAGTCGGGAGGAGGAACTGATAATCCCGCTACGTACCCAAACAGCATTCCATTGGGTGGGCCAAGTGGTATGAATGGATCCGGGGGATCAAACGTCGGCAGAAATGACGACTCCTGTTATGGATGCTTTGGCACCGGCCACCGTATCAGTGAATGTTCTAGGATCGCGGCATTAATGGCGAATAACATTGTCATGACGAGTCCAGAGACGCGTCGGTTAGTTATGAAGAACGGGTCGGAAATTCGGAGGTATAGGCAGGAGTCGTTGGCGCAAGCGGCAGAACGGATCGCCGGAGTAAATCACCCACGGGTAATGCTTGGAATCGTAGACCCGGACAATGATAGAAGGGCCGCTGTACAAAGTTTCTATCAAGACGAGACGAGGACGGAATGGCGGATGGGGCTGGAAAACGCCTGTGAATCCAGTAGCGAGAAAACATCTGAAGATGAGGCAAGCGCACAGGAAGAACTAGTGAGTCCCGAAGTGTATTTAACACCACCCGTACCAGTGACACAGCTTGCGCACCCGGTATATCCAGCTGAGAGGACCGAAACTAGTACCCGTAAAGCTCGCAAGGTAGTATTTGATGGGGTATATCCGCCGTCGCGAGAAAAGGTATGTCCGAGGGCCGGGGAGGTTAGAGATTTGCTGCAGGACGAAGAATTTTCAGATAGAAACAGACACGGACTGAGAAAGGAAGCAGAGAACTCGCCTATTCCTCCAGCTTCAGAAGCCCCGGCCCCCGAGAGGACCAAAATGGAAAAGAATCAGAGAGTCCCTGAACAATCGTCAACATCGAACTCAGGTAAATTAAAAACTGACTCGCGTCCAATCGAAGCACGACGGCTCCGGGGTGGGAAGGATGAAGACGTCGAGATGCCGGAGGAGAGATCAAAGGAAAAAGGCAAGGAAGGCCAGAACACCCCAGATATAGCTCGAGAAGGAGTGGCGGGAAAGGACGATAGAAGCACAAGAGTAACGGGCCGGCAGTCTGAATTGACCGGCTCTGTGGATCGCCGGACCGTGGTGGACCGAATATTGGATACGCCTATTACTATGACTTTTCGGGAAATAATGGTGACCTCGAAGGACATTCGCGCAGAGATTCAAGATTTGATAAAGGTAAAGAATGTTCGTGCGGTGTTCTTGGGTGATACTCGAGACCACCCGATAATAGCCAATTTTGGATGGCCTCGGTCGAACGGTATACTCATCAAAATCGAAATGAAAACTGGTGGGCGAAATGTTTGTGCTATTATTGATATGGGATCGGAATTGAATGTGGTTCGTACGGACGTGGCCTTGCAGAAAATCCAACAACCCATTGACATGAGCCGAGCCACCAATATGAACGACGCGAATGGAGGAAGAGGACAGCTAAGAGGGTGGATTAAGGACGTAGATTTCAGCTGTGGAGGAGCATTCACCATGACCGACTTGTGGGTGTCTCAGACGGCCCCGTTTTCATTGTTGTTGGGGCGGCCATGGCAGCGCGGAAATCTGGTGAGCATTGATGAACGCGAAGAGGGCACTTATCTAATATTCAAGGACCGAGAAACGAAACTTCCCCGTTTCGAGCTCCTTGCGGTGCCGCACGAGAGTCCAGATGCATCGGTAAACCTTAATCAATATCGGACGTTTGCCTTCTTTAAAGAAATGGAAACTGACGCACCGAAAAACTCGAAGGAGAGATTAGATTCATCGGCGTTTTCCATCTTGGGAAGGCGGAAAAACATTCGGCGGGGCCGCGGACAGTGCACGAGCGAAGATGGGTCTGGCCCAAATCTGACGGAGGAGCAGGTAAGTGTCGGGAATCGAGAAGGCCGACATACCTTTCCAGAAACAACGCGGGAATGGTTTTGGATTCTTTTCAGAGCGATCTGGGATCTCATTATTATGTTTTGGAGTCAGGACTTTCACCGAGGGGAAGGGGAGAAGACGCCGACCAACATATATAAAAGCAGCGGTGAGGTACCAGAAAGACTGGTTGGGCCTCGCGTTACGCCCTTGCGTTTGTCTGCTATGGCGCTATCTCGCCCCGTTGAGGAACCAATGCTACTTCGCGACAACAGCCAGGGGCCGTTCGGACCACGTGAAGAGATCCAATATTTGCGTCGTCAAGAGACGCGTCCTCCGCCGATGCCCGTAGTCTCTCTCAACGCCACGGGCCCTATTGCCGCCGTCGAGGACCTCATTGCGCGCCAATGGACCGACTGGGAGCAGCGTCGACCTCTGCAAGTCCGCCCGACGTTTTCAGTGTCGCCCAATGCCGAATATTTTGGGAGGCGGGAGCTAGCGAACGGACAAGTGGTACACCGAAGTTTAGCCACTAACGTGTTGCGTGTATTTCCAGCAGATGAATCGGGCGTACCTTACACCCTTGCCTGCCACGAGTTTACTGTTCACCTCGCGGCCCCGACGAACCCCAGCAACATATGGCGTCTCGAGTGCCCCTACCCTACCGAAGGGCGACTACAAGAAGCAGTGGCGAACATGGTGCCGCGGGGAATAGACCTTGGATTTGACTTGGCATTCCCGATGCACGCCACCAGCACAGCGCCCGATATGCTCCCACTGATGGAGCGTCTCCGGCTGAACCAGGTAAGTAGGGCGCGACCCTGGACCAGCTCTCGAACTTACTCGTGTCAGACGTCGAACGAAGAGGACGCGGCGGTCGAAACCCTGTACGGGCAGCAGGACACCTCGGTGAATCCACGCGATACTGTCGTACGCTCGCCGTTGGCGGCAGCTACGGGTCGCAGAACTTCTGGGTATAGCACAGAGATGCACGACCGCCGCGCTATCGCCTTAGCAACTGAGAGCGAGAGTTTGTTCGGGTCGGATGGCGGCAGCATGCCCGAGTTATGCAGCGAGCCTGAGTTGGTCGACTTGGGCCTCTGCCCTTTCTGCCTGGGGGGAGTGCACGCTACTGTCTTCGACTGTCCACTGTACGTGCCGCGTCTGTCGGACAACGAAGTTGTCGCGGTCCATGCCTTAAACTCACTGGCCTCCGGTGGGAACATCGTCACCATTCGGATAAAGTCTAATGTTGACGTTTACCTTTTAGGGGATTTTCCTGCGTTTTCGGAGTTGTCGCCTGAGATGCGCCGTGCGCTAGACAACACGAGAGGCCCGCTTCAGACAGAATGGGTGGCGCCCGTCGCGCTTCGCCCTCAGGAAACCACGGCAGCAATCCGCGAGATACTCGAGAAGTTCACTACGGAGTATGATGAAGAACGAGCCAGAGAAATGGCAAGCGAGGAGGCGTTGGCGAAGGAGTTGGAGGAAGGGCTTCTTCAGGCGCGCAACACAGCCACTGATCGGACTCGCGCCGACACTCCGTTCCCACACATTCCTGCCGCAGTTGCCTCCACCCACGACCGTACCAACGAACCGTCTCACACCGCTCTTCTCGATCCTCCTGTCTTCCATCGCCGAGGCCGAGTCGTGGACCGCGAGTTGTGGTCCAGTTCATCGCCCTCCCAATCGGGCTCCAGCACTAGCAGCGACTCGTACGAAAATATCAACCCAGCGACGTTTTTACACCCGACGACCGCACACGAGCGGATTCCGACACTTTCCCCCGGAGGCTGGAGTCCCGCGGTCACCGAATGGTCAGTAGAAACTCCGGATTTCATGTTCAATCCTACTTGGGTGATTGACGAGGCCGTTGCTAGGGCGCTTAATGCTGAGGCAGCAGCACCACCCACTACCGCCAGCACGGCTTCGTCAACGAACGCTACGACATCCTCGAACAGAGACGACGAGCCCGGGCTTCATGCGCCATTCCACCGCCTTCCACAGTTTACTTTTCAGCCAGGGAACCCCGAGGATCTTCAGTTGGCGCTTTACTTTTGGCTGTACGACGGTGCTTTGAAGCAGTTGGACGCCCGCCGCTTCGAAGATGACTTCGGATCGGAACCCGCAGAGAAAGCGTTGCGCATTTTACACGGGCCGCTTCATCGTTTCATCGACTATACAGCCATGGCGGCCGAAGGGGTGCATAACCTCCAGGACGCAGCCCCCCATCGGCCCTACCCATTGTCCCCGATATCCGAACGAGACGCGCCATCGGACGACTCGTGGAGCCACGTTCGTTCGCCCACCTCACTCGATTTCAGCCTCCCGACATACGCCCCCACGCATCCTGCGCATTCCATTACGACCTCAGCGCTACCACCCCTTGTGGCGTTTTCCGGTTACGTCCCGATTGAAGATAACCATTCAGCTGAACCGCTCGAGTCCAGTTCCGAGTCAGAAGGGGGGGGGAAAGCGGTGCAAATCGGGGAGGGCATTGATTCGACGCACACTGGAGTGGGCATTGACTTGCGCCGCCTTCCAGACGGGGTCAGTTCGCCGGCCGTTGACCGCAAGCGCAAGAATCCCGAGGGAGACACGGATGGAGAATTCCAGCAGGGACGTCGACAGCGGACATTCGGTAAGTTTCGGGGCGAAGATCTGTGGAAGAATGTCGTTGAAAACGAAACCCTTAAAGCTGCCGCTGCGAGAGCTGTCGCCGCTGCCACCCCAGAAGACATTCGGTACTTCGGTGGGATCCGTCTGGCGATTCTCGCCATGTCGCATTTTTTGGAGGAAGTCTGTTGGAGACTATACGGGATCGACGAGACGTCCTTTCCAGATAAGTACCTCCTCCATCACCCTCTGCTCCACGATCTCGAAGCCGCCAAGATTCAGACCCTCTGGACTGTCTTGCAGCGGCAGGGACGCGAACGTCTGGCCAATAACCTCCACGAACTGCTTTCTATCCGGATTCGCAACGACATTGCTGATACGCATCTGTTCGACGCCGCGCACCTCGACGAATGCTATCCCGAACAAGACGCTCGGTGCTGGGATCTCCTGCGCGAACCCCACGTTACGCCAACCACCCGTGCGGAATTTGCCACGCGCATGGGTTTCAGTGACTCGGACTCTGACGACTCGGATGACGATGAAATGCACCTCGAGTACCCCGACAGCGAGTATCGCAGCACAGATGAAGAAGGGGAGGCGCCCGTCCGTCAGTGGATTCACGCCGCCCCCAATTATTACCCCCGCGGACCTCCCTACGTCACCCGTTCTGGCGCGCTCGTTGCCGGTCGCGGAGGCATCCCGCACTCGCTTTGAAGGCACGTCTATATTTATTCCGTTCGCCGCGGTAGCCTTATTTATTACCAGTCTCTATCATGCCTTGAGGACAAAGTTTGAAGGAGTTTGCGTTTCGACATTGGCAATTTTCAAGGGATCGCGCCACACCGCAACGTTTTGACAGCGGTTGTACCATTAAGCTCACAAGAAGGTTTCGCGTGGATGAGGGCGGGCGTGCAGTGATATACGAGACTGCCGTCGCCTTGTCCCAAGGGTTTCGGGAATGAAGTATGCATGGCGCGTGGTATGTAATAGTATGTTGAACACTCTATACCTTGGGGTAGCACTAGTATCTGCTATGACAAAGTATTTGAGTTGGACGAGTGCGCGCGTTAAGGACTCCCAGTTGCCTGCCGAGTATAGCTGTTTTTCCTTAAGGAGAGAAGAGATCTTGGAACGCGAAGGAGAAATTTTTCGCTACGGTTTAATGCCCAGCAAGGCTCAGCTTCAGAGAAATTGGAGTGAAATGGAAGAAGACGACGAATTCATATTCTATCCTGTGCAAATATACGATCAACAGGGCACGGAATTTCAATCATTCACTATGTATCAACGGGTATGGGACAACGAAGGAAGAGAGGAAGAGGGTGATAACAAAGACGAAGGCCCTTATTTCTATCCGGTGGAGTTAGCCCACAACACAGGTGAGGAAATGAAAATCTTTACCATGTATAAACGTGTCGACAAGAAAATTCGGCCCGTCTCAACTACATTTTCTCCGGAGTATGAAGTGAAACGCGCTATTCCTGAAGACCCGCTCAAGTCCTTGCCAGAACTAGAGATGCGACCGCCGCCGTTCCAGGCCACGAAGAGGCTCGATGAAGAACGCTTAAAAATTCTGGCATTGAACCACGAAGGATTCTTGAGCCCGGAAGAAGAGGCAGTATTTGTTCGAGTCATGGAACTAAACCAAAAGGCACTAGCATTTGAAGACTCGGAAAGGGGAACGTTCCGGGACGATTATTTTTCGCCATACAAAATTGCCACCGTGCCGCATGTGCCTTGGGAATATAAAAATATTCCGATTCCTCCGGGCATATTGCAGAAAGTCATTGAAGTTCTCAAGCTTAAGATGGAGGCGGGTGTTTATGAGATGTGCCAGTCTTCTTATCGGTCACGGTGGTTTTGCGTCCTGAAAAAGAATGGTAAGCTGCGGATTGTGCATGACTTGCAACCATTAAACAAGGTCTCCATTCGGGATGCTGGGATGCTGCCCATTGTTGACGACTTCGTAGAAGGTTTTGCAGGAAGACAATGCTATACCGTGTTTGACCTGTACTGGGGATTCGACGCGCGGAAGATGGAACAAGAAAGCCGCGACATGACAGCATTTATGACCCCGCTTGGCCTCTTACGAATCACCTCGATGCCGACAGGATACACCAATTCACCTGCAGAATTTCAGAAATGCATGGTCTATATACTGAAAGACGAGATTCCAAACGTGGCGAACATTTTTATCGACGATCTGCCTATCAAAGGCCCAGCATCTTCTTATCTGGATAAGTATGGTCAGCCCGAGATGCTGGCGGAAAACCCAGGCATTCGCCGTTTCATTTGGGAACACGCGCTGGATGTACACCGAATTATGCACAAGGTCGGATGCGCTGGGGCAACCTTCTCAGCAACCAAAGTACAATGTTGCCGACCCAAAGCTTTAATTGTCGGGCAGGTCTGTTCACCTGAAGGGCGAACACCAGACGAGAAAAAGGTTTCGGCAATATTGAACTGGCCAATGCTGAAGACCCCACAGGAGGTAAGGCGCTTCCTAGGACTCTGCGGGACTGTACGAATCTGGATCATGAGCTATTCGGAAATTATCCGACCACTCACCGAGTTGTATAGAAAACAACAAGTATTTGAATGGACTGAGCGGCGAGAATGGGCTTTTGGTCGAATCAAACAGCTCATAGCTTCAGCACCAGCATTGCGTCCTATTAACTACGAATCAGAGGAACCCATTATTCTCTCGGTGGACTCAAGCTCAGCAGCAGCAGGGATGATCTTGTCGCAACGCGATGAGAAGGGAATTCGGAGACCTGCAAGATATGGCTCAATTCCAATGAGTGAGCGGGAATCTCAGTATTCACAGCCCAAACTGGAACTCTTCGGACTGTATCGAGCTCTTCGACATTGGCGACTATACATCATCGGCGCAAAGTCACTTCAGGTTGAGGTCGACGCCAAATATATCCAAGGCCTTCTCAATAACCCCGACTTGCAGCCGGATGCAGCAGTGAATAGGTGGATTCAAGGTATTTTGATGTTCCATTTTGCATTGATTCACGTATCCGCCACAAAATTTCAGGGCCCAGACGCGTTGTCCCGACGAACACCTGCTGACGGAGAGGAGATCGTAAGTGATGATGATTCATGGCTGGACGAGATCGCTCTCTTCATGCAGCAAGATTGGTCAGAGATGACAGAAGAAGAGCAAAACTTGCCTTCATGCTTCATGAGCCGTCAGCAGCAGGAAAGTTTCTTACACCAAGTCTATCGCTTTCTCAGCACGCTCGAGGCTCCAGTTTTTGATAAGCCACAGAAGCACGCTCGGTTCATTCAGCAAGCGATGAGGTTCATGATTCACGAAGGAAAGTTTTTGAGGCGAAACAAGAAAGGGCCGCCGTTAAATGTGATCCTAGAACCAGCTCGGCGCCTAAAAATCTTGACTCAAGCCCACGAGGAAATGGGGCACCGGGGTATACAACCTATATGGGATATGCTCAAGTTGCGATTCTATTGGCCTAAGATGTACAATGACATTCAACATCATAATGCATCATGCCATCGATGTCAGGTACGGAGTACCAGAAAACTTGAGATCCCAATAACTTCGACTACACCAGCGGTGCTTTTTCAGACAGTCTATATCGACATTATGATGATGCCAGAATCAACTCACAAATATAAAATGATTGTGGCAGCCCGAGATGACTTGTCAGGAACTTGCGAGGCACAGGCTTTGAAAACAAAGACTGCGGCAGATCTTGCGAATTTCTTCTGGGTGTACATTTATTGTCGGTACGGATGCCCTCGAAAGGTCGTTACTGACAACGGTTCTGAAGTTAAAGCAGGATTCAAAGCTTTAATGAAAAACATGAACATACCTCACGTCAAGATTTCCGCTTATAACAAGCATGCTAGTGGTATCGTCGAGCAGGGGCATTTTACCTTAAGGGAAGCTCTTGCTAAATCCTGTGGAGGAAAAATTGAGATGTGGCCCGAAAAGCTCGCAGCCGCTCTACTGGCAGATCGCGTGACCGTGAGTCGGGTAACAGGTTTTTCCCCATTTCAGTTACTGCATGGCGTAGATCCCGTCCTACCATTTGACCTCGCGGAAGCTACATTTATGGTAAGCGGTTTTCGCACGGGGATGACAACCACCGAGCTCTTGACACTCCGAATCAGGCAACTTTCGAAGCACCCCAGGGACATCAATAGGGCGAAAGAAGCTTTACGGAAGGCACGATTCAAGTCCAAGCAGCAATTCGAGCGGCGGTTCATGAAGAAATTGCAACGAGGAACATACAAGCAAGGGGAGCTGGTGCTTGTACGGAATGTGGGCATCGAAATGGAAGTTGGTTCGCGCAAGAAGACAGATGATAAATACTTCGGGCCATATGAAGTGGTACGGAGGAACGCTGGAGGAGCATACATTTTGAGGGAGTTGGATGGAACTCTTTTCCGACGTAATCCCACGGCAGCATTCCGACTACTGCCCTACATCACCCGGAACCATTGGTTTATGCGAAATAATTTGCTAGAGGAAGACCTGGACGATACAGATTCGGAAGATGACGACGAGATGCTGGACGAGTCAGAAGAAGACTGAAGATCGCCGCGTGCCGTGGACGGCATGAGCCAGAATAGGACAAGGAATAAATAGCACCTGCACATTGGCAGCAAAACAAACTTTTGATGGAAGAAAGAAGAATTCAGGGATCGCAATAAAATGCTGAAGCTTGGATGACCCAGCAACTTGGAATTTTCTCTTGCCCGACTCCCTCCCAACATTTGTTTTTCACATCTGAATTGCCTTACACCCACTCGACACTCTCTCTTTCTCTTCGTATTAACCTGGCGATAAACCCAAGCTCCCGAAAACATCTCACTATGCAAACTTACCGGCCTGACTCGCCGACAATCCGGCGGTCTCGATCCCTCACTCAGGTCACTCAACATGGAGCCAGTAGCAATGTGAGTTGGTTGCTTATGTTATCCAGATATACTTTATTCATGACTGTCATGACCCTTTTTCCGCTGGGCAGGAAAATTACGAGGCGATAGAACAGCATGCTCGCCAAGAAATCTGGAACATTCACAACCAGCGGACCTTAACCTTCCTTCCCGTACCAGCCATGTCGTCCCCGCATCTCGCTACCCGACCCGACAGCCAGCTCGATCCTTTGAGCCTGTACCCAATTTTTCTGGGACGCGGCAGTACCACGGTGTTGACATCGTCGTGGGCTCATCTCGACCGATATCCGTCCTCCACAGGGGGCACCAGCCTCGATGCACAGACGTCAACGTGGTCTCTCTCCTCCAGCCAGGAAGACGAGATTGCTGCAGAGGCCCTGAGGACAGCACACATCACCAGCCAAGTGGATGTATCGATTGGGACTGCGAGGACCGCACCCTCGCCGCCCCTTGTTGTCGATCCAAGGACTTATCCCCGCCATTTCCCAGTGGAGTTTCACCCAGCACTCGCTGAGTACACTCTCTGTTACCCTAACAAGGATATGGGTGAGGACGAGGAGATGTTATTGCGCCTTGCCGCCTACCCTCGGTGGAGAGTGGCCCACACTTTATTTAATGCTCGCCTTGCCGACAATCCGGTCTCCTCGGTACACCCTGTGCAGCCTCTCTACGTCTGGCGCAGCCGGACGGAGCCTGTTTTCGAGTTGGACAATGTCCCCCACTGGCAGCTGCAATCGGGGGATACAGTGGAAACGTTTGGTATGTGGGACGGTAGGTGGCGCTTAACGGACCAAGTTAAGCGGCGCCACGAGTTCCGCCTTATCACCAAGGACCCACCGGTTGAATGGGTATACATATTATGCGAGAACGACCTGCTCCGGCAGCAGGCATGGCTCAAGATACCGGCAAGGTTTTTTTTTCCCACCACCCTCGGGATAGAACTGCGCAAAGGGGCACATGCCATCGGGTCCCTATTTGCTCGCCCCCGGCCAATCTTTCCACACCACGCACGCAGCCGACGACTGAGCGAAAAACTGCGCTTTCGCCGGGGAAAACATACCGAGGAGGATTAGCATTTCACCGGTCCGACACATGCAGAGCACATTTTTTCGCCGATACCCCATGGTTGTACACAATTTCTGCCCCATGCCTCGACCCCCAACAATCTCACACGTTCTTTGATTGACCGCTCCAGTACCTACAGCTATTAGTCTTCAACCCACGCTCCGTCCAACCCCATGCGCTCTGTCTCTCGCCTAGCTAGCAATGATTTGTCCTGTAAAAAGTTCAGCCGCTGTTCATAATGCTCAAAACTTGTTGATGCTCGCACTAATAGACGATTCATGTTATCCCGTTCGCCGCGGATGTCATGTACCAGAAATAATGAATACAGTGCACGAGCATACTGAGTTTTAAAAGACCAGCTGACTTCCTTGCAGAATCAAATCCAAGCTACACAACATGTAAAGGACCTATTTTGAAGAACTTAATCATTGTTGCATGCATGTTTTGACTGGGGACAGTCAAGATTTTTCCGTTCGCCGCGGATGTGCCCCAAGAAAAATGTTCTCCATAAACAAGCACGCAACAAAGATTAAATTAATACCAGACAAATATATCATTGAGCAGTCAGGTGACGTGTCATGTGACAGCATGTGACAGCACGTGATGCATGAGTCATTTTTGGAGTGAGTCATAAAGGAAACAAGCTTTAAGACCCGTGCCTTCGGCATGGAAATTCTCAACAGCAAAATAAGACAATAATCTACATATGTGCATTTCCACTATATTATATATAAGTACACACTGGTATTAAAGAAGCTCCTCTGGATATACAATATTTTTGGTTACTGTGGTATCGTTCTTGAAAAGGTCTTTGATTCTTTGGCTGGAAGTGCATTGAGAAAGTGCTACGTAGAGCTGACCATGGGCAAAGATATCAGTGCGGAGGTCAAGACCAACATTATCAACACTGGCCCTGGGCTTTATTAATTGTCTTGCAAAATGCGAGACGAACTGGAAATTGATGTTGCCTCATTTCAAAAGCAATCTGTTCAGAAGACGGAGTAATTGAGATTCGTGGAATGAATGCTGTTTTGTCAGTGTGTTCCCTACTAATGAGGCGGATCTCAAGGACATGGGCAGCAATTCTGGTCAGAATTCCTCGAGATCCATTGCAAAGGCCACGTGCTGGATCCAGGCCCTGCTGCAGTGGAGGATTAGGAAGAGGGTTGGGAGGCAGGGCATTTGAAGGCCCTACAGCAGCATTGACCTGCTGGCCTCATCTATATGGAACAGGGTTCCATTGAAGAGGAGCCTTTAAATGTGCTAGATGTTCCTGTAATGCAGTCCGAGTATTTTGACTCAAAAGTTGGACAGGCTCCCGGACTGGCCTACCACCAAAAAAGTCTCCTGGAACCTGTTGAAAAGGAGCACCTACAGCTTGATTGCGGACTTGATTAATTGCATGAGGCACCCAATGGTGCTGAGGGCTATCCAAAACACGATTCTCATGCTCATGCTGTCGAGAATCATGGTGAGTGTGTTGGGGAGTGTTTGAAGGAGTTGGTTCCCTAAAGACAATAGGGGAAGTCAAAGCGAAATTGGAGGTGGATTCTTGAGTGGATTCTGATTGGATTCTGATTGGATTCTGAAGTGGATTCTGATGTTGATTCTGGCATCAAAATCCACTCAGAATCCACCCAGAATCCACCTGAGTCTCTGTTTCACCTCCGAGAGGTGCAACGCGATCAGAATTCACTCAGAATCCACTTTAGAATCCACTTCAGGATCCACTTGCACTGATCTTGACGGATTTGAGTCTCAGAATCCACATCAGAATCTACATCAGAATCCAGTCAGAATCCACTTCAGAATCCACCTCAAAATTCGCTTTGACTTCCCCTAATTAATATATATCAGTTGAAAGAAAGTAGAAACAAAGCTTGCATATTTATTGAGAAGTGAGTGGAGAAAAACCTCAGAAAAGCGGAGGTGAAGTATTTTCATGTATAGGATTTGATTAGATTTGGCAGATAGGGGCAAAAGCAGCTTGAGACAAACACCTAAGTAATTGGGAAGGGAAATGTCATATAAAAAGGACTGAAAGCTTCATGAGATGTGTATTTAACTGGGACAGTGTAGGGGTGAAGTGAGGGCAGGAGTGAAGGGGCATTCGATCCTGCAGGTTGCGTTGAGGAAATCGGGTGGTTGATCTGAGATCGGCTCGCTCAAGAGCGTGGGACCATTTAGGCCTTCGTCACGGAGATCGCCCACAAATCCGCGGAGGCCGTATGCACACGGCTAGATCCCTGTTTCGCCCGCGCACGGCGAATTCCGAGTCGTGGGACCCGGGAGCAACATCTCGACAGCCGGCAGCAACATCTCGACAGCATCACGTGAATTCTCAGGTGACTTTCTGTCAAAGGCTGTGCACATTGTCTTTTTATGTATAGGATGACTCACGCTAGGCATATAAAAGAGGCAGCAATCCGCGGCTTGTAGGGTAGCTTTGTAGATCCCCCTATTTGTACTTGTTTAGGGTTATCAACAATTGATTTCTTACATAAACTCATACGCGTCCTTGAGTTCTTGAGTCTATTGAGAGCTTTCTACTTGGTCCCTTTACAACTTGGAGAACCTCTTTCAGAACAACTAGTGACGGCCATCAACGGGGTCTTCACCTCCGCTTCTGATTACGTAATCACTACTTCCTTTTCCAGCAACTCACCGCCAACTTCCTAAAGGGGAAGTTCACTTGCGCAGCCTTTTTTTTTGTGTATCCCGAAACCCGTTGTTTCGGAGGAGTTCAAGGCGAACTTAAACTCCGTGTTACAACGGCCGCGTCTGCCCTCGTCGCGAAAACGGTCCCCTCCACGGTGCTCGTCGCGGTAGCCTCAGATGTCGCGTCGGTCCTCGTCGCGGTAGCCCCGATCGCCGCAGCCGTCGTCTCGGCGGTCGTCGTCGCGGCCGTACCCGTACTCGATGCGGTGGTTACGCCCGTCGTCCCGATAGTCGCGGCGGCCTCTGCGGTTGGCGTAGTTGTCGCGCGTCTGGCGCATGGGTGGCAGCGTCGAGTGTACCGGGTTGAAAGCGAGGTCCGCGAGCTTGACGGTCAGTACGATGAAATTTCCCTCGCGCAGCGCTGTGGCCGCTTTCCATCCCGTAACGATGCGACCGGCTTCCGAGTGCCAATAGAAGGCGTCGAACGCGGTGTTGTCCAGAATTTTGTTGCGTAGCTCCCTTTCGATAGGGTACCAGATGTGGAAATCTGGTTCAAAATCTGGTCTGTTAGCGAAATAGGACCTGTGCTTCTCCATCTCGATGGCGTATGAGAAGGGGTTGTTTGCGTCAGGTTTCGCGCTGAGTTGTTTCAGGGCTGCGATGTAATTCTCGAAAGCGTTGAGCCATTGCAATGGGGTGACGCCCGTCGAGGTCTCGTCCGATCCCCATTCCTGTATCAGCTTCTCGCAGTTGAGGATCCACTTCCCGGAGCCACCCATGTCCTTCTTCAGTGGCATCGAGGTTGGAAACTGTGTCGCGTGGCGTAGTCGGGCGTCCGTGAACCAGAAAATCGGCGGGTGCATCTTGTTCTTGATCGCGGCGAGAAACTCTGCGGGAATGGAGACGGGGGCGCGTGTCAGCAGATTAGACTGAACAACATTGGTCATAACCATGCTGCCCAGCAGCTCCGGGCCTTTCTCCTTCGCTTCCTCCTTTTCCTTCGCGATACGAATCCGCTCCCTCACGATGAACCCGAACATCATGGGTGGTACGGGGGCGACCACCTTGTTGCAGTAGTCGTCCGACGCGACCATCAAGTCTATCTCCTCCTGGGTGTACTTGAAAAAAGGCCGCAGGGGCGGGCCCACGTCGCGCGTCGCGTCTGGTGCGGGGCCGGTCTTCAGATCGTTCTCGTATTTGCGCGTAGTGGCGATGCTGGCGCGGTTGAAAGTCTCGACTGTACAGTTGTGGGTGTTGCGCTCTTGTAGGCCCATGTCGACGGGGAAAGGAATCTCCTTGGGGGACTTTCTCCACGCTACGAAGTCGAAATTGGCGTCGAGGGGCAGGGTGTTGCCGGTAATGGAGATGGGAGTGCCCATTGCGTGCTGTTAGACGCGTATGATCTCGAAAAAGACGCGATGAGGATGCGGAGAGCGAAGCAGAGCGGAGAGAAGATCTCTGTTGTGGTGGGCGCGACAGAGATCAATAGTGCACGTGTCTAGTCACGGGATATGGGCGCCCGAAAAGGCGCCCGTCTATCTTTCATTTCCCTTGTCTTCCTTGCCTCTCACTCGAGGCGGCTCGTGCCTCGCCTGCCTGAGCTGTCAATGAGTGTTCGACAAACAGGTCAGCCGCTTTTCTGAATTCGGGGGTGGCTGTGCTGTTGAGACCAAACAAAGCCAACGCGACACGTTTTGGTGCAGCTGAGACCCTGGAAAACCCATTGAGGATTGACGCGACCGATGAGACTTGAGGATCGGAAGAATGACGCGTTGTTACTTGTAGTCTTGAAATTGCCTTTATGGGGTGCATGGACGAGCGACGATCCTGATCGCATCATCACTGGCAACCGATTCAGGAATGCCAACTTCATGGATGAATGGCAACGACTCCAAACATCAATATGCCGCAGCTCTAGGGCTTCGTCTTTATCTTAGTTATGTCACGGTTTTCAGAACAAGAGCTTGGAGTTCGATGAATTTGAGATGAGGGCTGCGTTGGAACTGTCGTGCGTCCTCAAAAACCCAATACACCTAGCAATTATATTCACCTGTCTAATAATTGAAATCGACTCTAGATAATAATTTAAAGATGGGTTAATCAAGGGTTCACAGTGCAGGAAAGATCAAAATGAGAATCTTCTTGTACGCCGGTCTCTTGAGTGAGTTTATCGCGACGCGTTTATCGACTTCAATGTCTTGTATCAGTGCCTCTGAAACGCCGTCCAGCGAAGAAATGGGTGAGACGGGGAGGACGCACCACGCGACGTGTAGTCCTGCTCCGAGCGAATGTACCCAAGCATTCATCTTGCACCCGTAGAAGTCTGCCCAGAACTCGTGTATGATGTGGATTTCCTGCACGACAGTGACGAAAGGTGCAGTATAATTTGGGGCACACGCACAACAGTCAGACGTCCATTCTTGTAGAAGGGATTCCATTGCAAGCTCATCACCATCCGTGCGGAGCTCAGTCTGGCCGTCCTTGGGCGGCAACCGTCCTAGGCGTATCCAAAGTAGACCCCGGTCTTCACGACGCTACATGGAGGTGTGATACACTTGTCTGGGAGATTGGCTTGAGGAATGGATCATCGATTCAAGCTCCAGAGCTCAAACCAATTGGGCAGCCGAGTTCCTTGCTCCCGCGACCGAAGCCTTTCTGAACGGGCCTTGGTAGTAAGATAAGAAACCGGGATTCGAGAGAGTCGGGACGGCTTGTGCGGAATGTTGTGGTCTGGCGCTCAGGACGTTCTGGCAGCTGGGCTAGCTCTGCCGCAGTGATCATCGATGTAGTGCGCGTACAAGACACCGCGTACATGTTCACTGTCAAAGCAAAAGGCTCATATCCATGTACCAATGGAACCACCTCTTGGGGATAGCACCACATTTTGCATGGCCGCAGTCCGCATACGGCCATTCTCAAAGCCCTCCCAGCGTGTAACCCTGCTGGAATAGCTTGACCAGAAATCTTTCGCGGCCAAGAAGGCATCGACGGAAGGCAAAGATGCAAGTGTGTCACCGTCCCTTCGAATCCGGTCGCAGAGCTGAGCCTGCAGAGGCATGAGAAATCGACGAATCTCATCGCAAATGGGACTCACCCATGAGCTACATCTGACTGCGCGAAAGTACGCAACAGGAAGGGCGAAAACTATGTCTGCCATCAACGAATCAAACAAGAGAGCGTAGCACTGCATAATACGTGTTGGCTTGTATGGTTTGTCGATAATCAGGGTGTCTTGAGTCGTAGGATTTTCCGATGCTATGCGCGCCACCGCTGGATCGAAGCAGCATTTGAAATCGTATTTGCGACCCAGGCGAATCAAAGCCCCGACAGCTGCAAGGGGGAGCGCGATTTGGCTCTACATCCGTGGACGTTAGGCTGGTCCGGAGGCTGAGGGAGGTCCTCTGGGTCACGGAATCGGAAGGACAATTTCTGAGATAGAACGCCCCAATGGACGCGAAATAAGGTATTTCCAGCAGACGACGCTTCCATCTTTCGGAACGTGTTATAGACGCGTCCTCGGTGCGTCGGCGTTTGCCTGGGGGAGACCACATGGTGGCCGGAGGAGAAATTGGTTTCCGAAGCCCATCAAAACCATAAGTCAAAGCGAGGATTCTCTCTCAAAAAAAAAACCCCGTATGCAGTTTCTCGACTTGCTGTGAATGGCCGTGCAATGTAGAAAGTTTGAAACATTGTTTATGTAAGTATTTTATTATTCTGTATTATTACGGTGGCCTCTACTGCGCGACAAACGCGTGCCCAAGCAAACCCACAAACACAGCTCTAGCAGGTCGGACGTCAAGGGCCGCCCCGCTTGCGACGGCGCAGCCTCACCAAATCCAACTGTGGATATGCAGTTGGTGAGCGTCTGGTTCCGGGCCATTTCCATACGGGAAACCTCGAGGTTTCCCTCCTTCCCTCCTTCCCTCCGTACGCTGCAAACCTTCCAATTGCGAATGGACCGCGAAAGGACCCAAGCAGTTAGGCGAATCTCGTGCGAATCAGACAAAGTGGATCGAAGATGTGAAGAGTTGAGAGCTGGGACCGAGGCAGAGAGGCAGAGAGCAGACCATCCGAATCCAACCGCTCTAGATGCCATAGACTACGCGTCTGTGCACCAGATCACAAGCTTTCCCTCGGGCTTTCCCTTGGAGCTCTCGCGCGCGGTCTCGATCGCCAAGTCGTAGTCCGAATCGTCTCTTAGGGACACCTTGCCTCCATCTTCGTCCTTGAACTTCAGCGCGATGCCGTTAATGTCCTTGCCGAACTTGGCAGATACTTTCTCCAGGAAGTCCTCGAAGGACGTCTCTGGTCCGAGCGCCATGCCGCGGACGTCGTCTTCGTAATGAAGCTGAAAAGCAGATGAATTCGCATTTGTGGAATCCGGAGACGATCAATTACCTTGACTCGAATCTTGACCAACTCAAACGGCCCGTCCAAGTCCTCCCCGCTCGCATACCCCTCCTCCTCCTCCTCATACTGAATCCGACGGCTTGTATTCCGCCTCGTCAGACGCCGCCGGACACTTCCGCCCCCGAAAGAGCTCGGCGCGTATTTAGTGCTCACTGTTCCCGAGCGTGTGACACCCCTTTGGGGAGTGGCGGGCATCCCGATTGCATTCGACTGCGCTCGCACCACCCCTCTGTCCGGCTGGAGCGCTCTGAGCATGGGTGGCGCCGGCGCCTCGTTGTACGGACCAAGGTAGTCATCGTATACCGCCGCCAATTGGCTGGGATCGTTTTCTACTCAAGCGGGGTCAAATTTTGTTGTGCGAAAGTCAAGAGGCGAGGTACCTTTGGCAGGAGGCGGAGGACTCCGGAGCGGCTTGATGCTTGTCGGGGGCGATCTACCGCCAGAGCGGACACTGAGACCGCGCACGGGGCCGCCTATCCCGGTATTGGGTGATGCACGCGCGGCGTTGAGCAAGGTGTTGCTGCGCGGGGGTATGTTGCCCGTCGATGCGGATCTGGTGGGCACGCCACTGGGTCTCACGACGTCGAGTGTCGATTTTGACCGCGTAAGAGGTGCTTCGTCATCATTTCCTGAAAGTGGGTTCAACCTAAAAAAATTGCGATAGAAAAACATTAACTTACGCAGCGGGGTGGCACGAGTGTTACTGCGAGCAAGCTGGGCCTCGCCTGGGTCTATGAAAATATTAAAGGGTGTGATGCCTTGTTGTAGGCGCTCGATGCCGGAAAAGCCGACAGTCGTGTCTCGAGCGTCGGAGGCGGCGATAAGTCTAGCTTTGCCTAAATAATCTTTGGCCTTTACGTTCCCAATTTTCTTTTCTGCTGGCCGGTAGAGCACTCCTATAGGCTAAATCTTTTTTAATATAAGCAAAAGAGATACCAAGACGTGAACTTACAATGCTGAAGACCGTGAAACCCTCCCCGCGATCAGCAAGCGCATCATTGATGACATTATGTTCGTCGGTGGCCTTGACTCGATTTGCCTCCTCCATGTCGCTTAAGCCCTCCGCCATGCGTCCCATGTAGATGAGAGAGAGGCCCCGGTTAAATAGTACTTCGGCCGAATAGAGAATGAAGTCAAGGCCAAGTTGTTCATACTTGCTGTAATTAAAATGAATAAATGCACAAGACAAGGAGAAACAGGGTCTTACATCGATTGGTTTCCTCTTAAGTGCAACAAGGCTACTTCAAAGTCTTTGTATGCTAGTTCATATCGCTCCAGTAGGAAATTAGAGACACCACACTGGAAGTATCTGCTTGCAGGTCAGCGACACGGTAACAAGGTTAACAACGACCTTGACTTACGCAACAGCCAGATGGGGATCCAAACGTGTGGCCTCCGTGAATCGCTCGACGGCTTCCTCGTGCTCTCCGAGGGTTGCATATATTATGCCCACGTTTGTGACAATTTTGGACGAGTCCGCAATGCCCTGGGGTTTCTTTGTGAGCGCACAAAAAAGAGGGTGTAGAGTTGAACTAACTGAGAAGATATCAAGGGCCTGCACAAAATCATCCGCGTCGTAAGCCTGGAGGGCTGCAGCCCAAGTCTCGAGTTCTGCTTTCAAAGACATTGTAAAAGAGAGGGTGCGTTCCGGACGCAGAGTGCTAAATGAGCGTTGGGTGAAAGAAATAAGGCAGCAAAGGGACGGACTGTCATGGTGGCCGATTGGAATAAATACGCCTACAAGTGCACTGCCACCTTGAACTTCTCGCCTCTTCTCGCCTACCGCATCACTGGCCTCTTTCGGATTTTTCCGGCCTCGATTCTGCTCTGGACTTGATGGGCTGGCAGCCGTTGCAAGGTCCAGAGGTCCAGTCTGATTCCATTCCGTCCATGGTCCATGTAGGTCGTCGGCGACATCCGTCCGTTCTATAGCACTCATCCGCCGCTCAACTTCGGGCGTGTAAACTATCGGTGGAATTAGCAACGGATTTCACTTTCAAAGTCAACCACGTACATACCTATACCCGTCGGAGTTGGGTCGTCGACGAACCCTAGGCCTAATCAATTCATCCGCCGAGATCTTATTTTTATCTCATCTAGAGTTCAGTGGCCAGACTGAGATTGTTGTCCTTCATCGCAGACGTCCAGATGGCCCGTCAGTAACCCTTTGTCTGCGCCTGGGCTTCAACCAAATGCGGTCCCGTCCACAGCCCCGCTGGACCTCGTCGGTTTACCGCAATGCTCGGAATTTTCAGCCCCAGCTGAGACCCGTGTGCCCGCCTTTCGGAAACGTAAACCTGGTTACTGGTGTAATGATCATTTCGCGCGACAGTTCGTGCTCTTTCGTGCTGCGCATTGGCATGATGACTGGTCTCTAGGAGCGGAAATGACAAAATGTGAAATTGCAAGACGCAAGTAGACCGTGGGAATATCGTCACGTTCGCGTTATGTCACAGTGACACGATGTCTCGTCTTTCGCGTGCCAACCTCAAGGGACGAGAGTCCGTGTTTGCAGGCGGTCCGGACCTCTATCGCGGGGACATTCAGGCCACTTGTCCGCCCAGTCTTGAAGAATGTGTCATGATAATGGAGGACTGTTGCGAAGAGGTAACTACTCGTCCGCTTAAACCCGATCTCATTTTGAAATCCCAAGGCATACGAGGCCCAGATGCTCCTTCACAATGGCACCCAGGATTTGCGGCGCATGAATCGGGTTCTGCAGAGTCAAAGAGTAGTGTACACTCGGCTTATCGTCCATCAATCAATTGACGCGTCGTGTTCAGCTCTTTCTCCTCGTTGGAGATGATACCGTGCGCAAATACAAAGCAGACCTCACCGACGAAATTGAACCAGCGATTAACGAGCTCATTGAGTTGGCCGAACAGGGCCTCAAGACGTTGCAGAAGAAAGAAGCTCTCTTGCAAACCAAGGTCAGGAAACTGCATGCTGGACGTAGTACGATTGTGGTTTTATTTCGTGGACCAGGTTGATACTGCGCAGTCGAGAACAGCGCGCTCTACCGTCGGTGCACCGGCCTCTCAAAAGATGCAAGCTCGAAGATTGCAAATGCTCACCAAGCAGAGAGAAGCGCTGGAAATCGAGGTACAGACGCTCGAAGCAGAAATTATTGCCACAGTAAGTACTTCCTTCTTTCCTCTTCTCAAGGTTTTGATGAAATTTCCAAGGCGTGAATCCGCCCTTATATGTATATGCATATGTATTTATGGCCCGCCCAAATGCTCTGAAAGCGAAAGCGAATAATAATATAAAATTGAATTAGTACATGTACAATGTTCCGTCAGCAAAACAGGAAATCAGCCAGCGGTGGTCGCGGCAAGTCTAGTAGCCAGAAGGCTTGGCGTTGCTTTTCGAAGTATCATACGCTCGAATCAAGCGCGCCTATACAAAATGAGAGAATAAGCAAGTGTAACATTGAGTATGAGAGAAAAGCGACAAAGGGAGAACGAGACGCGCAACGCACCTGATCTTGCTTGCCCGCATCTTCCGTCTGGCTAAACGCAAAGCCGCGATTGCGCCGCATACGCTGCACAGCGCGCACTTTTTTGATCGCCTTCTGGAACTGTTCCTGCCGCGGCCGATAGTCCGGAATATTGTACTTCTGTAGCTCCTGGGCAATGTGATACGACGCGGGTGTGTACGTCCGTCGATAGCTACACAAACGCATTTTAGCCATCTGGGCAGCAAAAGACGGGCAGAAAGCGGCTGGCTTACTATTTCCACGCAAAGTCGCGGGAGAGGCAGAGTATCGGTATGTACAGCAGCACGAGGTAAAATATCCAGTCTGTCCACAAACGGGGAACCAGGCCAGAATACTCCTCGGAGAAGCCGATCAAGGGCGCCAACCAAGCATAGAAGGGCAAGAAGACCATGGCGAAGACGAAGGAGCCAGGAATCGCAGCAACGGTGTATTTGGTCCATATGCTAGTTAGTTGTCGCCGTCAACAAGGAGCTCGATTGAAGCAAGGAAGTTGATGAACGTACTCGGATATTAAGGCCGCCTTTCCAAGTACCGTGAGCAGCACCGCAAGATAGAGCAGCGTCCCCCAGAACCAATGCCCCGAGTCGTACCCAGTCGACTGCTTCAGGTCCCCCCAAAACAGAATGACAGAGAAACCGAATAGCAGCTAAACACCCACCGTCAATACCTCCCAAGCAAAGGAAAAAGCAAGACACTCACGAAGCTGTGGTATAGCGCATTCCCGACCCACATCCAAAACGCCGTCTTAGTGAAGAACACGTTCTTCTGGCCGAGGATGTACAGCTGCGGGTACCGATCCAATATCCGCGCAGACACAAACTGATCGAAGACACCGATGACGAGCGGCGGTAGTAACGAGAACACGACGTTATACATGGACAGTGTCCACGACTCGTAGGCGATCATCCCCGAGAAGTTGTTGAAGAACGCGAACTACCACCGGACATGAACGGTGTGCTATGATGCAGGGCAGAGACGATAATAACGCACCCAAAACTGCGTCATGTACAATGTGATGTTCTTGTAGAATGAGTCTGTGAGTTGATCATGAGCGCTGCTGGTTCGTTTTCTCAGACAAAAGGAACGAACAAAGGATGAGTTTAGATAGTCGGCGGTAACTCCACGCGCCATGGACGAGCAAGAGTTTCTTCAGGAACCTGAATTGTGATATCGCAACATCCGCAGAACGAGCGGCCTGGAGACCCTCCACTCCCGATATCCCGACGCCCACATGCGCAGCCTGGATCATGCTCACATCGTTCGCGCCATCGCCGATAGCGAGTAGGATAGCCTTTTGGTTTTTCTTCACCAGCTTGACCACGAGCGCCTTTTGCAGCGGAGACACGCGGCAGCAGATCACGGCTTTGCACATAATGGCCAGCTCTAGGAAGATGGTGGAGATCTCCTTTTCCAGGGCAAACGTCAGGCTCTTTCCGTCTGGGGCTCAATCATAAGAAAACAGGTCGCACATGTGGGAGAATGGATGGCACCCACCGATAACTAGAGCGAGGTCCTCGAGTTCTCCTGTACTCCGTTGGCTTTTAATCGCCGAGAGACGCTTTGCCAAGAACTGCTGAGTCTCATGAGCGGTTTCCTCATTGACAATAACCTAATAATCCAAATATTAGAGAACAATTCTGCGCGACCTAGAACTTGTACTTGCCAAGTTCATAGACTCCGAAATGAGTCTCGCCGACATGCCGATGTTGATAGCGGTTTCTTGTCGGTCTCCGGTTAGCACCCAGACCTATCGCGATGTAATTAGATGCTGCCCACCAAACGCTATACAATAATACCTTGATTCCCGCCATCTGCAGGGTATGAATCGTGTCCGGGACGCCATCTTGCAGCTTGTCTTCGATGGCAGTTGCGCCCAGGAGGAAGAGGTCCTTCTCGATCAACTCTGCAGCTTGATCCAGCGCGTCGCCACGGCCATTGATCGTCGCCGCCGCCTGGTCATAGATGGCCGCCCACTGCCTATACTCCTGCTCCGAGATATCTCGGTACGCAAGGCACAGCGTCCGCAGACCCTCGGTCGCGTAGTCCTAGCAATGAATTATCAGCAACAGTTAACAGCCAAGGAGCACAAAAATATATGGATGGATATTTACTTCGAGATGGACAAGCGTCTTCTCCGTATAGGGCTGATTCTTGCTGAGCCGCTCCAGAATGACGGTATCTGCGCCTTTACAGTAGATTTTGATCTTCCCGTTCGGCATCCGCACGACGGTGGACATGCGCTTCCGCGTGGAGTTGAATTCACACACATTCAGGATATCGAACTGCTGCGACTGCCCCTGGATATTAACAAAGACAGACTTGGGCTTCCGGGTCTGCATTTGGTCAGAAACTATGGCCATCCATCCACAGAGCGATCGAGGAACGCACATGAAACTGGTATCCCAGCAGTTCTGAACCTGCAACCAAAGCCGCTTCATCGGGACTGCTGGCTTGGTAAACCGTCTTCCCGTCTTTGACCTCGGGGATGACTGTATGGCAGACGGCGAGGAGGGTCAAAAAGTCCTGCAGCACTTCCCGCTCTACGGTCTGTGCCGAACCGGCGGAACCGGCGGCACTAGGATCTACGAACGGGTTTTGGTTTTCGCCCAGCAGCGCCCGCAGCTCGGCAAAGGTCCGCCACCCGTCCTGGTTTCCGTCTTCGCCTTCGCCACGCCTTCCTTCCTCGACGACATCGGAATACGCCACGCCCGCGATGCTGCAACACCGGAACTCCATCTCGTTGCAGGTGAGGGTACCGGTTTTATCGCTGAAGACGTATTCGATTTGACCAAGCTCTTCCACGAGGGATGAGGTCCTGCAGAGGGCGGGCGTGTCGGTCTTGGCGTAATACATATCGAGATCAGAGTTAATGAGTCGAGCCTGTTGGAACTTGACCACCTCCATTGTCACAATCAGGGAGATTGGGATGAGATTGTTGTAGAGGATGATGAAGGTCAGGATATCTGAATTGGAATTTGAGATTAAAAGGAAAGACGTCTAAGAAATGCATACGGACCTTCGATGAAGCTTTTCGCTGTAGGAGACATTGTCAGTATGCCGAGCCAGAAGATGGACGATAACTTACCTCGGCCGGCGGCAGTGAGAGGCTCAAAGAGATACCATTGCTGGGCGGCAAAAAACCATGCTCGGATACTGCCGCCAATGGACGATCCAACTGAAAGCGCCAGGAGGAGGAGGAACAGAAACACGATCTGTATGTTCACCTGCCGCTCCACATTCGTTTGCTTTATCGGTGCGGCGCTAGTGAGAAATGGAAATGAGTACGCGGGCAGTCGTAGATTCCGACGACTTACGTAGCATTGCGCATGAGTTTGGTTTCGTGTCCAGTGTAGACCGCGAGCCCATAAATCCAAGGGGTGTTTCGGATTTGCGCCCCGCGCAAGAGCACTTGATCTGGGCCTACAGGCACCTGCTTGGGGAGCCCGCTGCTTGTGGTCAGATCAAGCGTCCCTTCGAATGTGTAGAGAGAGCTGTTGGGCTGCTCGCATCGCATCGCGCCGCGGAGTGTGTTGGCCAAAGATGGTGCAGTGAGGGACGCGGTGTGGGGTGAGGCTTGTTTAATCTTGAGGTTTGTTTCCCCGTCGAGGTTCGAGGTTTCGATGTAGCACAAGCCCTCTGGTTCACTGGAACTGATGAGAATCAAGTCCGCCGGGATGAAGTCGTCGCTTTCCAGGCGCACTACGTCGCCAACTCGGATGTCTTTCCATTTTCTCTCCACAAACGTAGATTCCGGCGTCAAAACCTTGGCCAGACGAGCGTTCAACTCCGCATCCGATTGATGTCGTTTCTGTTGGCAATGAGTACGTGGTATTGGATTCAGAGTAGCAGACGGACCATATCCTCTTGGACCTCCTTGAACGCGGAAGCCAAAAGTACGACGCCGAGCGGAACGATGGTGGTATACTGTTGTGTCGGAGACACACCCGGGACTTGCTGTATGCAGGCGGTGAAGAGGAAAAACAGATTGGCATATTTAGAGAATTGTTCTGCGAAAAATTAGCATTTGCCGTTCAGAATCATTCAAGACGCACCGGTTAAGAATTTTACAAGGAAGGTCGCAACATTATACTTGCTTGTAGAGACAAAGTTTGAACAGTACTCGACGTTGGCGGCGGCATTGTTCAGCGCAATGACGCGGTCGCCAATTTGAACTTTCTCCTTCTGCCATGGCCATTTCCACTTTCGTTTCGGCGAAGGCACCGGCTTCGCCTCTGACTTTGAGGGCACGCCGTTGAATGAACCGGAGCCCGCGAATGCTGACTGGTCAGCGGGTCGAAACTCGTCATCGTCGAAGTTCCAGCCCTGCGGAACTCCCGAGCCCGAACCAGCAGGCGGGACTGCGTTCCGAGCCAAGGGCAGGCCGCTGGCTTGTGAGTCCATGGGACCCGGAGGCCTCCCAAAGGCCGAATCCGGGACATCTTCATCATCGTCGAAAAAAGGATCCATAAGCTGGGGAGAATGGTCTGCATATTGGGCTGAGGCAGTTGCAGGGGGGTATCCGTTGGCAGGTTGGTATTGGCGAGCAGCTGGGTTCGCCTGCGACACGAGCCGCAGAAAGTCGTCGCTCATTGCGGCGGAGCAAGTACAAGGCGTGCCAGAAATATATGTGCCGCCGCAGCACCAAGGTGTAAGTTTGCGGCTGTTAGGCACCCAACTCCGGCTTGAACTCAACCACCACAGAGCGCACTGCTCTCGATTCAGGCTCTCGCAGTACACATTGTATAGCCCTCAACCGCTGAACATGGGGTTCAAAACACTTGGACACCAAAAGTCCGCATGCAGTCTGAGCTGCTCATGACCTCGACTTTTTTTGAAAGAAAAGTTCTCCGCAAATCCAGTCAAAATCAACAAAGTCTCTGTTGGGTGCCCCATCTGAACTTGGCCTTAGGGATTTTTTATGAAGTTTTGTCCAAACTTGACTCGCTTGACTGCTTGGACGTAAACGAAAATTTGCCTCACATAACTTGACCTCACACCTTTTGATATGATCCATATAAACCATATTGCACTGTACACGTCGCCACGCGTCCGCGGGGTGATCATGCCGCTCAAATGGATCTATATCCAAGTTTCAGGATAACTATCTAGGGAGGTGGTGGGGACTGAAAGAAGTACGAAATTGTATGGACTAGGATAGACTTTATGTGCTTCATGCGACGAATGAAGACGGAAGCAGATCCTGTCATGTCTCAAGCGGTATTAGGGGCAGCTGCGGGCAGTAGGCGGGCTCGGCCGATGACCTCCGCCATCAATACGATCATGATCTTATCAAGTTGACAACTCAAGTTTCTCGACAGTTCTGCTTGGCGCTTGAGTTCTTTCAGTGGGCCCATCTGGACCATGCCCTGCTCATGATGATTCCCGCCGCCACGCATCTTCGAGTCGCACCGCGGGATCGGGATGGCCGCCCATTGGCGCTTCCGAAATACTATCCTCCCGAAGACAAGTACCACAAACGACCACTGGCAGTACAAACATGGGTCCAAATCCCTGTCTCTGCGTTTGGCCTCTTTCGATTCCACCTGGTTCTCCCAAATTTAAAATCAGCGTACCTTGCTGTCGTGTCGCGTTTCGGGCGGATGCGCGGCGTCTTAGTGCTGCTAGTGTCATTCCTGGGTCTCTGCTTCATGGTTTTTGCGTTTGTCAAGCGCTTTGGCTCGCCTCAGAGGAAATGGCCGGGCGGCGACTCTCCGACCCTTGTCTTCAAGCGCGAGGATCTTGGGCGAATATGGCGGTGGGAGGTTGCCAGCGGACACCATCCGAGTCGGCGGAGCAGTGAGTTGCAAACGTATCTTGCAGGACCAAACTAATCTCACAATCTCAGTCCCCCAGAAACTGGGATTGAACTCTATACCGGATAATCCTTCGCTGCCTCCCAATTCTGTGGTCCCGAGCCGTTTTAAAACGGCTACCAATGGAGTCGGAAGCACGCGCACGTATATTGACATTCAGAGCAAGCCACCCTCTGTTGCATACCCTCCACGACCAGTCCCCGGCAGCATTGCGGACCTGGACGTTATCATTGAGCACTGCGATTTTGGAGAAGGAAAGGTCGGTGCCTTTCTTTTAATCTTCTTGGTAACAATACTCAAAATAGGTTCCAGTTTGTCAGAGATTGGTACGGGCGCTTTGAAGCTTCACTACTTACCTCTAAATTCATTGCTACCAGCTTGGAAGTCCTCCGTGTCGGCGGCGGGCTCGATAACGGCAACCGCATCCGACGGGGCCGGGTGGACAGCTGGAAATATATCTACGTCGAGGACTCCGCGTCTACCTCTGCACCCCCATCAAACGGCATCTCGCAGCACAAAGGGATTATCCGGAGCGAGCACGAAGCTTACCTCGACGAAGGATTCACCAAAAGCCGGCACGCAGCATGGGAACCTCCATTAGTCTTGCCTCCGCCTGACCAATATCACCCTCACTCCTTCGGAAAATCCTGTGACGATGATCCTCGTCTGTTTCACATGTATTGGACGGGCCCATTCACAGACAAACCTTACCTCGCTGTCTTGAGCTTTCTATTTACTCAAAATACAGGCCTTCACCGCGCCGGAGAGGAGGGCATCGATTCGTGTACGCCGCAGCTGTGGATATGGATTAATCCTGGCCCGGCTGCTGCACTTTCAGAGTCAGCTACAGACGATCTATTCGAGCAGCTGCGGGGGAGCTCATGGGCGGCACCATTCCTGCACCCTCGGTTCAAAAACACGATCCACTTCAAGCTGTGGAATACTGCCGGTGCGCGGTTTCAACGCTTCGACGGACCCCAACTAACTTGAACAACAAACAGAGCAATTAGACGGCCTTTCCGAGACGCGGGACGACTGGCGTTCCAGGAAGACTTTGTTCAAGTCAGGTCCTGAAGGCGTCGTTGCGGTCGGGTCAGATGTTAATAACAACCACACCGGCTCTCAGTCTGCAGATGAATACGATAAGCTAAGCGTTATAATGTCTGACATTGCCCGCTTCGTTGTTTGTCACAAGTAAGCTGGCTTTCCTTTGCTTTGCAGTCGTGCTGACCTCGGCCGCAGACACGGAGGGATATACGTAGATGCGGACACCCTGTTTCTGCGTGACTGGGAAGAGATATGGGGCTGGAAAGGGGCATTCGCCTACAGGTGGTCGTTCCACGAAAAGTACCTCGTTTTTTTTTTGGCATGACGAGTTTCACTGATTATGTTTCAGATACAACACCGCTGTCCTTCGGCTGCGCAAAGGATCGGCCTTGGGGCATTTCCTTCTTAGAACCGCGGTGAAGAATGGTTTTGATTTTCATCCATTTGAAATCACGAAATACCTAAAAGAGGCGCGGCTTGATAACCTCTTGACCAGACTGCCGGATGCAATGTTCGACGGGGCGTGGCTGAACATGGAAGGGTACCAGCGGGAGCGTCCTCCCCAGCCATATTTCACTGTGTACGTCCCATGCCTTTTGGGGGCGAGCCGTCTTCTTGAACCCTACGTCGCAGGTTCGAGGAATTCTTTGTGACGCCCCTGGTCGACAGCGGGGCTCCTCTAGCTCTTGGTTTCCAAGGCTTCTTCTCCGGAGCGTACTCGTATCATTTCCACAACTGTTGGTGAGGAATACAGCTGCAGGGATTTTGCGTGGCGTACTAAAAAACATGCCAGGTGGAAGCCAGTAGATGCTGCGATGAATAGGCCAGATTTGGGACCTAATTTCCAGAAAAACGACGCCGACGTAGAGGATACTCTTGTTGAAGATCGGCGAGATTTAGATTGGTCGACTGTTTTGAAACGGACGTTTGAAGCCTACATTCGCGGAGAAATCCCGAATATGTATGGAGAATATCTGGTGTGGTAATTTTAATTTAATAATTCGACCATTGTAATTGTGCACGACGAGCAATCGAAGCTCTTATACCCGGAACAGGTTGCGAAAGTGTAAAACAGTTTGCGGTTCGGCTTGAAGGTCAATGTTTGCTTGATGTTTGCTACGTCCGCGGGAGGATGTGAAACAGCAACAGCAAAAAGCCAAGGCAAAAAGCTGGGCAGCGAGATCATGTTGCTGAACGATCTTATCAGTGGTATCGTTGCAACCTCGTGAAGGGGGATCAGTGAATCCCGCGACATCAATGATTCAACTCGACTCGAGTACCACTTCCTACGTGAGAGGGAACCAGACAAGCGCTAGGACGGCGAATAAAAAGCAATGGAAAAAATACGGATGTAGCGGCTTGGACGATGCTTGAAATGGCTGAAAGCTGTGGAAGTAGTCTCACGATACGGAAGCAAAAAAAAGAAAAACAGGGGCTCACAGCATGTCTTAAGGTGGCTTACGATCTGCAGCGGCAGTGCAGCGGGTGCATATTTCATCAGAGTTGCTAACAGAGGACCATGAGAGCTTCACACCCCGCGTTTCTGTGTCTGGGATACACACGCTCTTTGTCTAATGTCTCTCAAAGCAGAACTCGAAAAGTGGGTTGCGGCCCTCGAGGCTTACGACGCAGAGCCTCCGAATTTCGAGACCGCCCTGAGCTTCTTCTCGGTCAGTCACGGTCAAACTCGGATCCGGATCGGTCTCTCCCGCTCATTAAGAAACCCAGGATATCGCGGACTCGTCCAAAATTTTGACAAACATGGGCCTAATCTACGCCGCGTTGGGAGAGCATGAAACTGCCGTCGAACGCTTCATTGACGCGACTGGTTTGGATCCATACCTTGCCGTTGCGTACGTTGTGTCTTTGCTGTCACGACTTCACCAACTTGCGCCTAGATACTTCCAATGTGGTGTCTCCAATTTCCTCTTGGAGCGATACGAACTGGCACACAAAGACTTTGAAGAAGCATATTTGTACTTGAGGGGAAATGAAAACATGTAGGTTTCTGTTTCTCCGCGTAGTGCACATTCGTTCATCCCCGGGCCATTATAGTCGGTATGCTCAGCTCGGCCTCGACTTCAGCCTCTACCCTGCCGAGGTCCTGTTTAATCAGGCAGTGTGCCTCATCTACATGGGTCGCGTAGATGATGGCATGGCTTGCATGGAGGAGGCAAAGCGAATCAAGGCCACCGACGAACACAAAGTGATAGATGAAGCAATTGCTGTTCGTGGGGAGGGCTTTACCGTCTTCAGCATCGTGCGTCCTCACCATATTGTACCTGTTTGCTTTTAACAACAACGGTTCAGCCTGTGGGAGTACTCTACCGACCCCCAGGCAATAAAGTGAAAAACCTCAAGGCCAAAGATTATTTAGGCAAAGCTGTGGGTGCTGCTAATTTGACCTCTCATCTCTGACCTGATCATTCAGAGACTTGTTAACTCGAGTGACGCAAGAGATATGGACATCGGCTTTTCTGGCATGAACCGGTTACAACAGGGGATAACGCCCACTGGTATTTTCATAGATGGTGAGACGGGACTCGCTCGCAGTAACACCCGCGCGCCGCGGCTTCGTAAGTTTATTTTATTCAACCGCATGGCCTTTTTGTCCAAAGTCACTCACAGAAAATAACGATGACGGAGCCGCTGCTCTTGGGCGGTCGAAAACGACACTAAACGTCGTCAGTAGACCAAGCGGTGGTGACAGCGACCGCGCGCTCAGCAGACCGGTACCGGCTGGGGCTGGACCTACCCGCAACAACACCATGCTGAACACCGCGCGTGCATCACCCAATGTTGGTACGAGCAGCCGCGGCGGTTCGCCCCCGGCCAGCAACAAGCCACTACCAAGCGGGCCCCCTCCTCCCTCTGAAGGTACCTTCATTTTTCATTTTTCAAACAAACGGAGAGACTCACAACTTCTTGAACAGAAAACACGGCGGACCCGAGCCGCTTGACGGCCATATATGACGACTACCTCAGCTACAACGACGAGCCGGTGCCACCCATGCCGAAAGCGCCCCAGTCTGACCGCATTGCGCCGTTGACGCGGTCGAATGTGAGCGGGGCGCCGCTGAATTCACAGGGGGCGCGCTCCGGAACACAGGGCGCACCGATGAGCAGCTACGTGCCGAGCTCATATGGGGGTGGGAGTGTCAGGCGGCGTGGAACAAGGCAGAACACGACGCGCCGGATGCAGAGTGCTTATGAGGAGGAGGAAGGGTATGCCAGTGGGGAGGAGCTGTTAGAGCTCAGTACGATTCGAGTCAGGGTAATTCTCCCAGTTTTGCATCTTCCTGGCCGTGGACTGACTATGCGGTATGTCTTCCAGGTCCACCTCGACGACGACGTCCGCGGCATGGCTCTCTCGGCGGACAAAACCTTTGAGGAGTTTATGAATATAATGACGAGCAGGTTCGGCAGAGAGCTTACATTCAAGTTTACGGACGAAGATGGGTTCAAGGTCTCTCTCAAGGATGAGTTCGACTACGATTTGGCCATGGAAACGGCCCGCGAGAGCTCTAAAGGAAAGCCCGAAGGAAAGCTCGAGATTTGGTGCTCAAACGCGTAGTTCTGTTGCGTTCATATTCCACATTCTCTCTGTTTCTCGCTCAGTCTTGATTCTTTCACGTCCATGTCCTGTCCATCTCTCCAACTGCTAGTCGATTGTCTTTGGTTTCAGTGTAAGTGACATGAATGAACACTTTCAATAATACAGGCAAAGGGGCCACGTTTCCGACTCCTCAGCGAGAGACTATAGAAACAGTGAGCGTCGTTGAAAATCTGAAGAATGGGCTCAAAATTCCAGTACCCGTAGAATACTTACATTCGAAGCTCTCAAAGTCTCTCCTCCTTCACAATATAGGGACAGACGTAGCGAGCAAAATGCGAAAGTGTTTTCGTACTCGCGAGCTATGTACGTATGTTTTTGTTTCGTTTTGAGGACAAAAATGGGCTTGAGATTACTCGCTTGGACTTTTTGATCGGCTCTCGGAGCCGATTCTCCTTGATTTTACCTGATGTCGTCTCTTCCGAACAAACGTCAACGTGCCGAGGACGCGTTCCAATGTCTGGTACAAGCCAACACGTATTATGCAGTGCGACACACTCTTGTTTGATGTGTTGGCACTGGCACGAGAGAACAACATAGTTTCCGCCCTTCCTGTTGCGTACTAACACCTACTAACGCACAAACACATTCCAGCACCTCACGGGACTCGGAGGCAAGTTGCAGTACTTCAAGTACTGGTTGTCGGCTCGACTCGAAACTAACTTTCGCAACTCGAACTCTTCGTCGTATTTGGAATTGCCCACATATTCTGAACCACAACTGCAAAAAGGGACAATAAAACCCTTGAGACCAACCTTGGTGGCAGATTTTCCAACTCGATTTCGCCACCCAGCTTTGGTTACATCAATGGATCAACGTGCGCCGGAAAATAGCGGCCCAGAGTTGTGGTGACTTGCCGTGCGAAGTTGCGTGCCCGCTTCGTCAACGATCAAAATATTCAAATCGTCGAGGTTGAAATCCACAGGCAATCTGGTACTCGGCGAACGAGTCGCGGGCCAGGATCGGGTAGAAGTTATATGCCACTGTGGTGATCTGTTTCCTGGCTGCGAATCATAGGCTTCCTGTCAATTGCGTGAAAACTAGGGGCTTTAAATAGTCGAGAAACTGAGTGACGCCGGGGCGGAATAAGTGATATAGCTTGATAATAGAGCCTCCCTGGGGTCCCTGGCCAGCCAGAGTAGTGAGAATTCCCCCAGACTGCAGGCGCTAGAAGATTGAAAGCAACTTGGTGAAGCGCCCAAACGCGGGCAGCCTGGCACAATGCGAATGTAAGGGCGCAAATATGGTAGACCGCAGTGCTGACATCCCTAGCCTGGGGACACAAAATGAGAGGCTCTCTTGTGAGAGCAGTATCGTATTGGTATCACGGATTGATCGATTTCAAATGCAGATGAGATCTGGCGTCAACATGGAGCTGAACCACGCTTTGCCACTCACCTCTTCAGCTTCCAATAATGCGTCGTGATTATCTCGAACGGCGAGGCCTTCATGATACCCTGTTCGCGGCTTATCGACCACGGTTGTGCAGTCTTTGTGGGTCATGGCCTCGTCAAGGAGCAATCCGATGTTCGCGCCGCGTCCCCTTTCACCCCCTAGATGAAATCAAAGCATCGGGACTTGCAAAACTGCCCAGAAGCGCTGGTCTGTAACTAGCAAACGCCGGAAAACCGAACATGAATTGGTGCTTGAAAGTCTCACTTTTTCTTCCCAGTCAAAAAGAACTTACGAATCAATTAATTTTCTGGCCACAGATTTCTCGCAAGGAAGGCAACAGTATAAGACAGACAGACAGACATACCACTGGGCAACGAAAACCGCGGGAGGCCAATTTCCACAAGGTCAGACTGGGCATGTCGGGCGGGCGCGCGACGCCGGCCTCGTTGACCACTTCGTCGGACTCATCGTGCGCCGCGAGCCGGCGCTCAAACGGCGTGGTGCGCCCCAGTAGCGGGTTGTCGTAATTGTCTTCCGCGCGCAGACGCGGAGGAATGCAGGCGTCTTCGGCGCGGGAAGTGAGGGCGGCCGAGAACCGCTGGACGTAGAAGTGAACAGGTGCGGCGGCGGGTGCGTTGCGTGCGCGGCGTGGTGCGAGCGCCCGAAGGGCACGCCGTCCTCCGTGTTCAGGTCTGTCGCGTGGTCGTTGTCTGCGTCTACGCTGCGATCGGCGGGGGTGGATGCCGGCATCTCGAAGGTGCGCGTGTGCGGGAGCCAAACTGCTGTTGGTTCTGGGTATGTAGGAGGCAGCGTGGTGGTCCCCGAAACCGAAACAGGCGCGAACATTGCGTCGACGAGGCCGGTGATGCTCGAGTAAAGTTTCAAGCCCGAGAAACTGTGCTGCATTTTAATTTGGTGATTCAGCAATTCCTTCCGGGTGGAATGTCGGTGGACGTGACATGGGCAGCGTTGCTACTGAAGAATCTCCAAGGAGTGTCGGAGTGCTAAGCAGAGAGCAAATCGTGTTTGGGCGCATGAAGGCGTCGATGCTTGCATACCAATTCGAGCGAGCACGCTCCAAGACAGGGTCGTTGGCTGGCGCGGTACCCTGCTACTGCTTCCTCATCGTCGTCGGTACCCCGCTGCCACTTCCTCATCGTCGTCGGGGGGCTGCTACTTCCTCATCGGAGAGAAGTGAACCGTTTCCCCCTCCTCCAATCTCAATCCAAAGAATGCGTCCGCCAGCGTTCTCTAGACACCGTTCTACCAATGCTCGCCGACCTTGTTGCACCCCAACCACACGATCTCCTTTGTGGACCTGGCCTTCCTACGGCTACTCTGCACGCCGGACCACCGGCGCCATCTGTGAAACGCCGGCGCATGTTACACAACCCGTGGCGGAGATCTGTACCGGCGACTAGTTGAGGAGACGCGCGGAGCCTGAGGACTCGAGGACAGCGCTGGGATTGCTGAGAAAGCTAACGGGGTGGTAGGGCCTGTCGTTAACCACAGTCCCAAAGGCCACGAGGAGTCGAACAACCGGTTCTGGTTACCTCTGCTGCATTTTTTTTCGGGAGGAGGGTGAATCCCCCGATAACCATATTCTACGCTCCACATCCATTTGGATCAATGTCAGTTTATCTGTGCGCGCTCCCCCATCGTAATGAGATGGCTCGAGGACGACCCACACGCTTGGATGGCTGGGCGCATCCGAATCGATGGGTGTTTCCAGCCATGGGCAGAGTTCCACAGGCCGACGAATTCCCACTCATCTTTGCTGCATTTTTGTTGGAGGACTCTCAGGTCATTCATAGCCATATCCCGTCGCCAAGCCCTAGCTAGACCGCCTGCGCTTCGGAGCTCGGGACGACGGGGCATACTACGATGACTGTTCCACATACCACTTCGTCCAATTCCAGTTTCTCGACATGACTCGACGCGACCTGCTCGAATCGGGCAGATGATCTACCCATTCCGCAGCGAGTGTAGGATATCAAGTGCGTCCACGCACCACCGCTCCAACCTACACCGGGCCCACCATAGGAATTCGGCAAGGAGGCGAACAGATTTTGCGACATCCTGCATCGGGCGAAGACTGGAGCCGTAAGCTTAGGAGCAGCCTTCGCATAGGACGATTGGGTTCACATTCTACAATTCTGAACGGCCGGTGTCCGAATCAATGCAAGACGATAGTTGACGAGCGTTTGGCCGCTGTTACGTGGGAGTGCCAATCCGAAGCCGAACCTGAAGCCGAAAACTCAACCAACATCACCAGAAATTGGAGATGGACGTTGGATGGACGTCCTGGCCCGACGACAAAGGGCTAATCCCTGGATTGTTTTTGCGCGACGGCCAATTGACCCTGTCGGTTGCATTTGAACGTGCTTGCTCGGCAAATATCGTCCTTCGGCCGCAAAACTCCTGCGACTCTTGGAGTTCAATCCGTATCGAATAATGGATTTTTGAGCTCAAACCCTTGGAGCCTTCAGGGAGCTCGGTTTCGAAAAATCTGGATCCTTGCGGTTTGCTCCAGAGCATCATAATATTCAAACTTCACAAATCCTGCAGCGGCTTTCTGAGGAATATTTCGAAAGCTTTCCGCGAAACTCAGCTTCACGCGACTATGTGTTCGACCGTCCTCAAATCCTGCAAACCAGCGACTTTCTAGGCAATGTCCAAAGGAATTCCGCACAACTTAGCTTCATGGGACTGCATACAGACGTGCTTATTGGACACAGCCATGTTAGAGCCAGAACCAGAAAGCCAAACAGTAAAAGCATATGCAATTTGAGGTACGAAATCATTTCATCAGGCACTCTTCTAACCACCAACAGGCCCAGGTACTAAATCTGCGCGTCACAACGAGCATACGCGACGTGAGGAGGATATGGTTGCGCATACGCGGTCATAAAAAAGCCGTGATGGGATGAATACACGGCGGAGCCTTCACCAATACTTGGTGGCGCAGGAACAGGAGGGGAGCGATAGAACTGGGGGTAGTACGAATCCGTTGGTCTGTCGTCGAGGGCAAGCGGGAACTGAGCATGAAACTCGACGTTATATTCGACTGGTATCGATCCTGCGGAGGTGGCTGGGGGTGGTGGATCACTGGGCGCCGGCAATGTATCCCGCTCGATTTGAGAAAGAATGTGGCTCTGGCCAATGATATTGCCTAAAATTTCGTGACAAATAATGTCAGAGGGTGTTCGGCAACAATCCAGATGGTCAATTAACCAACCTTTTTTCCCGCTTCTTGTAAGGTCCTCGTTTGGTGCCCTTCCTGCGCTCTTTTCTCTGCAAACCATCGATGAGCAGAGGGCGACTTGAACGAACTGGTGGCGAGAACCTGGGAATCAACACATTCTTCAGGTCTAAATCGATATTTCACGCATCTAGACACTGCATGAATTCTGTACTATTCAATAGAGTAAATGGACGCACCGAAGGCAAGGTCTGGCTTGATCGCATTTCTTGCATGCCTTCTGACATTTCGTACACGCAATTTTGACTTGGCTCCGCAAACGGGCGGTCTGGGATGTCGAAGAAAAAGTATGGATATGTACAGGCATGGGGAAAGACTGAGATAAATCGCTTGTGGGGGATCGACGCTGCCATTCGCACTTTTTTCATCGGAACAAGCCATCGGTGAACGGATAAAAATCGACAAATAGAAGAGGCCGACTGTACCACCACGGGTTGCACACCGGAGAATCGAAAAGAGCGAAGGGGCGAGGCAAGGAAAGTTATACTTAGCAGGGAAACAGCACATGACTTTCCTGAGGGAATACAGAAAAACCTATACCAAGATCAGTGTGGACCCTTACAACAGAGATAGAACCAGCCTTTGACACGACAAAACGAGATGGGAAACGAACGAAGAACCGCGAGAAAGGGCGTGTCCGCAGCCCTTCGAGAAAATCGAGTGTGGGGAATTGATTGACGACCTTGAAGAACCGCTGAGTGTGGATTCGGCTTGACACTAAATAAGCAAAATAAATCTTCAAATATGAAAAGCGTAGCAAAAAATCCCGCAAGCTTCCCTTGAAGTTCCCGTCTTTTTGTGGACGCAGAAACACCGGTCGGCCCGTTTAGGCAAGTGGTTGAAACTCAGCGATAATGTGACCCGGATCTGTTACGTGTCACCCGCTCTTTCGATACTAGTAGTTTCTCAACTCTCGAGCACTGCCAAATTTTTGAACGGCCTCCGAAGACTACTTCTGGTCTCCAGTGGTGCTGTAATGTGACGAACCACCCGATGAACTGTCAGATTCTCCCGGCCAGTAGAAAATATCGGACGCTGCACAGAATCGCATGGCAACTTGGCAGTAAAAGTTTTGGGGTGGAATCCTAAGTTGTATTCCCGATCCTACAAGACGTTGCCGATGCACGTTCTGAAGTCACTCCCACGTACTTAAAACTGTCCGACATTGTAGTCCACCACAATCGCTTTCTGCATGATAGCGGCCGGCTGTGCTCTTCACGAACGCTTTATGAGTAGGATCTGTCGCCACATAATGGTCCCTGTCTGCAGCTGATTCGAACTCGACGACAAAAGCATACTGGATGCTATGGCAACGTAGAGTGAGTTGCTCTCACCGTGCAGTGAGCTGCTGATGATCCGGCTGATGTCAGTTGATCCTCGAGCGGCATCGTGTTGTGGGACCCCGATTGTCCATTTACGAGTTTCAATCGTAGCTCTGAACTGCAGCCCGCCCCGCTATTTCTATGTCTACCCGAATCTCCATAGCAAGTATTTAAGCATCCTAAACAGCAAAATGCTCAGGTTCGACATGGCAGCCGCAAAATTGAACTTGGATCTCTTCTCAGACCAAGCCCGAGCCCAATAAATTCAAGCCTTAAATCGGCGCAACTCCCGGTAATACCGTGAAAAACTATTACTTATCTCAATGTGATGTTCAACAATTCAACTTGAGGTCCTCAGATCCAAGTCGAGGATAATTCAACCACCAAACACGACCCATACCATCAGCTTTCAGGAAAATCCACCCAAACAGAGGTGGGAACCACACGAGATTCGAGGGACGCAAGGAAAAACAAGAGTCAGATTGTTGTATCTACTAGTAGGGATAGTACAATAAGGATTTATTCCATCTTTTTATTGTCGCTGCGCTCCGGTACATATAAATCCCCGCCCTTGCGGCCCAGCGACAGACTCGAGACTGGTGGATCTATAGTTGTTCTACTGTTGCATTGTTGCGCTCCGGCACATTGGCGTACCTGTCCTCAATCCAGCAATGTTATAAAGATGTCGCACTTGGTGCCGTAAAAAAAGCAATGATCACCATCTACACTGCTCGTCTTACGCATCGGAGCTAATCGGCATGTAAATTACCATGCTTGCGAACCAGCTCCTCCCTGCAATCCATTCATGGTAGTTTAGTGTTGACATCACAAAGCAAAATCATTGCCAGACTTGCCTCACTTGGTAGTGAAGGTACATCCCTTCTGCTCAGGCATCGTAAAAAATCCCTGTCTTAAAAAACAAGTCGAACAGAGTGGCTGATCAGCGTAGTGTTGAGATCCAAGTCGTCGAAGCTGGGCATTACAGTCCCGTAGTGTAAACTGATATTCGCTAGTCGAAACAAAGCCGGGACCATCGTCTTCGTCCAGGAGTCAAGAATTGACAGATGGTCGCTCAATGACAGTGTCAGTGGCCCATGGATGCGAGCAAATTTAGCGAGGGCCTTAAGGACGGAAATTTTATTGAAAGGTTTGCGTAGTGAGGCACGAACGGAGCGAAACGGGGTTTCGCGTACGAGACCGGCCCGAGACAAGACGCCAGCAAAACATCAACAAATTAGTTGGTTTTTGCTCTGCGCGTCCACGACTAAGACGCGTGCCGTCTTGCTCGTAGGGCCGTCCCACAGCATCTTCTTCGTGCAAACGGCCCCAGCTAGCGCCATATGAAAGCTACAACTGTTACCAACTCGGCGAGTTATTCCTTTCTTCACAAATTCCAATCATCCCTCCGAAACGGAACTCGCCCAACACAATGAACAAGTATCTCGCCTACCGTGGATGGAGATCAAACCTCGCCTTCCCGCTCGCCTCATCGCAAAGCCAAAGCTAAAGAAATCGAGCGCCAGTGGGACACGGCTATGTCCGACGACCCAGACGTACAACGCCGCACTCTCGTAGATGGCGATGAGGAAGATACGGCCGAATCCTCGCCACTCAAAGCTGCAGCCGAGCGAGCCTCCTAGACGCGACCGACACGGCGACTCTCACGCAAGCTGTACAGGATCGCGAAGCCCCACGCCACTGCCGCCACCAGAGATGCGGCCAATCACCAAAGACCACGGACCTTCCGCCAAGGATGCAGCACCCGGCAGCTAGCGCTCAGGTCACTGCAACCGCTAAAACTCTTACCGCAGCCTCCACGTCGGCCATACCCATCGACGACGATGTCGGACCCACGACGCGTGCTACGACACGTAAACGTAACGCTACAGTCGAACCGTCAGCCTCGGGCTACTAAGCAGTCCATGAAGAAAGCCAAGGACTCGCAGTGTCCGGAGTCGCCGCTGCGATGTCCAATGTATCCTACCATGAACGTAAGTCACAGCCGATATACGTGCATACACCTCATATCCGCACGAAATACACCATACGCTACATACTCAGACACCCAGACGCCCAGACACCCATACACCCGTACACTCAGACATCCATACACTCAGACACCCATACACTCAGACATCCAGAAACCCATACTCCTACACCCTACACCAGACACTCATACTCATGCCATCGGATACATACGCACTCATGAATAATAATCAAGATACTCATACACCGCCTTTGCAGGCCAACCGGCAGCTACCCAAGGCTCCATCATAAGGATTCCCTGCTACGCTGAGATCGCGGCACACCGGAAAAATAGATCCGTCGCCGCAACGCCCGCCACATTCAGATTCAGAATCAGAAAAGACACCTGAATCAAATTGGCCCGTGTCGGAGATTACGGGAGCCAAGTGCTCCTCCGCCAACAGAACCCATGACAACAGAGATGACCACAGCAAGGCGGCCACCTCGTCCTCGATTCCTACAAACCATGAGCCTGGTTAGAGCGGTTCGTCAGCACCTTATCACCTACAGCGCGAAGTCCGTCGCCGCGTCGCCGACACACATTTCCTGGATCTCCGAAGTTAACACCCTTTTCCCGCGGATAGCGATGGATAATATCACGATCCTGTCAGCACGGGTCGCCAACCATACCTCCGACGTCTCCGTACGGCAAGATTTTGCACTGGCTCCAAGCAGTTGAGACTCTATATCAATAGGGAGCATGTGCAGCCCGATGCGGACACAGAAGCCGCCTCGCACCTAGCCAGCGCCGCCGGTCTGAGCATGCACCATTCCTTTTGGTGAAGCCGGCCAACAGCAACAGCATAACCCGCAGAAGGGCAACAAGAACAGCGCCGGCAGAGCCATCTGCTGCATGTATTGGACATTCTGCATGGTGATGCCAATCTGTTGTCTGAGTTCTTCCTGATCTTCACCACGCTGAAAGCGCACCGCTGGAAACAACGGATCGCCGAAGCAGGGCTGACAAAGGAGTACGCGGATGTACCGAAAGAGATTTGCGAGATTTTCAGACACGGTTTAGTCGAATCAAGGATAGCGACGAAAACTTTCTTGGCCCCAAATTTCCGCACTTGCTCAACCCAAAGTGATTGACACATACATCTTGAAAGAGAAAACCACAGGAGGAATCTCCCTGCATACGTCCTTGAATCCCTAATTGCATTTTGAATTCATCTATTGGCTGCCTCAAAAGAACTGCACAGACCATGTTGCACGAGCAATCACCATTCAAATTCATATCCGCACAACGATTCCCATATACCCTCCATCAACAAGCAAATCAATAAAGACCATTAGTTTCTTTTGATGTGAAAGGCGCATTCTCGTCCCTACCTATCCCGAAGACTGAACCTAGCCCATGATGCCCTGGGACGGGAAGGTATTCTTCGACGGTGTGCTTTCCTCGGCATGCGGGGCCCTTCTCCGGCACTGGCGGCACCTTGCTGACCTCCTCATCCACCTACTCTGCTCCTTGTTTGTTGACGAGCTACTCAAATGGGTAGACGAGTTTGTGTTCTTCCGCTTTCCCAAGGGCAAAGCTGGCGGCCAATTCGTTTACAAATAGAATGAGAAGCTTTTCTTCAACATCGGCGAGGACCTTGGCTGGATTTGGGAGCCTAGCAAACACACCCCGTTCCACCACAAATCCTGCTACCCCGGTTTCAATTCGGATAGGGAAGCTCGGACAGTCACTATCGCTACCAGCCGAGAAGAATAGTTCCCTGGGCTTATGGCGTGCAGGTTGCCTATAGCTAGAAACACTAAAGGAGATGGTTTTCAAAAACACCGTTGACCTGCTTGTGCTGCGGGAAGTAAACAAGAAATCAGAATCTAAGACATTACAGGATGTCCAATAGGATACATGTCAACTGCAAGATCCAAGTCCCGTATCAAGCGGCTCATAATTTTTGACTACCCCGAGTTGCTGAAACCATAAACGAGTCGGTTCTGCTCTCGCAACTTCCCGGTTGCAAAATTCTATAGAAAACGGTTCCTCCACGACACCTTGCTCCCGAATACGACCAATAGAGATACTGATAAGGCCAATAACTCCCAAGCAACCCATGCGGTCATGATGATGCGGAAGGGCAGGGGTTGACTGGTGAAAGAGGCATAAAGGTCAAGCAAGAGCCTATGTACGCCCAAAGGGCGAAGTCATTACACAGAGCAAAATCCAATATGAGACACTAAAGAGGTGTCCGAGACTGGCAGTGTGCGCATATGATAGAAAGCACTACAGACTCTGCGAATAGTTCCAGGAGAGTCGCAACCAAGACTATGTGCTTGTGGACTCGGTTCCAGCGTCCACGACAACAGAAGTAATTGAAAAGTGACATGCTTCCAACAGCATTTCGGGCGACATCACAGGATAGGTCATCTCTATCGCCGAGTTTGTGTGACAACGTGTTCGCCATCATGGTATCTTCAGCTAAGAACTGACCAAACACAGGTAAACCACATGGGCCAGGCCGCGTCGTGTTTGTATTCGATGGACCGAATTGGTTTTAGCGAGCCATTAACGCGTTCCAGATCAGAGCGGCGAGACAAGTCGGATAATGGATTTCCCCATAACACATGAATTGACTGCCACAGCTGATAGCAATATACATTTCAGCGTAGTTCGTGTTGAATGCTTCCTCTAGATCCATCCAGGAACCAATCCTGGGTTTCTGCCAGTGTGACGAGGGTGAAAAGGACATGATAGACTATCGCTATACGGTGCTTTCCCAGAGCAAGTGAAGACAGCCCAAAAGCGTTGACAGTACACACCCATGTTCCCAGATGAGTAGAGACATTGGGGTCGATAACCCATAGAATGTCGTGCGCAGCTTCCCGATAGGACCGGACAAGGTTGCTTATTTAAGGTTGTTTACTATGGGATTCACTCCAACCACTTCGTCACCTAAAGCATCATCAGTTATCTCTGAAGGAACTACCGACCAATGACTAACCTGCAGTTGACGCTGGAGTACTTTGTCATGAGCAGCGGGAGGAAGTGCCTGGTCACGGTCATCGGCCACCGAAAGCAAAACTTTGTGTTGAACCCCTGCAGGAGACGAAGTATGAATACACCAGCAGAGGTGTCCGGCTTCACTACATTCAAAGGAGTTGAAAATCTGCACTCGAGGATTCTCGACGGAACCAAGGCTCTCCAGTGACAAATTCAAGAGATATTCAACACGCTGGCAAAGCTCGAACCTAGCTGATCTCACAGACATGGCTGTGTATACTGCTGCCTGTTGCTCCCTCTGGGGACAAATAAGCCTTGGTGAAATTCTGTTGGAGACTGTCTCAAGGCTCATACCAGACCGGTTGCATTCCCGTGGTCTCTGGCCTGAGGCTTAAGCGAACCTGTCACCGACGCAGGCAACTGCATCCTGATCAGGAAGCTCCTGTTCACCAAGACCAAAGGAATGCGCAGCAACAATACCATAGAATACCATCCTCTGCCAACAATCTCTACTGCCTGACCCTGTCTATGCCGTGTAGAACCGCTTCAAAGACAGCTGATACAATTCCGAGCGATCTTCCCCTCTTCTCCCACCGCAAGTCAGCGGGAAGAATCATTAAAATAAGAAGCTCCTGCAGTGTTGCAACACAATTTAGTCTTTACACAATATTCCTACCACCACCAGACCCAGTTTCACATCGGCGGCGCTGCTCCAGATGGAGTCTGAGCGACGGATTAATAGCTATCCGATGCCTTCCTGGTTAAAGTATACCAACCTACTTGCACCTCTGCGCACAGAATATCTCAATATATGAATTCATTCAATGCAGATTTCTTCGACAATGCGCAAAAATTTTCTCCTCCTCTCCCAGGCTCGTGTGTGGGTGCCGTGGCGTGCGCCGCGGGGCTCGCCTACTCAGCTCGTCGATGGGCTTCCCCGTCGCACGCCTTTTGCTCCTTGCGTCCGAGTCTCGGCATATCGAGACCGAACGCTCGGATCACCCCCACACACCTGGCAACTCCTGCGTGATCCTAAAGGATCACCCAGCCTCCAGTCTAGGTCCGAAAGAGCGAAATGAAAGGTTTGCGTAGTGAGGCACGAACGGAGCGAAACGGGGTTTCGCGTACGAGACCGGCCCGAGACAAGACGCCAGCAAAACATCAACAAATTAGTTGGTTTTTGCTCTGCGCGTCCACGACTAAGACGCGTGCCGTCTTGCTCGTAGGGCCGTCCCACAGCATCTTCTTCGCCCACCCACCCTCTCCTCTTCAGTTAGTTTTTCTCCCACCGTAAGTCCTGGGACAGTTCTCACGTTGGGTTTGCCAGAGACGTGCCGTCGGCTTCCCCGTCGCACGCCTTTTGCTCCTTGCGTCCGAGTCTCGGCATATTGAGACCGAACGCTCGGATCACCCCCACACACCTGGCAACTCCTGCGTGATCCTAAAGGATCACCCAGCCTCCAGTCTAGGTCCGAAAGAGCGAAACGACCAACGGGTGGGACCAGCTTGAGGGTTTTTTCCTCTTCTAATTAAGATCCCCTTTGTTTCTGTCTAGCAATCCCCAAAGCCCGTTTAACAGTCTGCTGTTCGTTGTCGACATGGATCATGAACTTTCTCCAGTTCCTATGCCTGGAAACCTATTAACAAGCCCTTGATCTTGGGGATGCCATGCAAGCTCAAGTTATGAATTTCAACACTTGTTCTGCTGGTTTGGGCATGAGAACAAGAGTTCTGGATCATATGTGAGGTACAGGACATTGAATAGACCAAGGGAAAATTATGGCGCGAACGGCGCAGTGGGTGACGATGTGGAAGTGGTAGTGGGTATCCGGGGTCCGAAATACACCGCCGCCTCAAGGATCAACGTTCGATCAACTGAAATCAGCCGGATCAGCGAGCAACTCACTGCACACTGAGCAATTCACTCTACGTTGCCATAGGATGCCATTCTTTTTCGCATCAGAAATCATAACGCGACGAGGAATTCTCGCGCAATGGCATACCTGCAGTCCCTCGGTGGAGTTGTCTTTCTCGCCCGTCAAGGACTTGACGTATGGAAGCCGGGATTCTGGATGAATGCACCCTTCTTTCAGACTCAGCATTCGCACACAAGCCTGCGGAATTATGTCAGTGCATCGAGAGATAAAGTGAACGTTGAGCACTTCTTGTACGGCCTCCGGGCTGGCGTCGGCCTTGAATTGGAACATGACGATGTGGATGAGGCTCATTGCAGCCAGCGTTGATTGAAAATGAGACCGAGCAGGTAAACCAAGGGACGAGAATGAGACGCAGAATAATCACTAATTGACACTTGCTCTCCTTGCAGCGCAGGCGCTCAAAGGCAGTCGAAGGAGTAGGCTACGACATGTGCGAAGCTAGGCCTAAGATTTGTCTAAAATTACCCGCTTTGACTTTGAATCAGCTACTCTTGCCTCTTACCATGTCGTTTCCTCCACCCAAACCCCAACGCACCCGGGAGTCGGAAGACCCGACGTCCCTCTTTCGTGAAAGCGGACCTCCCTCAACCTCCGGACCAGCCTAACGTCGATGGATGTCTCATTATTATTGAGCTCCAGGATACGGTGGAAGACGTTAATTACCTATTGACAGCGCTGTACGACCCGTCCGTGCATCGTGTTTTTCAATCGTGCTCATGCTGAGTTGAGATGGTATGTAGAATGTATATTAGCTAAACCGCACTCCCGCTTGCAGCCGTTGGCGCATTGATTCGCCTGGGTCGCAAATACGATTTCAAAAGCTTTCTCGATTCGGCCGTGGCGCGCATAACGTTTGAAAATCCCGCCCTAGGGGCGCCGTACAAGCCAACACATATTACTATTTTAGCCCCCGATGTGTCCACGGTTTTGATGCCAAGCTCTCCTTCTCACAAGACGCAACCTATCGAAAAAAAAATATCATAGGATCATTGGTTGAGGTCTGATATATGTTTTGTAGAAGTTTGGGAATATTTGCAAAGTTTGAGGGAACGCTGTAGAGCTGCCGATTCTGATGGTCGAAAATATGCGTTTGACACTACTATTTTAGCCCCCGATGTGTCCACGCACCCTGATGTGGAATTTTTGCTGATCCCGAACGCAAGTCTCATCGTAATCTTTAGAAAAAAAAGTATGTGAGGGCCATAGACTACAGCAACATCCTTACCAAAAATCAGATTTATTGGGTGAGGGAAGAGTGTTCCAAAAAATCAGGATCACCGAAATTGGCCGTTTTGCATCAAATCCGATTCCACTTCCTCAATATCTCTTTGTTTAGCCGGCTATTTCCCTCCAAAAAAAAGCCTCAGCATTCTGATGGTCTCATGCCCCCTATTTGGTATTTAGACTCAGTAGAAAGCAAGATGTACCTGTTGTATAAAACATTTTGCGAGACGTGACAATTTGAGCCGAAACTTCAAACTCCGCTCGGCATGCGCTTCTTCGCTTGCCAGGTCCTTGCTTCGTGCCCCTTTATCGTTCTTTCTTTCTTCCCTACTCCTCTCTAATTCGGTGTATAATTTATCCCAAGGCCATTCTCTATTCACTCTTTGCTTTCGCAAACCCTCCACTGGACAAATTTATTCTACTCATTTCCTTCAACGTGTTTGACTGCCAGGACGTGTCGACGCGTCGACGCGTCAAATCGTCCTCATGCCAGTCCCTCGACCTCGACAACAGTATCGGAAGGAAGGCTACGCGTCTCTAGCAACGGAGGAAGCTATACAAAAGGCGGTAGCAGCGGTAAACGATGGAACGTATCAGAATGCTGCGGAGGCTGCCCATGCCTTCAACGTCGAGTACAAGACCGTTTAGTGTCGGTTGAATGGCAAAACCAAGTCTCGACGTGCAGCCCATATGACTTCCCAGCTACTGAACGAAACCCAGGAGACGATCTTGGTCTCGTGGATTAAGTTCCTCGGTATTGCAGGCATTCCTTTGTCCAAACGCACCATAGCGCCAAAGGTGATAGCTCTCTGCGGTCGTAAACCCTCACGTCGTTGGATCTATCGGTTTCTTCGTCGTCATCCCGATTGCACACTTGGACGACCTGCTAAACTCGATTCGAAACGCGCGCGCGCCTTCAACTTCACTACAGTTCAGAAACATTTTTCCCTATTCCAGCAAGCGCTTGATAACGATGGAAAACCTATACCTGCATCTAACGTATACAATTTCGACGAAATCGGGATTCAAATCGGAGGAGGAAGAAAAGGCTCCGGCGAGCAATTTTTTTATGCTCATGACGATCGCTCGAAATACAAAATCAGCTCCGAAGATCTTGAGCTTGTCACCATTCTTGAAACTGTCTGCCTCGACGGCACCGCACCCGTACCACCTTGCTTCGTCTTCCAGGGAGTCAAAATGTGCGAGGAATGGTTCAGGGATGCTCATCCTGATGACCCGAAATGGGACGGCGAAGTCTTGTACGCTATTTCCTACCCTTATTCAACACCTCTCAATTTTTGTCCATAGGATCGCGACTACCGAAAGCGGCTGGACGAACAACAAAGTCTGCGCTACTTGGTTCACGAAAAGTTTCATTCCTGCTGTCAAGGCTCACGGCGACAACTCTGCTCCCATACTCCTTGTCTACGACTCCCATAATTCCCATATAACGTTGGAAATGATTGACCTTGCTCTCGAGAACAACATAATCCTGTTTTGTCTCCCCCCTCATACGACCCATCGTCTGCAGCCATGTGATGTCGGTGCATTTGGCCCGCTCAAAAAACACTGGATAAAGGCGTGCGAGGCCATCCTAGCCAACACTGGCATGTCAATGAATGTCGAGGATGTCATGTGGGAATACTTAGGCGCGCGCCGTGCAGCTTTCAAGCCAGAGACAATAACGCAGGCATGGTCAAAGTCAGGGATTGACAAAGACCCCGCGACCGGCGGTGCGAAATGCAATCCAGACCGTTTCACCGCGGCCGATTTCGCACCAAGTAGCTCGACGTCGACGCAACTGCAAATGCCTGCGGGCTATCCTGCACGCCCAGCATCCCCGTCCTCTTCCGAGTCGTCTTCGTCCGGCGAAGACGATGAATCCTCGAGCGACGATGAAGGTGACGAGTGGCAGGACGTCACTTCCGCCCACCCTCCACGTCATCGTGCAACTCTTTCTTCACTGCCAGCAGCTACCACCGCAGCTTCGTCGTCTACCACGCCTCCGCTCCAGCCACTGCCTTCGTTCACGAACATTTACGACGACTCGGATTCTGAATCCGACGATGATCCTCCTTCTGATCTTCCGACTCCTGCTAAGATTGCACATTATCAAGCACGCAATCGGAAGCTCAAAAAGCAGCGCACTCTTGCTTGGCAACAGCGAGACGAGGCCTCCAGTCACGCTATCCTCGCAGGCGATCACATCAAGACCCTCAAAGGCCAGCTCAACGCCAAGCAGAGCAAAGCTCGCGGGAGTTCTGGGCGCATCGTCCACACGCAGTCACGGATCGTCACAACAGCCGAAGGTCGCGCCGCAGCCGCTGCGCAGAAGGACGCGCGCGAGGAACGAGACGCGGCGACAGTCCTGAGACAAACGAAGAAGGACGATGCGGCAGCAGCGAGCCGCGCCCGTCGCACCGAGCTAACACCCGCGGGGATGATCTTCACGGGTACTTTCAAGCAGCAGAAGCTCGATTCGCTGCGAGACCTCGCGTGGGCCCTCGGGCTGGACGAAAAGGGCACCAAGAACGAGCTCTTGGAGCGAATTCAAGGTCATTTCGCCCTTCCCGTGAACGTAGCGCTTCCCAAGGACAAGCGTTATGTCGCGCTTTTCGGGAAACGAAAACGCACGGACGAGACGTCAGACGACGAGCCCGCTGGTCTGTCCACAACTAGCCCACAGCCCAGTTCACAGCGCCGTCGTTTGGATGAAGTGGGAAACTCCGTCTCTTCCCCTCGTCGTCCCAGCGCATCCCAGCCTGGCCCCAGCACTCAAGTTGCAGTGCACGCACCTCCTTATTATCCTTTCCCACCTGCTCCTCCCCAGCTCTACCACTCATTCCAATATCCTGGACCTTCGTTTCCTTCGCAGTATTCCATCGCACCCCCATACTTTTACGCATCCGCATCCGCCCCGTCATCGCAATGAATTGTTACGCACCACCGCCTCAAGTCTCGCATGTGTCATTTGCATCACCCTGTAGCATTATCACAAATTTGCTGAACTGTATTTCTTGGAATCAAATTGATTTGTAGTGTACGACGAGCGCGCGAAAGAAGAGAGTCAAAGAAAAACGTGGTGCCGCTTCTTCAGCAAATCGGAAGGCCGCAGCTTGTATGTGACGAGGAGTGACGTGGATTCCACATCTAGTGTCAAACGCATATTTTCGCCCATCAGAATCGGCAGCTCTACAGCGTTCCCTCAAACTTTGCAAATATTCCCAAACTTCTACAAAACATATATCAGACCTCAACCAATGATCCTATGATATTTTTTTTTCAATAGGTTGCGTCTTGTGAGAAGGAGAGCTTGGCATCAAAACTGTGGACACATCGGGGGCTAAAATAGTAGATGTGGAATCCACGTCACTCCTCGTCACATACAAGCTGCGGCCTTCCGATTTGCTGAAGAAGCGGCACCACGTTTTTCTTTGACTCTCTTCTTTCGCGCGCTCGTCGTACACTACAAATCAATTTGATTCCAAGAAATACAGTTCAGCAAATTTGTGATAATGCTACAGGGTGATGCAAACGACACATGCGAGACTTGAGGCGGTGGTGCGTAACAATTCATTGCGATGACGGGGCGGATGCGGATGCGTAAAAGTATGGGGGTGCGATGGAATACTGCGAAGGAAACGAAGGTCCAGGATATTGGAATGAGTGGTAGAGCTGGGGAGGAGCAGGTGGGAAAGGATAATAAGGAGGTGCGTGCACTGCAACTTGAGTGCTGGGGCCAGGCTGGGATGCGCTGGGACGACGAGGGGAAGAGACGGAGTTTCCCACTTCATCCAAACGACGGCGCTGTGAACTGGGCTGTGGGCTAGTTGTGGACAGACCAGCGGGCTCGTCGTCTGACGTCTCGTCCGTGCGTTTTCGTTTCCCGAAAAGCGCGACATAACGCTGGTCCTTGGGAAGCGCTACGTTCACGGGAAGGGCGAAATGACCTTGAATTCGCTCCAAGAGCTCGTTCTTGGTGCCCTTTTCGTCCAGCCCGAGGGCCCACGCGAGGTCTCGCAGCGAATCGAGCTTCTGCTGCTTGAAAGTACCCGTGAAGATCATCCCCGCGGGTGTTAGCTCGGTGCGACGGGCGCGGCTCGCTGCTGCCGCATCGTCCTTCTTCGTTTGTCTCAGGACTGTCGCCGCGTCTCGTTCCTCGCGCGCGTCCTTCTGCGCAGCGGCTGCGGCGCGACCTTCGGCTGTTGTGACGATCCGTGACTGCGTGTGGACGATGCGCCCAGAACTCCCGCGAGCTTTGCTCTGCTTGGCGTTGAGCTGGCCTTTGAGGGTCTTGATGTGATCGCCTGCGAGGATAGCGTGACTGGAGGCCTCGTCTCGCTGTTGCCAAGCAAGAGTGCGCTGCTTTTTGAGCTTCCGATTGCGTGCTTGATAATGTGCAATCTTAGCAGGAGTCGGAAGATCAGAAGGAGGATCATCGTCGGATTCAGAATCCGAGTCGTCGTAAATGTTCGTGAACGAAGGCAGTGGCTGGAGCGGAGGCGTGGTAGACGACGAAGCTGCGGTGGTAGCTGCTGGCAGTGAAGAAAGAGTTGCACGATGACGTGGAGGGTGGGCGGAAGTGACGTCCTGCCACTCGTCACCTTCATCGTCGCTCGAGGATTCATCGTCTTCGCCGGACGAAGACGACTCGGAAGAGGACGGGGATGCTGGGCGTGCAGGATAGCCCGCAGGCATTTGCAGTTGCGTCGACGTCGAGCTACTTGGTGCGAAATCGGCCGCGGTGAAACGGTCTGGATTGCATTTCGCACCGCCGGTCGCGGGGTCTTTGTCAATCCCTGACTTTGACCATGCCTGCGTTATTGTCTCTGGCTTGAAAGCTGCACGGCGCGCGCCTAAGTATTCCCACATGACATCCTCGACATTCATTGACATGCCAGTGTTGGCTAGGATGGCCTCGCACGCCTTTATCCAGTGTTTTTTGAGCGGGCCAAATGCACCGACATCACATGGCTGCAGACGATGGGTCGTATGAGGGGGGAGACAAAACAGGATTATGTTGTTCTCGAGAGCAAGGTCAATCATTTCCAACGTTATATGGGAATTATGGGAGTCGTAGACAAGGAGTATGGGAGCAGAGTTGTCGCCGTGAGCCTTGACAGCAGGAATGAAACTTTTCGTGAACCAAGTAGCGCAGACTTTGTTGTTCGTCCAGCCGCTTTCGGTAGTCGCGATCCTATGGACAAAAATTGAGAGGTGTTGAATAAGGGTAGGAAATAGCGTACAAGACTTCGCCGTCCCATTTCGGGTCATCAGGATGAGCATCCCTGAACCATTCCTCGCACATTTTGACTCCCTGGAAGACGAAGCAAGGTGGTACGGGTGCGGTGCCGTCGAGGCAGACAGTTTCAAGAATGGTGACAAGCTCAAGATCTTCGGAGCTGATTTTGTATTTCGAGCGATCGTCATGAGCATAAAAAAATTGCTCGCCGGAGCCTTTTCTTCCTCCTCCGATTTGAATCCCGATTTCGTCGAAATTGTATACGTTAGATGCAGGTATAGGTTTTCCATCGTTATCAAGCGCTTGCTGGAATAGGGAAAAATGTTTCTGAACTGTAGTGAAGTTGAAGGCGCGCGCGCGTTTCGAATCGAGTTTAGCAGGTCGTCCAAGTGTGCAATCGGGATGACGACGAAGAAACCGATAGATCCAACGACGTGAGGGTTTACGACCGCAGAGAGCTATCACCTTTGGCGCTATGGTGCGTTTGGACAAAGGAATGCCTGCAATACCGAGGAACTTAATCCACGAGACCAAGATCGTCTCCTGGGTTTCGTTCAGTAGCTGGGAAGTCATATGGGCTGCACGTCGAGACTTGGTTTTGCCATTCAACCGACACCAAACGGTCTTGTACTCGACGTTGAAGGCATGGGCAGCCTCCGCAGCATTCTGATACGTTCCATCGTTTACCGCTGCTACCGCCTTTTGTATAGCTTCCTCCGTTGCTAGAGACGCGTAGCCTTCCTTCCGATACTGTTGTCGAGGTCGAGGGACTGGCATGAGGACGATTTGACGCGTCGACGCGTCGACACGTCCTGGCAGTCAAACACGTTGAAGGAAATGAGTAGAATAAATTTGTCCAGTGGAGGGTTTGCGAAAGCAAAGAGTGAATAGAGAATGGCCTTGGGATAAATTATACACCGAATTAGAGAGGAGTAGGGAAGAAAGAAAGAACGATAAAGGGGCACGAAGCAAGGACCTGGCAAGCGAAGAAGCGCGTGCCGAGCGGAGTTTGAAGTTTCGGCTCAAATTGTCACGTCTCGCAAAATGTTTTATACAACAGGTACATCTTGCTTTCTACTGAGTCTAAATACCAAATAGGGGGCATGAGACCATCAGAATGCTGAGGCTTTTTTTTGGAGGGAAATAGCCGGCTAAACAAAGAGATATTGAGGAAGTGGAATCGGATTTGATGCAAAACGGCCAATTTCGGTGATCCTGATTTTTTGGAACACTCTTCCCTCACCCAATAAATCTGATTTTTGGTAAGGATGTTGCTGTAGTCTATGGCCCTCACATACTTTTTTTTCTAAAGATTACGATGAGACTTGCGTTCGGGATCAGCAAAAATTCCACATCAGGGTGCGTGGACACATCGGGGGCTAAAATAGTATGCAGTGCGACACACTCTTGTTTGATGTGTTGGCGCTAGCACGAGAGAACAACATAGTTTCCCCCCTTCCTGTGCGTACTTTCGCGCAGTCAAATATTTCACATTAGGAGTCCCGTTCACACCGGGATTCTACACCGGTCTCGTGTATCTACAGGGTCGGCTACACGACGGCTTCCCAAGGGAAGATGGAACGCTTCCATCTCTGCCTTCGGTTGACCTCCGCCGATGCCTCATTTGCCACGCAAGGCTTCTAACTAGCAGGGTTACCCCTGGGATGGCTTCGAGAATGACAGCACACGGACTTTGCTGATGCTGAAAGATGTAACGCGAGGCGCAAAGCCTGGTTCCATTCCTTGATGGATAGGCACTTTATCTGGTCTCTCTGAGTTCAACAGTGAACGAGTGCGCGGTGTTGTTTGCGCACTATGCTACCAGCATGTCATCGAGTCGAGTACTGCGGGGCGCAAGAAAACATGGGAGGAGTTGTCTGGCATTTTCGAGCTCCCAACATGAAATGAGTTGAGAGACGATCTGTAAACATTGGCACTCGCGGAGGCAAAACTTTTTTGTGTGTACATAAATGTACACTTGCAGTGAGTGATTGCTTGACCTCCGTAAATCGCCCTCGTCCCGTCAAATTGTGTCGACAAAGCTCTAAGTGGTCTGTATAGTGGAATAGCCAACATCTACCCATGCTCGCATCTTGTCTCCGTATTTAATAGTGAGCCACAATAATCTGTTCATCATATATATAAGTGAATTTCTGAACGGTGAACAACGTCAACGACATACATGAATCCACCCCACGCAATGATGCCCACGGCCGCGTTTGTAACCAAAACACCAAAGTGGTTTATCGAGGGCACAATGCCAGAGATGGCCGCCGATAGTAGCAAAGAACGCAATCCGCTATTTTGTCCGCGTAAGTGGAACGGCGATGTGAGCAGAAGAAAAAAACACACAAACTTGCCGCCAACATCTGAGAACTCTGGGAATGCATCGCGTCGACGGTATACGCGGTCGACGGACTCAGCACCAGATCGACGCCGAGGCCGTTGAGGAAGAAGCAGAAGAGATTCAGGGAGAGCCCCAGCAGACCGGGCACGAAGTGAGTTATGAGGCCACAGAGGACTATGGACAGAGGCACAAGGGTCGCCGCGCCGAAAAGGGTCGCGCGAAGCCGATCTTCGGGCACCCATTCCCCTCCGCGCCGTTTCCGCCACTTGATGACGATTCGGTCGGACAGCATTCCCGCCACAGGTGCGCCGACTTGAAAATAAAATAAATACATGCTCCGAACAATGGAGTGTGTGTGCTCACTGATGTTACCGAGACCTATTGGGAGGAAAAGGGCACCGATCAGAGCCTCGTTGGTGATGTTGTACCGCTCACCCTGAATTTTCGAACAGAGCAGTTAGAAGGAACGGATCGAAATGAAAGGCAGAGTTACTGACGAGAGTGTACGCTATTGGGACCAGCAGCGCTGGAGGACCGACTGTCAGAGGTAGAGGTCAGTGAAGCAAGCACTAATGCTTACTGTAGTCTGTGTACAGCACAGTAGCCCCTGCAATCGTCTTCCAGAAATTGTGTCAGCCAAATATTTCAATTAACACATGGCACATACAACGCAGAGCAGGTTCGGACTGCGGAGAAGCCATAAACACGAGAATGGGTTCAGCCACACCCACTTGAACTTGCGCTCGCGATCAGGAGTTGACTCCGAGGACTCTTCCGATTTATCCATCCCCAATGTCCCGGGATGAGAAGTCTCCGGCAGCAGTGTAAACATTCCCAGGAAGACAGCAAGCCCGACGAAAAAGAGGCCGAGTTGGACGTTCCGCCACGAGGAATATTTCGCTGAATTGGTGTTATAATCATGCGTTTTAATGACACGAAGAAAAACCGCTGACCTCCCCAACCTGCACAAACGGTTAGAAACGAAAGACATCAATGAAAGATTGCTTTACCTCCGACTAACGGAGAAATAGCGTTTCCTAGAAGCGATGCCTTGCAGTCGCAAGTGATATCAGCGTGCCCGAACCAGAAGGACCATAATAATTATTTACCGCAAAGAAAATACCCATCGCAGTGCCTCTTTCGGTGAGTTTATAGATATCGCCTTGACCGAATGAGTCGAGATCAACATAGTGAGCTCGAATGAATATTACCGATGATTCCACCACCTAATTCGCTGTCAGTCGATAGCTCTATGGAGGCTGTTCCACTAACCAACTGCAAAACCACCGGAGGTACCGAAAGCTTGGATGAATCGGAATACCATGAGCTGAGGGATTGTTTTCGAAATCCCCACGCCAACGGATCCAAAGCAAAGTAACGGCAATCCATAAAGGTACATTGGCCGGCGACCGTCTGCGCCATTGAATAAAACGAATAATACACGGGGTTTTCGAGTTGGAACATACAAAATCCAGAGTATGTTGCAAACAGCATGCTTCCGAGTGCTGCACCGCATATCGACAGACTAACCGCGAAACTAGACAGAAAACCTTGTTCGAGTTGGCATTTTTTGCGGTGGAATAAATGCGGCACCTGACGATAGGCCCCGTAGAATTTAGATCTGCTGCAATTTGGGGAATGGATGGTATGAAGGAGCCGCTGGCGAACACTATCGCAATGTTAACGGGTGGGTGGCTGGAAATTTACCGCTTACTAGGAAGAATCGCGCTACAGCTGACCAGCACAACAATAACACGCTTTCGTGAAGGGGAGAAGCGATCATATATGGCTTCATGGGCAAGTTCAGCATCGGACACAAAGAGCGGGGTGTCCTCAGAGGCCATGGTGGGCCAAACCGAAGATGGGCTGTCAACAAAGTCTCTTCCGAGTAGTCTTCCGAAGTGATTCGGCTTTGAATGACTCGGAGTCAGGAGACAGATCCCTGACAATTTTCTAATCCTAGATCGGTAGGTAGAGGAGCCATCAAGACGCAAATGAGTCGAGTACTCGTAGAGCTGCTAGAAAACAGTCTCTGGTGGACGAGTTGAACCATGACGTCGGATGATCGGACCGATGCGTGTGGCTGTGCCAAAATTTGCTTTCCACTCACCGTCATCATGGGTCTCTCTGGGAGGAAAGACAAGCAACGAATTGGAAACGACCCGCGCAATTTGGCCTGGGCAGATGGTTTGTCCTCGATCTAGAACACTGAGTCCGTACTGATATCCCTCAAAGACGCCTCAAAATTTGGAACAAGCTACCTCTCGAAATTCGGATGGGACTCGACCCAAGGCCTCGGTGCTACCGGAGAGGGTCGCTTGTCACATATTAAGGTCTCCCAGAAATTGGATATGCTCGGCATAGGCGCGGCGCAGCAGAGGGATCCCAACGGCATTGCGTGGAAGCAAAATAAAGATTTTGAGCGGTTGCTCGACCGCCTGAACGCAGAAACGGAGCCAGAGGTCAAATTGGAGGCGGCTATTGAGGGAGACGAGCAGGAGAAGAAGCGCAAGAGGGAGGACGGGGATGAGAAAGCGACGAAAAAGAAACGGAGAAAATCAGAGCCTATAACTGAGGCTGAAGTGGTTGTCGCCGTCGAGGCAGTCGAGGCAGTCAAGCCAGTCGTTCCCCGTCATCGAGCGTGAGTTCAATCTGCTTATTTCCGCTACTTGAAACTAACAATATTCAACTAGGCATCGTGCTCGGGCTATTGCTGCCAAAAATATTGCGTCCAAGTCAGCTGCCTCCATCGCTGAAATTCTTGGTGTTGCACCGTCATCGAACACTTCGATGACAGCTACGCCAGAAGGGACCTTGACGCCATACGAGGACGATGTACCTCTCGAAAAACTCACAACGGCCACGAAAAGCGTTGCCGATTATTTCAAGGACAAGCTCCTCGCTAAGGCAGGGAAATCCATGTCCGTGACCCCGACGCCCTCCGAAGCTATCAAAACCGAAATCGACTACGACATGCCTCGAGGCGGTCTTGGTTCGTCTCGCGTTAAGTTGGAACCGAAGGAGGAGGACGAGCCTCCGGCGCGAATGGGACTGGGACTCTCCAAGATGTCTATGATGTCGTCCTTTTTCGCTGCATCGACTTCCGCGGTCAAAGAGGAGCCTGCCGTTGAAGCAATGAAAGAGGAAGAGGACGCCAAGGCGGACAAGAAGCGGAAGTCCCCGGAGACGGATGGTACTGGGAAGCGGAAGGATAAGAAAAGCAAGCAACGTCAGGATGATTCCGAGTCGACTGCTGTGGAGGAAGCTGGCGAGAAGAAGAAGAAGAAAAAACATCGACGAGACAAGGAAGAGGGAGCGTCGAAAACTGACCCTGTCGATGAAGATGAACGGAAAAGAGCCAAGAAGGAGAAGAAACGACTCTTGGCGCTGGAGAGAGAACAGGCTGTAGAGAAGGAAGAAGTGGCGCCGAAAACTGAATCGGTCGACGAGGACGAGCAGAAAAGGGCCAAGAAGGAGAGGAAACGGCTAAAGGCCCTGAAGGCCCTGGAGCAGGGTCGGACAGTCGAGTTCAATCCGGTTGTGTCAGTGGTCGAAATATAACTGCTGCCACTTTCCCATGGACTCAGCTCTGTTTTTATAGGGGCTGAATATGAGTGAGTGGCCGATCGCGGAGTCAAATCCGCTTCCGTCAGCCCCTTTCCTCGCTCTTCTCACTCTTCCTTTCACCATACTATCCTCGCTGGTCGAACTGTTCTTTCAATCTCAACTCGCTCAGAGAGCACACCAATTTTCACCAATCTAAAATCTTATTCCCGGTCACCCTATGCGACGCCGAGATAACCATCTACAGCTGCGCTTTCCAATGCCTCAGCTGGATATCGGGAGTCTTGGCCCCGGCGAGCGAGTCATAGTCCAAAACTACGCTCCAAATCCCGAGGGGGTCGCGCCCCAAGACGATGCGCCTCAGCAAGTGGAGTCGGTGGCGGGCGCGGCTGACATCGTTCCGTCTGAAAGCGCGTCTGACACGGCGATATCTAGCGAGAGTGCAAGCATGGATTCTACGACAAGCTCGGGATCTACATCAACATTCAGCTCCCTTTCTAGCGCGACCTCTTCCTTAAGCTCTTCCGCGTCCTCGGTGTCGTCTGTAACATTGACGTCTTCTATGTCCTCATCCTCATCCTCGCCCTCGCCGTCTCTGTCCTCATCTTCTCCCCCCTCGACGTCTTTGTCGTCTAGCGCCTCACTGGCCTCAAGCGCGATCTCAGCAGAACCTATCTCGTTCACTTCCTTGTTCCCGTCGTCTGCCGCGTCCTCCTCAACTTCTCCATCCACCACCAGCGCCGCCGCCTCCGCTGCCCCGACCATCACCCACGGTGCTCCCTTCTACGCGGCCATCGCACTTGGTACCTTCATCCTGGTGGCCTGCGTTGCCACCGTCATCGCATGCCTCATCCGCGTCCGTACGCGCCGCCGCGAGGCCGCCGCCATCGCTACTATCGCCTGGGATCCCGTCGTGCTGGACGGCGCCAAGGAACCCACCGCCCCCGATCTCTCCTTGACTGGGGACCGCGACGTAGGCGAGCCCAAGCGCTCCGACAGCTTCCTCAGCAGCCGCCCCTCGGTCTCGTCCTCCTACCCGCTCCCCTTCGACACGCCAGCGTACCAGCCTCCGAATCCGTACGTCGAAACCGCGTACTATTCCCCCCACCAGATATCTCCACTCGCAGACAGCACCGCGTATCCCCTCCCTCCGCCCGCGCGCCCGCCACTGACGATGACGATCCCGCCCTCCTTCTCTCACGACGGCCCGTACCCCACCGTGCGTCCGCTCCCTGCGCATCTCGCTGATCGGGACCCGCATCAACTCGGCATCAGCCAGAGCCAGAGCCGAAGCACCACTAGGATGAGCAGGAACGGGAGCGGGTGGCGAACGGCGGCGAGCAGCAGGTGCGGCAGCGTGCGGTCACATCTACCCAGTGCGACCACGCTGTGTGTTACAAACGGTGAGGCGTCAAGGGCGAGCACGGCACTCGGGATGCATGCGGAGGGCGAGTACGACCGCGACCACGACCGCGACCACGACCGCGATATGGACTTGGGTACGGGTACGGGCGCGGGCGGGGCGCAGTCGGTGGCAGAATTTGGGACGCCGAGGGAGAGGGAGGCGCGGCCGCGGTTTATGTCGCTGACCGACGGGCGGGGGCTCGACGTACCGTGGCAGCGGCGGGAGAGCTTCGCGGCGCGCGTCGGAGGGGGAGGGACGCAGGGATGGCGGCATCTCCCGCCTTCCGACGAGCATGTCGATGAGGGGCAGGCGGAGGGACAGGGCGAGGGGTGGACGCAGACACTGCGCACGAGTGTGCTCGGAGCGTTTCATGCTGTCACGGGAGGCGCGGCTCCGACTACAGCTTCACCGAGCACTGGTGGCGACCACGACGACGGGCTGACAAGGGCGCCAACTATGGGCCGGACGAGGCGGGAGTTGGGGTGGCGGCGGTTTGCGCGGGAGGAGAGGGAGAGGGAGGGGGATCTGGAGCGTGCGGAGAGCGTTTCGTCTCGCGGCTCTTTGAGGACGACACGGATGCCCCCGAGCTTTCCCGGCGACCCGCCGCTCTCGGCGATTTCGATGGGGACCACCGCGACGGCCACCACAACTCGGACAGACAACTCACGCGCGCCGCTCGTTGGAATTGGGATTGCGCGTCCGAGACCTGCGGCGTTGGTTTCCAGGACTAGTAGTATGTATTCTACTGCCAGTGCGTCTAGTTGGGCTCCTGGGTATGGAACCGATCACGTCGCGTAATTAGCTCAAGATGTACATAGGAATTTTGTATATTTTCCGACGGTTTGCTTTTGTTTAGACTCGTAACCAATCTCTATGTTGAGCAACAAGGCAGACATGGTACATCCCTTGTTACATTCTTCCTAGTCGCTACTCAAACTTTATCTTTGTATATCCATCTGAATCGTTTCCTCGTTAGACTATCACCTATACTTGATACGTTTGATCCTGACGGGTTACATGTATGGTCACTCTGTTGTACCAGTCCGGCCTTCAGACTAGTCGACAGCCACAGGTTGCTGACCAGTACGTGTGGGTGTGACCAGTACGTGAATCTTACCTGAGTACGTTCGAGACGTGGGGCCGCCATAACTTATCGGATGAATCCCAGTATACCTGGGCTGGTCGACTTAAAGTAGACTGTGTTCATAAAGGGTCGAAATGGACGTCTTTTAAATAAATATATCCTTTTTTTTTTTTTGAGCAAGCTTCTCAGCACATACTAGGAATTTCTCCGGTCCTCATCGACGCAGTCGAGACGTCTTGGCACGTTTATCGACTGAGAGAATGTTGACGGTGATAAATGGTGCTGGATAGAGTCTTAGACGTCGGCTCTTCGTTCTTGCAGAACATACAGTGGAGCGGTTCGGAACGGTGATGAATGGGCTCTCGACGTCGTCTTCCCTAGCCCTTGCAACGAGCACAAGGTTCCCATGCGCTGTCTCCCGCCAACCCACTTCTCTATTTCTCCTATCCTTATACCACATCCCTGCTCTGCTGCTTATCGCACCAACCAACTCCCATCCAGCGTGCCCTTGCCCGTCTCCCGCAATGCCCAAGCCTCACGGTCCAAGCTCTTGCGCGCTACCTCGCAGTCCACGCGGATGTCCTCGATCAACTCTTCCACCCCGACGTAGTCCTTCTCCTCCCTGATGAACCCCGTGACAAGCAGTCGCATCTCGACGCCGTAGAAGTCAGCTCCGAACTCGTGGAGCACGTGCGCCTCAGCCGACCGCCCCGTGTTCTTGTAAAACTAGATTTAAGACCCGTGTCTTCGCCACGGAGATTCCCGCACACAGCGGATTCCGAGCTCGCCCGCACACGGCGGATTCCGAGAGGCGCCGCACTGCCGCTCGCTGACGCTCCCGGCGCGCGGCGCCACCGTGGGAGTGAACAGGTGACTCCACGTGATTTCTCGTGACTTTCTGTCAAAGGCTGTGCACATTGTCTTTTTATGTATAGGATTTATTGTACCCGATCGACATCACCATGGGATATACGCTGAATCCGGAGTACGTCTCCAGGGCCGTGGTTGTCGTGGTGCAGTCTGATGATGTAGTTGGTTGGTTCGGATGTGAAGGCGGTAGGCGTAGGGACGCCCAGCCAAAGTACACCCCGGGCTCGATATTGGCGATCCATGGTGTCAGGTTGTCGTCGACGGGGAGGTTGGCGGTGGGGATGCCCAGTTCTTTGGAGCCACGCCCGAAGCCGTGGATCACTTTGCCTTCCATCTGCAGAGGGTAGGGTGCTTCGAGCCCCGTAGAGGGGCCGATGATGAGTGGGCGGGCGGTGACCATTGGATAGAGGCTGAGAGTAGGGGGCTTTTGCTTCTTGTATTAGGTTGGCCCAAGAGGCGAGCGATCATCGTCGATCAAACACAGGCCTCGTTGACGACCCCCCCAAATCGGGAAGTTGATAAATCCGAGCAACTTTCAAAGGCCTGATTCCTGGACTTTTCACTGGGACTTCAAACCTGGGCCGATAACGCTAAAATTTTGCAATACCCCCCATTTTCATGTATAATACATCGATCTAAGTACTCAGAGTATTTTATTTCTTGTAGCAAGGCGCACATTCCACTTTTCATTCGTTTTGTGATTTCAATCGGCATGCTTCGGCACGGAGATACGGTGACATCACAAAGTTTTGTACCGGTCCGACGCTCCTCGAATCAGTGTTCCCATTCAGCAAAACGATGACGTACCCCCCCCATTTCACGTGTTCCCGACAAAGGCAGGTCTGTGTCATCGACTTTACTATCGCTCGCCTCTTGGGTTGGCCTTATAAAGCTCTCGCCTCGGAATTTTACAGTGACGGCGGTTACTGCCCGGGGGTTCCCTATCATTCGGACACGTTGATTTACACTAGTTTCGAACCAAAAAAGCGATTCCCGGACATTCCGGGACCTCACCTCAGGGACCTACTTTCTTATTACATCGGGACCTCTTAGGTAGGTTCTTTTGCAAGGCAGGAACCTACCTAAGAGGTCCTGACCCGGTGGCGGTAGGCGAGCCAAGAGCTTCTTTTACGCAACGTTATTACGCAAGTGCCCCATTTGGGTCTGTGGCGGTGTGACAGCTGTGTGGGCGCCCACCACCTTTGTTTCTAGCACCTACCATGGTCAGCGACCAACGACGCCGACGCTCCGCACGCGATGCGCAGGCAGCCTCGTCCTCTGGGCTTGGGCTGTCGTATTCCAGTCCTCACAGGGCACGAGACACGTACAAGAGCAAGATTGTCCATAGAACAGGACGCGAGGCGTGGTCAAACACGATCCTTGCCCGGATTCACACGCTCGAGGCGTCCAGCTCTGCCAGTGTATCATTGGTGCCTGTCACCGTAGATGCTGCTGCGGAAGATGTGGACATGAATGACTGGGTTGACGTGGAACCGTCGCCTCTGCCTCTGCCTCCTCGCTCTCCCATTCCCGGCCGCACCTCTTCTGGTCAAAAAGCAGCAAAACGCAAAAACTCAGCCTGGGCGCCTCTCATGTCGCTTCTCGAGCACCCATTCGCAGAATATCGGCAGGCTAGCTATGCTCGGCTGCCTTCACTCATCCCCGATCGCCTTGCCCACGTCTGCGTCGCGTCTTGCGGGAAGGAGATCAATGCCACGGTACAGTGTCTGTACATATCTCGTGAGCTACGCATCTCCCCTCCCCATATATTTGCTGAATTCGCTGTACTATGTCCAGACTTCCAGCAGGTGCAAGTGTCAACCTGCAGCTGCGTTCCTGTCGCGGTACTATTGGTCCGACACGGTGTATTCCCGGCCTCCCCCACCAGGCCTCACATGGGGGTGTCAATTGATTTGCTCGAGGTCTATAGAGCGCTCTTTGAGCGTTCTTGCGATGCAATCACTGCGCTTGCCGCCGCGCTTTACACGGTCTACAAACGACGGGGTTACCGAGTGCTATCTCCAGTAAGTAGGAGACCCTCGCAACATATTACATTGTTGACCTAGGATCACCACAGAAAGCGGGCACTGCAGTCAACAATCCCTTCCGTATCACTCTTGCCAACGCCGTTCTCCGGTGCAGCCATCTCAGGGACCGACTGCAGGTGAAGCTTGAGGCGACCCTCGCCGAGGCAGAGGTCTCCCTGCAGCCTCAGGTCAGTGAAAACGCGCCCGCAGTCGTGATCGCCGCCACGCCTGGGCCGCCTCCACTGCCGCCTCTGCTTGCTCCTGCACCTCTGCTCTCGCACGACCACACCTCGCACGCCCCCGCGGCTTCTTCAACTGCGAGCACATCCGCGCCTTCTGCGACTGTGAGCGCGTCCGTGTCTTCTGGGACCGCACGCGCGTCTCTGCTCTCGCACGACCACACCTTGCACGCCCCCGCGGCTTCTTCAACTGCGAGTGCATCCGCGCCTTCTGCGACTGCGAGTGCGAAACACCCACCCTGCCCGCGCCCCCGCGCCTTCTTCGACTGCGCACACGTCCACGCCTTCTGTTACTGTGCGTGCCCCCGGGCCTGCCCCCGCATCTTCTTCAACTGCGCACATGTCCGCGCCTTCTGCCCCCGAGCCACTAACTCCGGGACGTGCACATCGTATTCTCCGAGAACGGTGTCCCGCATATTTTAACTTGGAGGAGTGGGGAAGACCGTTAGAGCAGTAAGTAGCAACATATTTCATTCCCACAGGCTGCTCACGTTTTCTCAGCGGAGGCGACGTCCAACTCGGAGCCGACGGCTGTTTCAGCCAACGGCATCTCAGGTCCGCAGGCAATGGCGAGATCTCATACGATCCTGCCTACTTCCTCTCCAAGGAAAAGGTCAACCAGGCCCGTGAACAGGTCGCCAACGAGAGGAAGAAGCCCGCTGCACAATTCCGTCCCGCAGTACCTCAAGATACCATTGACGCGTGCCAGCAGTCATGGGACGCCGCCAACGACAAAAAGCAGAAGACGGATCCTCGGCATTTTGATGCCAGCGGGGTTTTTGTCCTGACTTGCTGCCACTCGCAGGTGATTTTCCTTTGCGATATCGATACACCTGGCAAACAACAGCACTATATTGTCGCCATGCTGGAGCAACTCAACAGCCTTCTTCCTCCTCAAGCCACCATCATGGAAGGCTACGACATCAGCTGCATCAACGACCACAGCTTCAATCTGGTGAGTCCGTATTTGCCTTTTTTCTGCGCCACCCTCTAACCTCCATTTGCCTAGTATCCGATTCTCACCGAGGGCCTCCGTCCCCGTGTGTCATTTATCATCAATGCGATGCATGCGTTCGGGCACCAGTGGGTTTGTCAGATGGTGTACAGCCCGCATTTGCGCCGCAGTGTCAGTCTGACTGACCTTGAAGGTGTCGAACACTTCTGGTCGCGCATATGGAAGCTCATTCCAATAACACGAAATCAATGGGTAAGTGCAAGCCTCCATCTATCACAGGAGCCGTTGCTCAACGGCTCTCAGAACTCACGTCGCATCTGGATGATAGACCAGTACACCTCCTTTGTCAATGAGGAGGGTCATGCTGGTCTTGGCCACTGGATATATCGACAAGAAACCAAAAATTTAGCGCCGAAGAAGGCTGCCGCCGTGAAAGTTCTTTGTGCATGCCGCGTCCCCATTCCCGAACTGCGTTCTCAATGGAAGGCACAGAAGAAGGCGCAGTCCTCTGTTCGTGCATGTAGGTCGAGCTTCCTCTTTTTGTTCTCTATCTTACCCAGCATATATTCAGATGCCCCTGGCCGATTGAAGCGTGCACTCGACAAAGTGCTTGGTCTTCAGGTACAAATTGATGCGGTCGAGAAATCCATTGCTGACGTCAAGCAGTCCATCACGAGCGGTGACGCTTCCCAGGACACCCTCAATCTCCTTCAATGTCTAGAGGCAAGCCATGCAGTCCTCAGCACGCAGGCAGAGCAACTGTACTCCTCCCTCAATATTTCTGGCACGTTCCCCGAACTCCATGACCTTCCCCTCGAGTTTGTACGAACACTGCTCGCAATGAGGGACCTGAAGATCAACATCAGACAGCGCACTGTTGGCTTATTCTACGAATGGGAAACTCTCGATCGGGCTGTCGGCGGCCGACTGCAGGCCCTAGGTAAGCGACGGAGGCCATGGGAGGCGCACAATACTCACGAAAATTCCAGGAACCAAGCTTCATCAGGCAACCCGAAAGGCGATAGCCAGGCGGCAACCGGCGTTACTCAGATCAATTGCAAAGTTCAACCTTTATTGCGAGAGACTTCTGCGTCTCCGCCCGATGTCACACATGAAAAATGTTTATCATAAAGTGCGAGAGCTGGTAAAAATTTAACAAGCCAAGTTTTGGTAGGAAATTACTACAAAGAATGTACGTGAGTCATTATGAGTCACACACCCGGTCCCACCGTGACTCATGCGGGAATGACTCATTCAATATGAGTCACGCAAGAATGACTCATCCAATATGAGTCAGGGTCCCAGAGTATATAAAGGGCCAGAGATTTTCAGTAGCAAGTAGTTGACCCCCCCCAAACCGCTGTCTGTAGGGTTGTCAAAATAAATTTCTTACACCTCTTTATTCATGCGCTTGAACTCGTAAGCTTGTTGAGAGCTGCTTTTGACCTCACGTCATACGCTACAAGAACATTTGCTGCAAACACTGCCGAGACCGTTGTTGTTGATTGTTTGGTCCGCTGACTAAGCAGTTACCAATCGAACCATTCACCGCCGAATTCTTAATAAGGCAATTTGTTAGAAGAAAACCGAACACTTAGGTTTCTTTCGATTAACGTCATATCCAAAGGATCTAAGGGAGACTTAATTTCCACCGCACATCATTGGTGACCACCGCAGGGGGAAAGTTTTCTTCCAACACCAGTTACTGCCGAGAGACGCCGAACCGAGAACTGAATAACCGAACCACTGAACCGAGAACCGAACCGCCGAACCGAGAACCAAACTGCCGAACCGAGAACCAAACCGCCGAACTGAGAACCAAACCGCCGAACCGAGAACCAAATAACCGAACTACCGAACCAAGAATTAGCAAGCCGTTGCTAAATAACTATGCCGCCGACTCATATATTCCGCAGTCACGAAGAACGCCGAGAATATGAAATGTCCTTTGAGACAGCTGAAGACCAGCATAAATGGGAAGAGAAGTTTGGAATCCCTGTGGGACCGTATGAGTATCATGATTCTGAGGAGGCTGGACCCTCCAAGTTGCCTAGGAACCGCAAGAAATTGGACAAAGGTAAGCAACGCGCGCCCATGTATGACGGAGGATATGACAGTGATCCCTCCTCTGCCTCTTTGGAATCAACTGCAAGTTCCATTTCCGATACCCCGAACCCGCGAATGACCGGGGCGCTGCCTCCATATTCCATTCACACCCCCGCGCAACGTATCAGGTCAGCCCAGGATATGCCTGTTAAAGGGTCCCGAGATGCCCCCAAGACGTTTACCGGTAAGTACACAGATATTCAACTGTTTATAGATCACTTTGAGCGATTAATCAAGAAGTGTCGGATCACCAGTGACCACGAGAAATGTGAAGCTCTTATGTCCTACTGTACGGTGGACGTCCAGAATATCATCCGGACTCTGGAGGGATATGAGTTTCGCCGATGGGGGCGACTCAAGCCAGAGCTACTCCGATTTTTTGACGCAGAAAGGGTTTTCCAAAAATACAAGCCATCTGATGTTGAAAAATATGTGGCGAAGAAGCAGTCACAGCCATGCCTGAACTTGGCGCAATGGCGAGGGTATTTTCTGAAGTTCAACACCATTGCGGGAGGGCCTCTATCCAAGGGGAACCTCAGCAGGGAAGATTATAATGCTTACTTTCTACTTGGCATTCCCTTAGCATTACAGCAGATTCTAGAGAACAGGATTCTGTTGGTTAACCGTTCCCGAGGGGATGAGGACCAGTACACGGTTGCAGAGATAAATGAGGCAGCCGAATGGTATTTCTGTCGAAATAAGTATGAGACAATGATGGTCCGAGCAGCAGATCTAGGAGCCACCCAAGACGAGGAATATTCTGGCGAGGAATCAGACAATGAATCTAGCAATGAAATAGACGATTCCGACCTGGAAGCTTTTCGAAGGAAGCGACGGCAGGCCAAGAAAAAGAAGAAACAGGAGAAGAAGAAGAAGCCTTCAGCTAGGTCCAGCGGGGACCGCGAGACTCAACAATACACCGGAAATGAGGAGGAAGTAGCAAAGCTGATCAGCAAGCTGGGCAAGATGAACTTGGAAGATCCAGAATACGCACCAATTTATTATAAGGTAATGGTAATGGACAAGAGCGGAGTGGTAGAACGCTGCGTCAAACCCCCGCAGCTAGGCAGAACTGAAGGGTCGCGAGCCCGACCGCCAAGTCGAACAAATGTTCCGAAGACAGACGGGGTATCAACTGGACCTGCCACTTACCCCAACAATGTTCCGCTAGGACGGCCGCCACCCGGGGGAAATGATTCTACAGGGTGTTTTGGATGCGGAGAAGATGGCCACAGGATTTCGGAATGCCGATATGTTGCAGAATTAGTATCCAAAGGAACCATTTATTTCCACGAGGATCAAAGACGGCTAGTAATGAAGAACGGGGGAATTATACGAAGGAACTATGGGGAATCCTTAGTCAAAGCGGCGGAACGAATCGCGGGAGGCAATACTCCGCGAGTGATGTTGGGCTTTCTGAATACAGCAGCAGATAGGGGGCTGGCCGTACAGAATTTCTACCAGAATCAGCAGTTGTATCACCTTGAAGAAGCAAGCACAGATGAGTCTGGGCACGAATGGGAGGAAGTTTCAACTTCGGAGGAAGAAGGAGAGCATGGGAAGCAATATTTTCGTGGAGTATATTTAACGAGCCCCAGAATAGCTCACACGACACCGCGTTTTGTACAACTAGCAGAACGAGCTGAGACAGGGGTCCGGAAGGCCCGGCGGCAGGTGTTCGATGGAGTCTACCCCCCACAGCGAGAAAAGATGAAACCAATCCGCGAGGTACGAGACTTGCAGTCTCCAAAAACATCCAAGGAATCCGAGGATAAGACCGCTGCAGTAGACGTTCCGCTGCATCCGATGGTAGTCGATGAGCCAAAGAAAGTTGTACCTGAACCGCCCCTACAGCAGCCGCGAAGAGTATCAGAAACTCGTTCTAGTAAGGACGGTGGGTCCCACGCTCGACCGCCGACTCCCAATTCAGCACCCACAGCACCAGATATTCAGCCTCTTAGCGCGCGGCGCATTCGTTTTACGAATGACAAGGAAGTCGCGAGACCGGAATCCCGGAGTGAGGAAAGGCCCCCACGGAAGGGCGGCTCGAAAGGAGCGGGAGATAAAGAAAATGCTGCACCAAGAAATGGTGCCCAGACGCCGGATGAGTCACTTCCCCTGAAAATCACCGGTCGCCAATCTGAACTCACGTCCACAGTGGATACGCAGGACATTATGGAGCGAATTCTTAATACGCCCGTGCAGATGACAATGCGGGAAATAATGGTAACATCAAAAGAATTACGCACGGAATTCCAAGACTTGATCAAGGTCAAGAACGTTCACGCAGTATTGTTGGGTGACTCAAAGAATCATCCCTTAATTGCCACAGCCGGGTGGCCGAGAACCGATGGAATTTTAATTAAGATTGACATGAAGACTGGAGGGAACGATGTCTGCGCCATCATTGACACTGGGTCGCAGCTAGATGTCGTGAGCGCGCAGACTGCGGCACTGAAAATTCAGCAAGCGGTGGACATGAGTCAAGTTACTAGTATGAAAGACGCCAACGGCGGGCAAGGTCAGTTGCAGGGATGGATTCGGGACGTGGAGTTTACCTGTGGTGCGGCAATAACCATAACAGGTTTATGGGTATCGCAGCAAGCACCTTTTTCGCTGTTGCTAGGACGACCTTGGCAACGAGGAAATCTGGTTAGTATTGACGAAAGAGAGGAAGGAACTTACTTGGTCTTCAAAGATAGGGAAACGCGATGCCCTTGCTACGAACTCTTAGCAGTACCGTATGAGGGACCGCCGTTGGTAAATACTGTGAATATACAGCAATATCAATCCTTTGTGTATTGGGACGACGAAGACTCACCAATCAAGTATCCGGTGCCGTCGTCAGAACCTTATAGCGCGTGGTACGTGGGAGAGAAACGGCGAATGATTCAAGCCATTCCGCGGCCCGCCACTCTCGAAAACATTAGAAGACTGATGCTGGAGGGTACCGTTAGAAGCAAGCGCGCGCAGGTGACAGAAGGATGGGAAACGCACGACGGATCTGGACGCATCGAGTCGAAAAAGGCAGCGATAGAGCTAGTCCAGGCAGTTTCAGGGTTAAGCACAGTCTTCGGGATAATAACTCGAAGGGACGGCGTATCCAATTTTGTGGGCCGCAGTGAGCGAGCGAGAGTACTTAAAGGCGGGGGGAGGACAAACGGTCTTCATCAAACCCCACACTCGACCAACGTGCACTAATTGTTTTTATGTCAGCTGTCCAGTCTACTATCCGCCCGAGCAACAGGCGGGCGCTCTTACCCCATTTCCAAGAAATTCAGTATCTTTCCCGCTCCCAGTTCGCGAGTCCACCGCTCTCGGCTGTTGCGCTCAACGCCAGTGGACCGGTGGCGACCGTAGTTGACGCTGTCACCCAGCAGTGGCAAGGCCTTCACAACGACCAGCCGCTCGTCGCCAATCCTACGTTCGTGGCGGCCCCCAACGCGATCTACCATGGCGTGGTACAGCTGCCTAGCGGGCAAGTCCTACATCGCAGCACCGCTTTGAACGCCTTCCGTGTTATTCGAAATAACGAGACAGGCTTACCGGTCACTATGTCATGCCACAAATTTACATTTCATCTCGCCGCGCCCGACGACCCCCAACAGCTCTGGGAGCTGGAAGCGCCTTACCCCACCGATGAGCGCCTACAGCACGCAATGGCCACCATGTCCCCGGACGCTCACGAGGAGTTGAGCTACCCGACTCGTGCAACCAAGGACGCGCCGCCGATGATGCCTTTAGAACAGCGCCTCCAATTAAATAAGGTAGAATTGTTTAAAGCGAATAACGAGGCTTACCTTTCTACTCTCCAGCTCTTGCGCGATGGGGCAACGCCGGCAGAAGACGTGATTGACCAACCCATTACAACCGTCAGCCCCCTGGTCCTTGGAATCACCATCGACACGGGCATGATGCGCGTTGCGGAAGACATCGGCGAAATCGAGCGTCCAAAGACCCCTAACTTTGGGACAGTAGGCCAGCGAGCAGCCCAGCACGAGTTAGCGCACGAAATTCACCACCGCGCCAAGGACAGCTTGAAGTTGGACGGAGACGATCTATTCGACTCGGATTCAGATGCCGAAAGTATGCCCGCGCTCGAGTCCGCAAGTTCGAGCGACGAGAGTTCGTTATTTTCCGCGGAATTGGGGCTCTGCAACCTGTGCTTCGAGTCTCATCCTCCGGCGACCTGCCCGTTGATCGAGAGTGCGTTGCAGCAGGCGTTACGAGACGGAGAAACTGCAGCGAGCAGCGAAGAGCCAACCGAACTCCACCGAGTCCTGGACGCAGCGCTAGGGCCATTTTTGAGTGAGTGGGTTAACTTACCTGAACCCAAGCTGATGCCAACCTCCATCGTTGCAGCACACGAGGCGCGTGAGGCATTTGAAGCGGAGTTCAATCTGGAACATATCGAGAAGGAAGCCGCGAGGACCGTGACGATGTTGGAACAGGTGGCGATGGACGCGTTGCAGGAAATGGCGAGGGGTCGTAGCAGCGACGAAGAAAGCAGCCTGGGAAGCAGCGGCAATCAAAATCTCACTGCCACCTGTCAGGAAGGCCGCGCCGATTCTCCGTACCCACGGTCAGGACGGAACCGCTGGCCTACCAACTCGCGTTTCACACTCAACCCGAATAGCGGCATCGTCGTCACTCGCGACGCCTGGTCCAGCTCGACGTCGCCTCACAGCAGCTCCGATTCGGACTCGGATCTGCACTACGACAACAGCGGCTGCCTTCACCCTATTTCGGAAGTTGGGCCACTCACGCCTGGGAACTGGAGCCCACCTGCCGGCTGGGTTGTCCACACAAGCTCTCCCGCTGACCTCTCTTCGGATAGCGACTCGGACGAAGATTCAGAAGAAGAAGACATTTTCCCCAATACCCCGGACTTGGACGGAACCGATTCGGCTCCTCGTTACAACTTTCGTGATCAGCAAACGGCCCAGTTACATGGCGAGCTGCAGCACTGGGTACACGCTGGGACCGCGCAGCAGGAAACTCAGTACCAGTGGGAGGAGGATCTGGCGGCGGAACCCGGCAACTTGGCCTTGCAGGCACTCCACGGACGCCTCCACAGGTTCCTGGACTATACCGCCATGATGGAAGGGGTGTCATGCTGGCAGCCGTCGCCCCCTCCTTATCCCTCTGTAGTCAGCTTCCAGGTGATCCTCGACGACGAAACGGCCTCCGACACAACCTCGGCCTCCCTTGACCACAGCTTGCCCGCAGCCGCAGACTCTACGGTACCTACGGAACGACTCATGCGTGAAAACTCCACGCCAACGGACGGGAAGGAGCAGGCGTCAACGGCAGGACAGTCGGCCAGCACCATCAACGTCGCAATGAGCAAAGGTACGTTCCCGTTATGTCAGAATAGAGGTCGGGAATTATCGAAATTTGCAGTCGACGACCGCACCAAACTGGGAACCAAGTGCAAGCACCCCGAAGGGGAACAGGAGGGGTTGAATCAGCACGGTGCGCGCAAGAAAACTAGCAGGTTCTGTGGGGATTCAATGCGCCAGAGCGTAGTGACACGTGAGGCGCTCCGGGCGTCAGGGCTCACCGAGACTGCTGCGATCCGCTTGTTTGCAGGCGTACGCCACGCCATTCTAGAAATGGGAATACTTACGGAAGAGATGGTATGGCCCCGCTTCGGCATTACCAAGGTAGACATGTACAACAACTATGACTTTCGGGCTGGTGCTAATTTTCGTGACCACCCCACGTACAGGAATCACTTCCGGTGTATTTTCAGCACCACCCGCTCCTCTTCGATCTCGAGGCCGCTAAACTGCAGACTATGTGGCGCGTTCTGCAGCGCAACGGACGAGAAGAACTGGCGCATATTCTGCAAGAACTACTCTCTATCCGTCTGCGCGATGACTACGTCGTATCCCGAATGCTCAGCGCGGGCTTTCTGGATTACAACTACCCCGAAGATGTCTCCAACTACCATGAGTTGCTTCGGAACCCCGACACGTTCGAAACCCATCACCGCAACTACTCCACCGCGGCGGTCTACAATTACAATTCTGACTCCGATTCTGACCTGGAGCTCTTGTACCCCCCCAGCGACAACGAGGGCGACCAGCTGGCTTCGCTGCGCGTGGATGCTGGCATCCGCGGTGCCGGCGTCAGCCTCGTCGCAGATGGAGAATAGGCCGGATCACTCACTAAATATACAATGGAGTACGTTGACATTTATTCTGTTCGCCGCGATAGGGCTAATGTTGGGAGGAGTTCAGCTGTCAAGATGGAGAGAGTCGAGAATTGTTCGTTTGATTCCGAAACTGCAGCGCCGCCCGCCCTCTCGAACACGCAGGCGGGTGTACTACCACCAGACCCCGAAACGACAAAGGAACGATTCCCTAACGGGGATCGCGCGCCGTGGGGTATTTACGAACGTTACGATAGTCTACTTAGCTACGCGCGGCGCTTAACGTGTAACAGTATCTTGTATGGCCAGCATCTTCTTACCAGAAATAACAAGAAGAAACTTCTGCCCTCACCTGCGTATAGTTGTGAATGTGAAATCCCGACACTTGTAAATTATGCATTCCTTAGAGAAGATGAAGACAAGCTTGAGCGGACCATGGATTTTTCGGCAGACCTAGATAAGTTACGACGGGATTGGGAGGACTTGGAGGAGGACGACGACTGCGTCTTTTATCCCGTGGCCTTGTTTGATCAAAAGGGGCGAGAATACCAATCATTCACAATGTTCCAGCGAGTGGACTCGGGCTCGGAAATTACTGCAGGAAGCATTGAATTTGAGACCGAGCCAATGTTTTGGCTGGTGGAAGTTGGACACAGGATGGACACCGATGGGAATGTATTCACCATGTACAAACGGGTCGACAAGAAAATTCGGCCGGTATCAACTACCTTCTCTCTGGAATATCAAGTCCGGAGGAGCATTCCGGTAGATCCGCTCCTCAGTCTGCCAGAATTAATGGCACAACCACCTCCTTTCCAGTCTACCATGAGACTCAATCAGGAATGTCTGAAAATATTAGACATTAATCAGTCGGGGTTCTTGAGCAAGGAAGAAGAGAGGTTGTTTGTAAGGGTTATGGAGTTGAACCAGGAAGCCTTGGCCTTTGAAGATATTGAAAGAGGAACTTTCAAAGACGAGTATTTCTCCCCGTACAAAATCGCGACGGTGCTGCACGTTCCGTGGGAATACAAGAACATCCCAATTCCGCCCGGAATTCTTCAGAAAGTCATTGACGTTCTGAAACTAAAGATGGAGGCAGGGGTGTATGAGATGTGCCAGTCCTCCTATCGCTCGCGCTGGTTTTGTGTGCTGAAGAAGAATGGCAAGCTGCGCATTGTACATGACTTGCAGCCCTTAAATAAAGTATCTGTCCGCGACGCCGGTATGTTGCCCATTGTAGATGACTTTGTTGAGGGTTTCGCAGGACGTCAGTGTTATACAGTATTTGATTTATATTGGGGATTTGACGCGCGAAGAATGGAACCTGAAAGCCGAGATATGACAGCCTTCATGACACCATTGGGGTTACTACGAATTACATCCATGCCAACAGGATACACTAACTCACCCGCAGAATTTCAGAAGTGCATGGTATTCATTCTCCGAGACGAAATTCCGCATGTTGCCAACATTTTCATTGACGATTTACCTATCAAAGGACCCGCGTCTGCATACCTGGACTCGGAAGGTCAGCCCGAAGTCTTAACCGAGAACGCAGGGATCCGGCGTTTTATTTGGGAACATGCACAAGACGTGCATCGAATAATGCACAAAGTCAAGAGTGCGGGAGCCACCTTTTCGGCCACAAAGGTTCAGTGTTGTCAGCAAAGCGCGTTAATAGTGGGTCAGGTATGCTCACCCACAGGACGCACCCCAGACACAAAGAAGGTGTCAGCAATCCTGAATTGGCCAGTACTGAAGAACCCGCAAGAAGTACACCGATTCCTAGGGCTGTGTGGGACAGTCAGGATTTGGATCCTAAGCTACTCAGACCTCATTCGGCCACTCACTGAACTGTACCGACAAAATTTCGGCTTCATATGGGATGAGCGAAGAGAACACGCCTTTGCCTGAATCAAGCGATTGATAGGAAGCGCCCCGGCTCTGCGACCAATTGATTATGCTAGTGACGAGGCGGTCATTTTGTCTGTGGACTCGAGTCGAGCTGCGGCGGGAATGATTCTGGCCCAGAATGACAGCCAAGGAAGGAGGAGGCCTGCCCGATACGGCTCGGTACCAATGAGCGAGCGGGAGTCTTGGTATTCCCAGCCAAAGCTCGAATTGTTTGGGTTGTATCGAGCGTTACGCCACTGGCGCCTGTATATAATCGGGGTCAAGACCTTGACTGTGGAGGTTGATGCAAAATATATCCAAGGACTGTTAAATAATCCGGACCTTCAACCCGATGCCGCCGTAAACCGATGGATTCAAGGAATTTTGATGTTCCATTTTACTCTGATCCACGTGCCAGCTACTAAGTTTCAGGGACCCGATGCCTTGTCCTGGCGAGAGTGTGCAGACGGGGAAGAAGCAGAAAGTGATGATGATTCCTGGTTGGACGATATTGCCTTGTATGTAGGTGGAACATACCTCTCCCACCAAGCTAGTGAACTCCCTTCCTGCTTTCTGACTAGGGCTGGCCAGGAGCAATTCTTGAGGAAGGTTCTGCGATTTTTGACTACGCTCGAAGCACCGATATTCGACACCCCTCAGAAGCATGCTCGCTTTATTCAGCAAGCTACGAGGTTCATAATCCATGAAGGCAAGTTCCTGTGACGAAACAAGAAGGGCCCACCTTTGAACGTGATTCTTGATGCAGAAAAGAGGTTGAGTATTCTAAACCAGGCGCATGATGATCTGGGGCATCGCGGAGTCCAGCCGGCTTGGGATGTATTGAAGATCAGGTTCTATTGGCCTAAGATGTATAACGATATCCAACACCATGTTGCATCTTGCCATAAATGTCAGGTACGCAGTACAAAGAAGCTTGAAATCCCCATAAAAGTCACGACTCCAGTTGCTCTGTTTCAAACCATTTATATAGACATTATGATGATGCCCGAAACGAAGTCCGGTTTCAAAATGATTGTGGCCGCCCGAGACGATTTGTCAGGCACTTGTGAGGCACAGGCCTTGAAGACCAAGAAGGCCGAGGATTTGGCCGACTTTTTCTGGACCTACATATATTGCCGCTACGGTTGCCCGAGTAAAGTAGTCACAGACAATGGATCAGAAGTGAAGGCAGGTTTCAAGGTATTAATGGGACGATTGAACATTCCGCACATCAAAATTTCGCCATACAACAAACACGCCAATGGGGTGGTGGAACAAGGACATTTTACCTTGCGAGAAGCCATTGTTAAGTCATGTGGGGGAGAAATAGACACGTGGCCGGAGAAGCTTGATGCAGCCTTATTTGCAGATCACATGACCGTGAGTCGTGTAACGGGTTTTTCACCGTATCAATTGCTCCACGGAACTGATCCCATCCTACCCTTTGATCTGGCAGAAGCTACTTTTATGGTGAACGGTTTCCGCGTAGGCATGAGCACCACTGAATTGTTGACTCTCCGTATTCGCCAACTATCAAAGCATCCTCGGGATATTAAACGCGCTAGCCAGACCCTGCGAAAAGCACGCTTCCGGTCTAAGCAGCAGTTTGAGCGGAGGTTCTTGAAGAAACTACGGAGAGAGGTATATAAAGAAGGAGAGTTGGTTCTAGTAAGGAACGTGGGAATCGAAATGGAAGTCAGTTCAAAAAGGAAGACTGATGACCGCTATTTTGGTCCCTACGAGGTAGATCGGCGGAATCAAGGAGGAGCATATATTCTAAAAGAGCTCGACGGGTCCCGCTTTCGGCATAACCCCACCGCAGCTTTTCAACTATTGCCTTATATCACCCGGGCACACTGGTTTATGCAACAACATGACGAGGATGAGGACGAAGACAAGTCAGACTCAGATGAGGACGAGGATTTCCTCGAGTCTGATGAAGATTAAACGGGCTGGAAGAGTCATGAAGGGTCGTTTTTGATTTTCTAAATACAGGTACCTCTGCAAATCCTCTTCACGGGTATTAAACGGCGGAAGAAGCAGAAAGCTTAAACTGTCGCCAAACAAGGGGAGGACATAAGCATATATGCACGGCTGCAGAAGGGCTCTGAAAATCCTTCCTCTGCTTTCTTTCCACCACCACTCACCTACCACCCAGACCGCACCCAACCCTATGCAATCATACCGCCCCGACTCAGAGATATTTCGTCGGTCTCAGATGATCGGCTACTCCTCACTTTCACGCAGCAGTGATGTAAGTACGCTTAGGTCATTCAGAAAATCTTAATTCATGACCATCATGACCTCGTACTGTCGGGCAGGATCTCTATGAAGCCGCACAGAAAAATGCCCGCCAGTGTATTATGAACCTTCATGTCCCCGACGATGCCAGCGTTCTTCCGCCACCAGCAGTCTCTACTCCGAACCTGGTTACCAATCCTTCTCTTGGTAGCCCGATTACCGCGCCATCCACCTTTTCTCTCAGCACGAGCGAAGCGGACGAAGTTGCCGAAGAAGCTCGCCAACTCCAAGTCCACTATGTCGACCCCGCGATTCCGACTCGAACCGAGTCGCCACCAGCACCATTCCTTACCACCCTACGTCAGCTCCAGTCCAACTATCCTATTGAATTTCACCCGGAACCCACCGAGTTCATGTACATGTCGCCACCAACGACCTTGACACTGGAGGCATTGAAGGAGCTGCGACAGCGGGAGTTTGTGGCATGGAGAAAAATGGACGAAGACATCACTTCTTACCTGGCGTCGGTTCCGCGCCCCTTCCCCTTTCCTCCCCTGCCCTTGTTTGTGTGGGCCAGCAAAACCGAGAACACTTTCGAGTTGCATGGAAAGCCGCACCACAAGCTGCAGGCAGGAGAAGAGGTGGAGTGTTTTGGAATGTGGGAAGGAAAGTGGCGGTTGACCAGCCGTGTGGAGCGGCGTCACGAGATGAAAGTGATCAGCAGGGACCCTCCAGCCGAATGGGTCTATGTGCTATGCCAGAACGAGCGGATGCGTCGGGATGCTTGGCTCAAAATACCGGCCAAACATTTCTTTCCATCAACCTTGACTATATGCCTGCGGAAGTCCCTGCATACCCTCGGGTCCCTGTTCGCTCGGGCTGCACCCACCTTTCCCCGTAAGCCCCAGGGACGCCGCCAGGGAATGCAACCACTGCCTCCTCTTACACATTCTATCAAGCGCATCGTTAGCGATACGGCCCTGCCCACCCCATACGATCTTTGAGTTGGATAGCGGAGACCATGCCACTCATTACTTGTTTTTCTTTTAATTACGGTTTGATACTTTACGAATATTCGGTACATCAGTAGTCTTGATAAATTTCACCAACTCTCACGCTAAGTGGCTGGGGACAGCCAATTTATTCTGTTCGCCGCGGATGTCACACATGAAAAATGTTTATCATAAAGTGCGAGAGCTGGTAAAAATTTAACAAGCCAAGTTTTGGTAGGAAATTACTACAAAGAATGTACGTGAGTCATTATGAGTCACACACCCGGTCCCACCGTGACTCATGCGGGAATGACTCATTCAATATGAGTCACGCAAGAATGACTCATCCAATATGAGTCAGGGTCCCAGAGTATATAAAGGGCCAGAGATTTTCAGTAGCAATAGTTGACCCCCCCCAAACCGCTGTCTGTAGGGTAGTCAAAATAAATTTCTTACACCTCTTTATTCATGCGCTTGAACTCGTAAGCTTGTTGAGAGCTGCTTTTGACCTCACATCATACGCTACAAGAACATTTGCTGCAAACACTGCCGAGACCGTTGTTGTTGATTGTTTGGTCCGCTGACTAAGCAGTTACCAATCGAACCATTCACCGCCGAATTCTTAATAAGGCAATTTGTTAGAAGAAAACCGAACACTTAGGTTTCTTTCGATTAACGTCATATCCAAAGGATCTAAGGGAGACTTAATTTCCACCGCACACTGACCGGTTGCAACATCCCTATCCCAGCTGCCCTCTCAACCTGCCTCAATGGCTTACGGGACGACCCTACCCTCCACGAGGACGTCTGGATAACACGTTTGGATGGGCCTATTCCTTGATGGCTGGACAACTGCGACGTCCGCAACGGGATACGCAGCCTCCACTTAGCTGACAGATGTGACGAGGAGTCGGAACAGCTTGCCCTGGAGCGGCGGAATTTGCAAAGGTGGTTAGTGCAGGAACTCGCGATAGTGCAGAGAGCCATGGACACCACGACGGGTATGTTCCCTTATTATATTGGGCTTATTATATTGGGGAGGTCACACCTAAAAACATTGTGTTTAAAGATCATGGTCTCGAGCTTCCACTGCAGGAGAGGCTCGACCACCTGCAGGCCCTGAGGTTGTCTTGGGAGAGTCTGCTTCAACCGCCCCCCCCTTCTGCCAGCGCTCTGGACGCCGCCTCTGCCCGCTTGCCCAACGCCACCTCTGTTCCCAACGCCACCTCTGTTCCCAATGCCACCTCTGTTCCCAACGCCACCTCTGTTCATGCTCCCTCCGCCGCCTCCGCAAACGTCACGGCAGTCCCCGCATTCAACGCTCCCCCCGCCGCCTCCGCGATCGCCGCGTCCGTCCGCGCAGAAGCCATCTCGTATCGTCTGGCAGAGCTGGATGAGGACAATGATGAAGACGATCTCTTCGAGCAGGGAGATCAGGTGTTCGATACTATTGGGGCCTCCGAAGAGCTGGATCCTGGCACCATCTCAGATGCGAACGAGCCTCTCCTGGTACAAGATATGCTCGACAACACGGACAAAGAAGAGGAGACGTCAGGCGTTGACAGCGGCACTGCACGGTTTGAGATTTGATGGGAAACTCCAGTGAGTACCCTTGTTTTTCTGTTGGATATCCGGAGGTGCTGACTTGTTTCAGGTCCCTGGCGCTAAGGACACAACCCTTCTTCAAGAACTCCAAGAGCGCAATAGAACTTTCCATGTGGTTCCAGACCGCCTCAAGCGCGTGGTAGTCGGTGCCTACGGCTGGCCCACGCAGACAATCGAAGCCGCTGACCTCGACACCATGACTGTGCCAACCGGACGCCTGAACAATTTTTGTATAGATCCTGTAGCTGCAGCGCTGCAAAATCTTTTCGGACAGGCATCGGCGTCGACAAAACAGCACACGAATCGGTGTGCTGTCTTAAGCACACAGGATCTTGTCAGGGTACGTTACAAGACTTCCGACGGCGAGCTGTGGCGGCGCGTCAGCCCCACCGGTTTCTGGGAGAAGCCCATATGGTTGATACCAATCCACCGGCCCCAGGAGGAGCACTGGGTGCTCATGGTCGCTGCTATTCCGGAGCAGAAGCTATATTTCTTTGGCAGCCTTAGCGGCCGAGGAGGTTGGCGGCGTGACCTGGCGGTGCGTGTTTTCGCGCTCTTCTCCTTCAATTTACTTACATCTTTCTAGGATGTGATGCTTCTCATCCATCGCATGGTTGTGTTGTCAAATCGCCACCAGCATGCACTCCATGTAACGACGGAGGAGGAGCCCTGGATGGCGCAACCCCTCTTCAATGTAAACCATTTCTTTTCTTCTATTCTATGCTCTATGCTCACACCGATGCATCAGCGCCACCCATTGCAAGACAATGGCTATGACTGCGGCATGTGGGTGCTCTGCATGATGGCCGCCGTCATGCGCGGCTTCTGCTACTGGCGTTGTAGGTGCAGACATGCCGCTTGCACTACAGATCTTTACGACGCACATACATACCCTGCTGTTGACGTAGCTCCGTCCTTGATTTCAAATGTACCCATCGCAGCTTTAATTGATTTCTTGTTTTCACCGCCTCCTTTGTCTTAACACTCCATTGTCAGGTCGAAGTCAAGCAAGAATATTGTTTCATTTCACAAACGACGCATGTCTACTGCAAGAATTTGAGATAATACAAGTGGTAGATGGTACGAGCACGCCATTGAAGCCAATGATGGAGCATCGCCAACTCTTGGGAGTCGCGGAACAGGTGGTACACCTTCTCCATGGAGTTCACGCGCTCCCAGCCCTCAAGCAACTCCAATATCTCTGTCTGCAGACCCCCCATTACCATCTTCCAATCTGCTCCATCGAATTCGATGCGACGTTCGGCGTCGCGCTCATTTTGTTCGCGCATTCTGACGCTGTGGAGGACAATGCCAAGATTGTGGGTGTAGCAAAGGTACGAAGGCGACGCGGGGTCGGTAGCGTCGCCGTCTTCCTCGAAGGGAGGCTCTCTGGTCCAGGGCTCCACGTCAGACAAGTCGAGTGAGTCGGGAGATGTGAGTGCGTCGTTGTAAAGGTTCTTGCCTTCAGGCAAGGGGAGGTGGTACAGCAGCTCAATCCTATGGTGCGGGGGTGCGAGGCAGGGGACGTGGTGGATAGAAATCTTGCGCCAATGGTGCTGCAGCTGTCTCGACGCAGTACGGACCTCTTTACCCTTGTATAACGGAATAATGGCTAGTTAATGGATGATTTCCTGAGCCAAAACATCGGATAGAGGCGCACCGTGAACTCTGAGAGTATTTGAGGTCTGCTTGGTGCTTTGCGGCCGCTCTCTGGTCGGTATCGCGAATTTTGGTGCTGCGGCCCATTTGGGAATGAAGGTTCTGGTCAAGATTCTAATTAGCACTTGAGCACCTTTCGGGCGTTTTCGCGCACCAATTTTCAGAGTGCTGGGTTAAATGAAAATTAAATCAGTTCATTACCGGGCAGTTATTTCAGCAAGATCACGCACTTCAAACCTATAGATCCACTCCAAGACGCCCTTCGCAGAAAAAAAACAAAATACGACAATCTTTATACAACTTCCCATTGGCTGCTCATTGAGGTAAACAGCGGCGCTGCTGTTACGTGTAGGGCGTGCAGGAGGCTGTTAGAGGCGGAAGATGGCGGAAGAAGAAAGAAGAAGGCCAAGTGTGACTCCTCTGTCACACAGAAAATTTTCATCTCGCCTTCTCCCACCACCATCCACGCCCGCACGGCACTCAACGAAGTCTTTGAATCCAGGTAAGGTTACGACCAGCGCTCTGTGATATATGCTCATGAGATTTGGCGCAGAAACCACAAAAAAGCAGCGCCTTCCTTGCTAGAGGCGTTGGCTCTGACTCGCTCAAAGCTACCAAACCACACGTAAGTCTCCAAGGAACTGGCTGTATGTTCATATTCTGATTGTGTTTAGACACGTCCATGTCCCAGCCGCGTCCACGTCCCAAGACACTGGGGGCAAGCTGTGAACTACAGGCCCTGTAAACTCAATGTAAATGTCAGGGAAACTTCAAGTTTTCTCAATAAATACCCATCATTTACAGTGCCTGTAAATTGGGAGTAAATTTATAATTTCATCTGGAATTACCCCCAATTTACATGCCCTGTAAATGATGGATAATCCTGGGAATTAATCTAAAAATACCCATCATTTACACCATGTGTAAATGCATGATTTACAGGCAGTGTAAACGGTGAGTAAATACAGATACCAAACAACCTATTTATAAGTACACCTTCCATAATAAGAAATTTAGACTTGCCAGAGGGAGTTATTATGTTGTCATGGGTTTATGATTCCCAGGATTGATCAGGATTCTTATGATGCTGGCTTTAAGGGGACAATTATGCTAGAGTACTTCTAAAGCTTATAAGGGGTGGCAGTCACTTCCTTGTTGAGTTTCAGTCTGCTTTCTCTCTCTGTGTCTGAATTTTGGCCTCACATATTCTTATTGCATGTCCACCACTCAAAACAATGAGATCATTTCTATTTGGTGACTATTTTCACCTGGAGTTTGTCAGAATATTGCAAAGTTGAAAAACTGTGACTTCACTTGAACTCTTGATGAAGGCTTTCTATTTCTGTTTTGCTCTCTGTTAGCTTCTTGTTGGTGAATTTCTGGTTGGAACATTGATGTCTGATCAGCAAATAGCACATATAATAGACACTGGGTCAGTTAACTTCTTTGACTCGCTGCTTTTCTGTATGTATGTATATAGCATTCTTGGAGCTTCTTGTGCAGCATGCCAATCTGATATTGCTTCCCATTTTTTTTTTGTTTACAGAAATGTAACCAGAATACCCCAGTGTTCATAAGTAGGTGACACACCTTATTCCCTTGAAGTTATTGGGCATCTGCATCTTGCTAAACAATTAAGGCAGTCCATAAGACCATAGACTTTTTGTTAGCATGGTGTTCTGTCAGGTTGGGTGATTGAGAAGGTAGCCAACAAGAAAAGAAAAAGCTGCCTGCCAGGTGAGTGGAATGAGCAGGGCTTTCCACTATAGGGGGGCCAGTATGAGTATAGGAAATCCAATGGTGGGATGGCATCTTGAAGCTCTGCTATTCATCTCATCTTTCTGCGCAATCCAATGGGCGTCAAACCCATGGGCTCTCAAAGAGATGAGGGAATAACTAAAGAGACAAAGATAGGCCAGAATTGACTGATATTGATGGGTGGCTGTGAGAGGCGTGCTGGAACGCCTCTCACAGCCATTGTACATACACATCACAAAAATGTATGTAATCATCTTGGGCTGCACTGGGTTCAATCCTCACAGTATGCATCATTTTTTAATGCCTCATACAATAACCAATAAAATTTCTGTCAGAAGAATTTGCTTTGTAAACTTCCCATAGGCAGAAAATTCCTACTAATTATTAGATCTTGTATTGAAACAGGAGTTAAAACACAGCAAGGTCTGATCAATTCAAGCTTGACAGCAATCCGGATCATTAGGAATTCTGGACTCACATGACAATATGATAACCCCTTCTGACACTTCTGAATTCCCTATTATAGAAGGTGTCACTATAAATAGGTTGTTTGGTATCTGGATTTACTCACCGTTTACACTGCCTGTAAATCATGCATTTACACATGGTGTAAATGATGGGTATTTTTAGATTAATTCCCAGGATTATCCATCATTTACAGGGCATGTAAATTGGGGGTAATTCCAGATGAAATTATAAATTTACTCCCAATTTACAGGCACTGTAAATAATGGGTATTTATTGAGAAAACTTAAAGTTTCCCTGACATTTACATTGAGTTTACAGGGCCTGTAGTTCACAGCTTGCCCCCAGTGAGAACGGCGATGGACGGCCCAAATGACTCTTTCACCCAATTCTCCCTGATGTGCCCCAATAAATATGTTTTCCATAAACAAGTGCGCAACAAAAGATTAAATAAATATCAGAGGAATAAATCAGTGAGCAGTCATGTGACAGCACGTGACACATGAGTCATTTTGAAGTGAGTCACAACGAGTCATAAAAGAAATGACTCACGTTGGGCCTATATAAGAGGCAGCAGTTTGGGGCTTGGGAAGGCATCTTTTAGATCCCCCTATTTGTACTTGTTTAGGGTAGTCTATAATTGATTTCTTACACAAACTCCTACGCATGCTTGAGTTCTTAAGTCTACTAAGAACAATCTACTTGGTTCCTGTTCAGCTCCTAGAACATCTTACAGACAGTATTGCGAAAGCCATTAGCGAGGTCTTCACCACAGCGTCTGATTACGTAATCACCGCTTCCATTTACAGCCACTCGCTGCCCACTTCCTAATCGGGAAGATTGATTTTATGCCGCCTTGATGCTTATCCTGAAACCGGTTGTTTCAGAGGAGTTCAAGAAGAACTTAAACTTCGTGTTACACCGAATGACTCCGTCCTCGATTTCTCGCCCACCGCCCAATCCTCCCCCCCCGCAATGTGTCTCCCTCTTCACCTGATTCTTCTCTGTGGAACACGTTCGAGAACTCAGGCATCGACTTCATCCAGATCAACGGTGACCTTTGGGTGGGGAAGGGCGAACGGTTCATAATGCCCTCTGCAGCCGAGGGCGCGCAGTCCGACACCAATGGCTCCCGAGACATGAGTTTTAGTACTGGAGGCGTCGCCCCCGACCCTGGGCCTGGTGACGCCGAGCCTGGTGACAAAGACGTTGACAGCGACAATGACGAACTCGGTTCTGGCTTGTCCCAACCACCTATGCGCACCAGCTCAAAGCGCCCCTTGATCGACCGCATCCGTCTTCCACGCCCCTGGCTGTTCGCCACTCGTTCACTATGACTCCGAGGACGACGAGGACAACAACCGCCGGCAACTTAAAGCACGACTCCTTCAGGAGTATTCGGACGACGGTGAAGGATACGTGTTTGGACCCGACACCAACCCCCCACCTTTATTATCATACAAAGAAGGGATGGACACAGACAACGAGGATGAGGACGATGCCGTGCTCCCGCTGCTGCTAGTCGGCGGTGGTGGCCCTCATCATGAAGCCACCCCGCCTGCGGAACATCCTCCCACATGTTTGCGTGGTGGCCTTCGTGCGACTCTGCACGCTTCCGTACAGACGCAGGATGTGATCGCACACCGGGCTGCCGCCGCTGCTGCGGCAGTTGCGGATGAAGCGGTGGAGACCGCGGCTCTGGAAGCACCTGTCCCTCCGACCACTGATAACCGTGCACAGTTGGCGGCGGTGTGGAAGGCTCGCCAGCTCGACATCAAGAAACGCCAGGAGCACCGCGAAGCGCACAACAAGGACGTCGTTCAAAAGTTTGATCGTGCTGATCGCGCAACAGAGGACACAGATGGCGCGCCCGCCCCCTCAAGTCGCGTGCCTGCCCCCTCAAGTCGCGTGCCTGCCCCCTCAAGTCGCGCGCCTGCCCCCAACGCCGCTGCGGGTCCTAGTCATGGGCCTGTGCCCGCCCCTACTTGCAACCTCGCTCCAGCTCCCAACGCCACGGGCACCAGTCGTGGTGCCACCCCTGCCCCCAACACTGCTGCTGCAGGCTCTGCGCGTGCCCCTGCTCCCAACGCCACTGCTGCGGGTACCAATTGCGCTCCCGCCCCAGCCTCGAACGTCGCTGCAAGTCGCGTGCCTGCCCCTGTTCCCAAAGGCAAAGGCTCGGGACGCTCGGTCAGCGTCGACGCGGACGGGCGCCCGAAGGCACAGCCGGCCTTCCGCCGCGCAGAGAATACGGCGCCTCTCGAGCCAATGGAATACGGCGGCAACGACTTGAGTGCATTCCTGCACCAAGCCTACTTTACTGGTGTCCCCCTTCCACCTCCTCCCCCCCACTGGGTTCAAGACAACCTTTGGGACCCCGAGCCTCTGCAAGCACCGAGCGCCAACGTGCCCTCTGAGCCTCTCTCCTGCCCCCCCATCGCTGTACTTCAAGATGAGAATGCGGACGCTGATGGGGAGCCGGACACCGACCACCCCGACATCAACGACAATGAGTATGCAGATGGGGAGCCAGACGCCGAGCACCTGGATGTGGGTGGCTGCCCGTCGACGCTGCTGAAGGCCTGGCTCAAGGAGTGCTTCGCCGTCATCACACTGGGGGCAAGCTGTGAACTACAGGCCCTGTAAACTCAATGTAAATGTGAAGGAAACTTCAGGTTTTCTCAATAAATACCCATCATTTACAGTGCCTGTAAATTGGGAGTAAATTTTGAATTTCATCTGGAATTGCACCCAATTTACATGCCCTGTAAATGATGGATAATCCTGGGAATTAATCTAAAAATGCCCATCATTTACACCATATGTAAATGTGTGATTTACATGCAGCGTAAACGGTGAGCAAATCCAGATACCAAACAACCTATTTATAGCTACACTTTCCATAAGAAGAAATTCAGAGGTGCCAGAAGGGGACATTATATTGTCATGTGAGTCTAGGATTCCTAATGATCAGGATTGCTGTCAAGCTTGAATTGATTGGGCCTTGTTGTGTTCAACTCCTGTTTCAACACACAATTGAGCAACCAGTAGGAATGTTCTGCTCATGGGAAGTTAACAAAGCAAATTCTTCTCCTGACCGAAATTTCATTGGTTATTGTATGGTTGAGGCATTAAAAAAAAGATGCATATTGTGAGGATTGAACCCAGAGCAGCCCAAGATGATTACATACACTTTTGTGATGTGTACAAAAAATATTGTTGGTGGCTGTGAGAGGCGTTCCAGAACGCCTCTCACAGCCACCCACCAACAACATCAAACCTGAAACATTGTCAAGCTTGGCCCTCTTTAGCTATTCCCTCATCTTTTTGAGAGTCCGTGGGTTGACACCCATTGGATTGTGTAGAAAGATGAGATGAGTAACAGAGCATCAAGATGTCATCCTTACCATTGGATCCACTATACTTATACTGGCTTCCCCAAAGTGGAAAGCCCTGCTTATTCCACCCACCTGGCAGGCAGCTCTTTCTTGTTGGTGGCCTTCTCAATCAGGGAAATGATATACAATCCCAACCTGGTAGAGACTCTAACAAAGTTATATGGCGTCTTTATTGACTGCTTTAATTGTTTAGCAAGATGCAGATGAGCAATGAATGCCAAGATAACAAGGTGGGTCATCTATTGTGGACTTTGGGGGCAATCTGGTCACCTTTCTATCAAAAATAAATAAACGGGGAGCAACATGAGAATGACATGCTTGCACAGGAATGCTACATACATGAAGAGCAGTGAGTCAAAGCAGTGGAAGTTGCAACATTTAACTCATGTTCCAACCAGAAATCCCACATTCTGGCTCATTTTGAGACCAACAAGGAGCTGACAGAGAGCAAAACAGAAATAGAAAGTCTTCATCAAGAGCTCAAGTGGGGCAACAGTTTTTCAACCTTGCAATATTCTGACAAACTCCAGGTGAAAATAGTCACCAAATAGATGTTTTGAGTGGTGGACATGCAATAAGAATGTATGAAGCCAAAATTCAGATACAGAGAAAGAGAGCGGACTGAAACTCAATCAGAAGAGATATAGCTGCCACCTCTTGTAAGCTTTGGAAGTGCTCTGGCATAGTCATCCCCTTGAAGCCAGCATCCTAGGAATCCTAGACTCACATGACAATAGAATGACCCCTTCTGGAAATTCTGAACTTATTATGGAAGGTGTAGCTATAAATATGTTGTTTGGTATTGTGATACGGGTTCCTTGGGGCTTACCATGAGGGAGAGCCCGGACTAGGATCGCGAAGGCGCTCGCTAGTCCGGGATGGATTGGATTGGCGTGCGCCGCCGACTCAGGCGCGCACCGCCGTTGTAACCCTTCGGCGAGGGAACACTTGACCCTTGTTGGGGGCCTCTGCAACACCGAGGCCGTGGAGCAGTTAGACGCGTGCTCAGGCAGGCAGGGGGGCGGTAGGGGTGTTCCCTTGAAGATCTCGGTCTCACGACATCGTAGTAGAGTGCAAGATAAGATAGATTATGTAATGTGCGTACAAGAATAATACGAATCGTAACGAAATGTAAACGCGAGGTAAATATACAGTAAGTGGCCACTGGCCGTGTATCTACAAGTGAATGTACAGCGTCACAGAGCCCCCCACACGGTTGTGTCCACGATCTATTCTACCATGTCCTCGTCCGGCAACTCGCCGTCTTCCTTGTCCATGTCAACATCCCCTTCTGCCTCCGCGCTTTGCAATCCCGAACCACTCGCTACTGGGCCCGCCACCACGCCCGCCGCTTGCTCGAGAGCTTCACGCTCCGCCTGTTGCCTTTCCTGCTCCTTCGCAACCTTACCAGAGCGCTTGCCTTGACGAGCGCGGCTCTCCTCCACCGGGGCCGACTCGATACCATGTCGGTAGACCAGTTTCTTGCGGTGGGAGTTCCGCCCGATCTTCCGGTGATACTTGGCCAGTTCTGGGTCCCACAAGTCGGTAGGCGTGTCGCGGGCAAGGGGGAATAAGGCTGTCGAAGTGTGGTGCGGGGCGCTCATTGGCGGCTGCGGGGAGTCTACGGTCTCGACTTCCATCCGTTCCAATAGCGAAGTGGGGTTCGTCAGCCGGTCGGCCAGCGTAGGAGCAAATCGTGCGCGCAACGCCTGGGGCGGTTCGCAGAATTCTCCTACCGGGGCTGGCGTGGACAGGCGCTCCTGCAAGGGCCTTGGCGGAGATGAAAGCCTATTAGCCAATGAGGGCGTGCTGACCGGGCGCGGCGGGGGAGATGTCAGTCTGTTCGCCAAGTTCCGCCCCCCAGCGTCGCGCTCGCCCTCCCTATGCCGTGGCTCCGTCAGGCGGTGGACAAGTTCCAGCCTTCCCGAGGTGGTCGCGAGCGATCTCATCGCTCTCGGTTCTGTAGGCGGTGCGACATTGTCGTTGGAGGGTGAGGGCTTAGGCGGCGCCACAATGCCGCCGGAGGTGGAGGGCTCGACTGCGGTCGGATCCACGCGCGTTGACGCGGTTGGCGACGGAGGGGGCGCCCACGTTTCTTGAGGGTCGGCCATATCGAGGTTCCATGCCCCTCCTCCTATCAAACCCCAGAGGGGTCCTTCTCCTCCGCCTTCCTGGATCGCGCTCGCGCTCGTGCTCGCAGACAAGGGGGGTGCGGGAAGACGGTCTACTTCCGTCGGTCCTGAGCTTCCGCTGGGTTCGCTGGGCGCGCTCACCATCGTCGGCTCATAGGGAGGTGGTGGCGCGGGCGTCGCGGGAAGCATGGGTTCGTTGTATGTCTCGTCTTCGTCAGGCAAGGGCACCCATACGTCTCGCGTGTACTGCGACGCTTCTTCGAACTCCTCGTTCGGGCGGTACGAGACAGACAATTCCCTTTCCGCAAAGCTCAGAGCTCCTGTCAGAGCGCGTCCTGCAGCGGCGTCTTCGAGGCGTATCCAGACCAACCCCTGCCCACGAATGATAGAGAGAGGATAAGCTAAGGCCCTTGAGAAATGGTCGCGGTGTAAGGCGTGGAAGATCTGCGCGCTTATCCCTTCGTCCAGGCCTCGTACTACTACAACGTTGGTGGGGTGGTCTTCCACCGTGGGTTCGTCCACCTCTATACCTCCGTGGAAGTCGTCATCGTCGGGTCCCTCGTCACTCGAGTCTGAGCTTATGCTGACCTCGTCCTCATCTTTTTCCTTTGCTTTGCCCTTCGAAGAACGCGACCCTTCCCCCTTTTTCCGCTCTGCTCCTTCTAGCCAAGGCAGTTCCGAGGCGAGCGGCGTCTCCGCCTTTCTTCCGTCGAGTGTCGGGGGCGCCTCCTGCGTCTCGTACATCCAGTGGGAGGCGCTCTGCGGCTTCCACGTTCCCCCGCTTTCTGTGTAGAAGGGGAAACGAGGCACCGGTGCGCCGTATGTTCCGATGTCGAGGACGCCGGCTTCGGGTACGTAGTGGCCACAGAACAGGCGGCCGCCTTTTACGCGGTCAAACCATCCTTTCCCTTCCGACTCCCTCTTTCTCCCTCGGTATACCCAAGCTGGACGATCGTTGACCTCGTCTAACTCCCACTTCTCCCATTTCCGTCCCCATCGAGCTCGTATGGGGGGCGGCACGACCCACAATACTCTGGAGGCATCCACCACGCGTCGCTCGATATGTGGCGCCGCGAACCGGTCTTGTTCGGCGAAGGGCGCTGGGGCGACGTAGCTGGGCGGCTCCTCGTCAGCGGGAAGCTCGCGGGCGGAGGTAAGGGCCACCCCGACGTCTGGGGTGGACTCCGTTCGACCGGCCAGTGGTGCCGCGCTCGCTGTCCCGTGTCCCTCGATAACGTTGGAGGGGCGCGCTATACTCGGCCGAGGTTGGCGTTGGACGTACAGAGAGGAGGAACGTGTTCGGTCGAAGGGGTCCGTGGGCAGTGGTGCGGCGGGTCCTCGTCCGTCCGACGCGAGGAACACAGAGTCGAGGCGGAAGCCGTCCGCGTGTGCGAGGTTTTGATAGGGCCCGTTGTGGAGGAGATCATTCAATTCCGTGCCTTCCAAGAAGTTGGCGAAGGAAGGGGTAGAGCGGTGGACGATATCGCGCGGAATCTCTTCGGGTTCGTACTCATGGAGTATGAAACATGGAACGCGGGAGCGCAGGTACATAAGGACGCCCCGCTCGTCGAGGCCGTTGATCCATAGCCCTATAAGCATATCATCCGCGATGGGCATGTCGGACGCCTGCAAGTCTTCCAAGCTGAGGGTGGAGAAGCGCTGGCGTTTACCGATCCACAAGAGCCACGCTTCCTTCTCGCGTATAGCCCTCTGAATGGCTACGCCTCAATCCACTGCCTCTTCCCACGCGCGAGTGGAGTGCAGCTCTCGCAGCTAATTGGGGCTAGGATTCCGGGGGCGAGCGGCCCATGTTCCTGATCTTGGCAGGAAGGAATCCGCGAGGGCCAGGATCCTCGCATCGAGGTCGCGTGATAACGCGCTCAACCGATCGAGGAATCCGGCCGTGAAGGACCCGTAACGTGCGTCGAGAGGGTTGCATTCCCATACGTTCGTGAGAGGAACAAATGCGGTGTAAGCGGGGTCGTCGTGGGCAACTACTTGAGGCCGCCTCATAAAAGGCCAGTAGCAGCGTTGAGGATTGAGATACTGCGGGGAGTAAAGGCAGTCGTGCCTCCCCGCATGTCCATTGTATCTTCGCTGTTCCCGATCTTGAGGAGCTTCAGGGAGGAAATCGCTTCGCCGCTCTCCAGGAAGGAAAGGAAGCTGCACCGAGTTAGGGGACCACAACTCGAACCGCCTTCCATTGACGCGGACGATGCGGGACGTTAGGCGGGGCAAGTGGGGAAGGTCGAATGACAGCCCGGTCCGTACGTGCGGTATTCCCGAGTAGCCCGCCCCGCAAGCGAGCCTTCGGTGACTGTATCGAGGCGCAGTTGAGCTCGACCCAGACATGCTTTTAGTACCGGACTTCCAGAGTGTGGTGACGTGTAATTCGTGGTAGCTTTCCGCGCTCGCTCAAGGAGGTTTGCGTAGGCTATTCTTGCAGTGTGTATAGAAGTAGTAAGTGGCGATACCTCCTCCTCGTGTTATCGCGCTCACTCCGTAGAGGATCGCGAGTAGTACGTGGCGGGAGTAGAGAGTGAAAAGTATTTGTAAGCCTGTCAACGAAGTTCCCGCGCACTGCCCCCGGCGATACATCCCGATTATCCGGATCGGGTTTACTCGGCCGCTACGATAAATTGTGCAGCCAAAGGTACTCGCGCTTCAGCGCGGGCGCGTTTCTAAGGTCGTGTTCAGAAACCCACGTATCGTCTGCCGGGCCGTACCCTTCCCAACGCACGCGGAACATCCGCTGATTACCGTCTTTGCGCGGCTTGATCGTGTGGCCTAGTATGGCTTCCACGACGTACTCCTCCGACGCCACCAGGTAGTCTCGGGTGTCGGGGAGGACCGTGCGTCCCTCGGGGTCCGAAGGGACATGGTACTTGCGTAAGTGTTCAAGGTTAAATACCGGGTGCATGGGGTATGTGTCCGGGAGTTGGAGGCGGTAGACCACGGGGTTTACTTTCTCTAGCACTTTGAATGGGCCAATCGTGCACTGGATCAACTTTCTCCCAGTACCTTGTACGTCCACCAGCTCCAGAGAATGGGGGTTTACGAGTACGAAATCCCCTTCCTCTATCTTCTCCACTGGGCGTCGGCCCTTGTTGTACGCCCGCGCTTGTCTTTCCTGTGCGAGTACGACCGCGTCCCGCTCGGCCTTGCGATGACTTTCTATAGCATCGATAAAATGTTCTCCTTTCTGGCTGGGCAGAAAGGGGCGAGCCACCGGGTCTTCAGGGGACTCGAAGAGGCTGGCAGCTCCTTGGGGATGGTAGCCGAGTAGCAGGAAATTAGGAGTGTACCCGGTGGATGAGTGGACGTTGGAGTTGTAAGCGAAAGTTATCTGACCGAGCCACTGAGCCCACGAAGATCGATCCGTGGCCACGTACGCGCGGAGCATCTGCTCGATCATTGCATTGAGCACCTCCGTTTGGCCATCCGTTTGAGGGTGATGAGCCGATGAGAGAGCCATTACGCTGTGGTATTGCGTGACTACCGACCGCCAGAAGGCCGTCGCCCAGCGTTTGTCTCGATCAGCAATGATTCTCTCGGGCATTCCGTAAACGTTCACCACCCGGTCCACGAAGAACCTGGCGAACCCTTCTTGGGACAGGCTGTTGTGCGTCGGGATTATTATTGCGAACCTCGTCAGCTTGTCCACGATGACCAGAATGGCGGTGAACCTTTCCGGCCCTGAAGGCGGTAGTCCCGTGATAAGGTCCAAGGAAACGGTGGCGAAAGGACGTGGGGGGACGTGAGCGGGGCGTAAACCTCCCATGCGTTGCCGATGGTCAGCCTTAATTTTGTGGCAGACGTCGCACGTCTTGGCGAATTCCTCCGCATCCTTGGTCAACGCCGTCCAGAAGAATAATTCACGGAGACAGGCCACAAATTTGAAGGGACCCGCGTGCACGCTCTCGTGAGGAGACTCGTGTATCCACTTGAGTATGAACCGTATCTTCGTACGAGGAACGCACAAACGGGTCTTCCAGTCGGCGTCCATGAAGTACAGTAGCCCGTCCTTCCCTTTCTGGAAGCGAGAGGGCGTGAGGACTTTATCCGGGCTCGGGATTTCCTCGACGTAGCGATCTTTGAAGTACGGATCCTCCAGGTAGGCCTTCCGGAAGCTCTTCTTTACGTCCTCGGATACAGACACCAATAAGTGGGATCGCTTGTTCCAATCCTCCTCATCTTTGTCTGGCCGCGCCCCTGCCGGATATTTCCACGGATCGTCCTGGGGAAAAGGGAGAGAGTCCGGTGCAGCAATGTTCTCACGCTCGCGGTCCTCCGGTGCAGCGTTGCTCTCGCGCTCACGATTCCTCGGTGCAGCGATACCATCGCGCTCTCGATTATTCGGTGCAGCGTGGGCGTCGCGCTCACAGATTTTCTCACTGTCCTTCCCTGTGATACGGGTTCCTTGGGGCTTACCAGGATGGAGAGCCCGGACTAGGATCGCGAAGGCGCTCGCTAGTCCGGGATGGATTGGATTGGCGTGCGCTGCTGACTCTGGCGCGCACCGCCGTTGTGACCCTTCGGCGAGGGAACACTTGACCCTTGTTGGGGGCCTCTGCAACACCGAGGCCGTGGAGCAGTTAGACGCGTGCTCAGGCAGGCAGGGGGGCGGTAGGGGTGTTCCCTTGAAGATCTCGGTCTCACGACATCGTAGTAGAGTGCAAGATAAGATAGATTATGTAATGTACGTACAAGAATAATACGAATGTAACGCAATGTAAGTGCGAGGTAAATATACAATAAGTGGCCACTGGCCGTGTATCTACAAGTGAGTGTACAGCGTCACAGAGCCCCCCACACGGTTTGTGTCCACGATCTATTCTTCCATGTCCTCGTCCGGCAACTCGCCATCTTCCTTGTCCATGTCAACGTCTTCCTCCGCCTCCGCGTCGTGCGACCTCGAAGTACTCGCTATTGAGCCCGCCACCGCACTCGCCGCTTGCTCGCGAGCTTCACGCTCCGCCTGCTGCCGTTCCTGCTCCTTCGCGACTTTGCCCGAGCGCTTGCCCCGACGAGCGCGGCTCTCCTCCACCGGGGCCGACTCGATACCATGTCGATAGACCAATTTCTTACGGTGGGAGTTCCTTCCTATTTTCCGGTGGTACTTGGCCAGTTCCGGATCCCAAGAGTCGGTCGACGTGTCGCGGGAAAAGGGAAATGGGGCTACAGGAGCAGAGCGGGCGGTGCTCGTTGGCGGTGGTGGGGAGTCCGCGGACTCGGCTTCCATCCGCTCCAATAGCGAATTGGGACTCGACAGTTGGTCAGCCAGCGTAGGGGCAAGTCGTGCGCGCAACGCCAGAGGCGGTTTGCAGAGTTCTCCCAACGAGGGTGGCGTGGACAGCCGTTCTTGTAATGGCCTTGGCGGAGATGAAAGTCTATCAGCCAGTAATGGCGCGATGACAGGGCGCGGCGGGGGAGACATTAATCTGTCCGCTAAGCTCCGCCCCTCCGCCTCGCTTTCCCTATGCCGTGGCTCCGACAGACGGTGGACGAGCTCCAGCCTTCCCGAAGAGGTTACGAGCGACCTCGTCGCTCTTGGTTCGGTAGGCGGCGCGACATTGACGTTGGAAGGCGTTGGCGTAGGCGGTGCTACGATGCCGCCGGAGGGTGCGGGCACCACGGATTCCACGGCCCTCGCTGTGGTTGTATCCTCGCGCGCGGATGCGGTCGGCGACAGAGATGGCGCCCACGTTTCGTGGGGGTCGGCCGTATTGAGGTTCCATGGACCCCCTCTTATTGAACCCCAGAGGAATTCTGCTTCTCCGCCTTCCTGGATCGCGCTCGCGCTCACAGACAAGGGGGGCGCGGGAAGACGGTCCACTTCCGTCGGTCCTGAGCTTCCGATGGGATCGCTGGGAGCGCTCACCACCGTTGGCTCGTAAGGAGGTGGCGGCGCTGTCGTTGCGGGTGGCATAGGTTCGTCGTACACCTCGTCCTCGTCAGGCAAGGGCACCCATACGTCGCGCGTGTACTGCGACGCCTCTTCGAACTCCTCGTTCAGGCGATACGAAACAGACAGCTCCCTTTCCGCAAAGCTCAGAGCTCCCGTTAGAGCACGTCCTGCCGCGGCGTCTTCCAGGCGTACCCAGATCAGCCCCTGCCCACGGATGATAGAGAGAGGATATGCTAAGGCCCTCGAGAAATGGTCGCGGTGTAAGGCGTGGAAGATCTGCGCGCTTATCCCCTCGTCCAGGCCTCGCACGACTATGACGTTGGTGGGGTGGTCTTCCCTCATGGGCTCGTCCACCTCTATTCCTCCGCCGAAGTCGTCATCGTCGGGTCCCCCGTCACTCGAATCCGAGCCAATGCTGACCTCGTCCTCATCCTTTTCCTTCGCTTTGCCCTTTGAGGAACGCGACCCCTCCCCCTTTTTCCGCTCCGCCCCTTCTAACCAAGGTAGTTCCGTGGCGAGCGGCACTTCCGCCTTTCTTCCGTCGAGGGTCGGGGGTGCCTCCTGCGTTTCGTACATCCAATGGGAGGCGCTCTGCGGCTTCCACGCTCCCCCACTTTCTGTGTAGAAGGGGAAGCGGGGCACCGGTGCGCCATATGTACTGATGTCGAGGACACCGCCCTCGGGCACGTAGTGGCCACAGAACAGGCGGCGACCCTTCACGCGGTCGAACCATTCTTTCCCCTCTGGCTCCCTCTTCTTTCCGCGATATACCCAAGCCGGGCGATCGTTAACCTCATCTAACTCCCACTTCTCCCATTTCTGTCCCCAGCGGGCTCGTACAGGGGGCGGCACAACCCACGGTACTCTGGAGGAATCCACCACGCGTCGCTCGAGGGGTGGCGCCGCGAACCGGTCTCGGTCGGTGAAGGGTGCTGGGGCGACGTAACTGGGCGGTTCGTCGTCAGTGGGAAGTTCGCGGGTGGAGGTAGGTGCCGCGCCGGCGCTTGGCGCAAAGTCAGTTCGACCCGTCGATGGTGCCGCGCTCGCTGTCCCGTACCCTTCGGCGACATTCGAGGGGCGCGTCATGTTCGGCCGAGGCTGACATTGGACGTACAGAGAAGAGGACCGTGTTCGGTCGAGGGGGTTCGTGGGCAGTGGTGTGGCGGATCCTCGCCCGTCCGACGCGAGGAATACTGAGTCGAGGCGGGAGCCGTCCGCGCGTGCGAGGCGTTGGTAAGGCCCGTTGTGGAGGATTTCGTTCAATTCCGTGCCTTCCAGGAAGTTGGCGAAGGAAGGGGTGGAGCGGTGGACTATATCGCGCGGAATCTCTTCAGGTTCATACTCATGGAGGACGAAACATGGAACACGGGAGCGTAGGTACATCAGGATGTCCCGCTCGTCGAGGCCGTTGATCCATAGCCCAATAAGCGTATCATCCGCCACGGGCATGTCGGACGCCTGTAGGTCTTCCAAACTGGAGGTGGAGAAGCGCTGCCGTTTACTGATCCAAAGGAGCCACGCTTCTTTTTCGCGTATAGCCCTCTGAATAGCTACGCCGCGATCCACTGCTTCGTCCCACGTGCGAGCGGAGTACAGCTCTCGCAACTGATCAGGGCTAGGATCCCTGGGGCGAGCAGCCCACGTTCCGGATCTTGGCAGGAAGGAATCCGCGAGGGCATGGATCCTCGCATCGAGGTCGCGTGATAACGCGCTCAGTCGATCGAGGAATCCGTTCGCGAAGGACCCATAGCGCGCGTCGAGGGGGTTGCATTCCCACACGTTCGGGAGAGGAACGAACGCGGTGTAGGCTCAGTCGTCGTGGGCGACTGCTTGAGGCTGCCTCATGAAAGGCCAGTAGCAGCGTTGCGGATTGAGATACTGCGGGGAGTATAGGCAGTCGTGCCTCCCTGCGTGTCCGTCGTATCTTCGCTGCTCCCGATCTTGAGGGGCCTCAGGGAGGAAATCGCTCCGTCGCTCCCCAGGAAGGAAAGGTAATTGCCCCGAGTTAGGGGACCACAATTCGAATCGCCTGCCATTGATGCGGACGATACGGGATGTTAGGCGGGGCACACTGGGGGCAAGCTGTGAACTACAGGCCTTGTAAACTCAATGTAAATGTGAAGGAAACTTCAGGTTTTCTCAATAAATACCCATCATTTACAGTGCCTGTAAATTGGGAGTAAATTTTGAATTTCATCTGGAATTGCACCCAATTTACATGCCCTGTAAATGATTGATAATCCTGGGAATTAATCTAAAAATGCCCATCATTTACACCATGTGTAAATGTGTGATTTACATGCAGTGTAAACGGTGAGCAAATCTAGATACCAAACAACCTATTTATAGCTACACTTTCCAAAATAAGAAATTCAGAGGTGCCAGAAGGGAACATTATATTGTCATGTGAGTCCAGGATTCCTAATGATCAGGATTGCTGTCAAGGTTGAATTGATTGGGCCTTGTTGTGTTCAACTCCTGTTTCAACACACAATTGAACACTCAGTAGGAATTTTCTGCTCATGGGAATTTAACAAAGCAAATTCTTCTCCTGACCAAAATTTCATTGGTTATTGTATGGTTGAGGCATTTAAAAAAAGATGCATACTGTGAGGATTAAACCCAGAGCAGCCCATGATGATTACATACACTTTTGTGATGTGTACAAAAAATATAATTGGTGGCTGTGAGAGGCGTTCTGGAACGGCTCTCACAGCCACCCATCAACAACATTAAATCTGAAACATTGTCAAGCTTGGCCCTCTTTAGCTATTCCCTCATCTTTTTGAGAGTCTGTGGGTTGACACCCATTGGATTGTGCAGAAAGATGAGATAAGTAACAGAGCATCAAGATGTCATCCTTACTATTGGATCCAGTTGGTGGCCTTCTCAATCAGGGAAATGATATACAATCCCAACCTGGCAGAGACTCACTTGCGTCGTTTTCGCCCTTGGGTTTCCTTTTAGGGAAATTCCTCTTTGGGCACGGCATCTACGGCAAGCCTTTCAGTTCAGTCCCCGCTCGTTGTTTTATTCATATACTAAGAGGCTTCATTGATTTATTGAAGCCACGTCACAGTCTCTGGTGTCACTCAAAAGAGGCGCAAGTGGTGGGAATTGAAATGCAAGATTTTGTAGGTGGCAAGGGTGGCAAGGGTGGGAATGATGGTTTTAGGAGTAAATAAAATTTATTAGCGGTAATGTGAACCTCCCAAACTACAAGCTAGGATAATTATTGTCGCAGTAATACGACGTCGTTCTATTCAGTTCCGCCTCCTTCCGAAGAAATGAAATTCCCTTGGAGTCTTCCTCTTTACGCAACCAGGCTTCCATCTCCGTAAGAGAAGCGCACAATAAAGAGTATTTGCCTGAGTCAAGGTCATGCTGGTAAGATCCACGTTGAGAAGAGCTCATAAGGGGAGGAGCAGTAAAGGTTTGGACTACAAGGGAAGATGTTGCGGGTGGCAGACCAAGGGAGAAGACCGAGGACTCTGGAGGCACCGTGTTCTGTGGAATATAGGGGTGGAATACCCCGGGCGCTGCTCGGTTGCGACGGCCAGTGGATTCCGCGGGGTTGCGAGCCTCTGTGGGTGGAATATACGCACGGAACATCACAAGAACGCATCAACGACGCGTCGGGAGATAATAGGGGTAGAGGGTGGGGCCTAGAACAGCGCAACAGACGCTGAGCAGGTTGGTGGAGCGGAGTAAGCAGCCCTGTAGTTCTTGCCACCGGAAATGCCATTGTTCTCCGCAAATGGGGTGTCACAGACCAACACTGGTGTGGAATAAAATAAGTAGAATAAATCAAGAATAAACCTCGAGAGCGGCAAGAGGTGTGCCGAGATCACATGGAAATGCCTACCATATAAGGCAATGCTGAGTCAGGAACCCAAGGGCGAAAAGGAAAAGACTCAGAGACTCTAACAAAGTTATATGGTGTCTTTATTGACTGCTTTAATTGTTTAGCAAGATGCAGATGAGCAATGAATGTCAAGATAACAAGGTGGGTCATCTATTGTGGACTTTGGAGGCAATCTGGTCACCTTTCTATCAAAAAAAATGAAAGGGGAGCAACATGAGAATGACATACTGCACAGGAATGCTACATACATGAAGAGCAGTGAGTCAAAGAAGTGGAAGTTGCAACATTTAACTCATGTTCCAATCAGAAATCCCACATGCTGGCTCAACAAGGAGCAGACAGAGAGCAAAACAGAAATATAAAGTCTTCATCAAGAGCTCAAGTGGAGCAACAGTTTTTCAACCTTGCAATATTCTGACAAACTCCAGGTGGAAATAGTCACCAAATAGAAATAATCTCATTGTTCTGAGTGGTGGACATGCAATAAGAATGTATGAAGCCAAAATTCAGATACAGAGAAAGAGAGCGGACTGAAGCTCAATCAGAAGAGATATAGCTGCCACCCCTCGTAAGCTTTGGAAGTGCTCTGGCATAATCATCCCCTTAAAGCCAGCATCCTAGGAATCTTAGACTCACATGACAATAGAATGACCCCTTCTGGAAATTCTGAACTTCTTATTATGGAAGGTGTAGCTATAAATATGTTGTTTGGTATCTGGATTTGCTCACCGTTTACACTGCATGTAAATCACACATTTACACATGGTGTAAATGATGGGCATTTTTAGATTGATTCCCAGGATTATCAATCATTTACAGGGCATGTAAATTGGGTGCAATTTCAGATGAAATTTTAAATTTACTCCCAATTTACAGGCACAGTAAATGATGGGTATTTATTGACAAAACTCAAAGTTTTCCTCACATTTACATTGAGTTTACAGGGCCTGTAGTTCACAGCTTGCCCCCAGTGGCAAGTGGTGGAGATCGAAGGACAGCCCGGTCCTTACGTGTGGTATTCCCGAATACCCAGCCACGCAAGCGAGTCTTTGGTGACCGTATCGAGGCGTATTTGAACTCGACCCAGACATATTTATGGTGTCGGACTTCCAGAGGGTAGTGACGAGTACTCAACGATAGCTTTCCGCGCTCGCTCAAGGAGGTTCGCGTAGGCTAGCCTTGTAGTGGGTGCTAGAATGGAAAGCGTTGATACTTCTACCTCGTGTTATCGCGCTCACTCCGTAGAGGATCGCGAGTCGTATGTGGCGGGAGCAAAGAGTGAAAAAGATTCATAAGCCTGTCAGCGAAATTCCCGCGCACCGCCCCCGGCGATACGTTCCGATTATCCGGATCGGGTTTATTCGGCCGCTACGATAATTTGTGCAGCCGAAGGTACTCGCGCTTCAGCGCGGGCGCGTTTCTAAGGTCGCGTTCAGATACCTACGTATCGTCCGCGGGGCCGTAGCCTTCCCAACGCACGCGGAACATCCGCTGATTACCATCCTTGTGCGGCTTAATCATGTGGCCTAATATGGCCTCCACGACATATTCCTCCGATGCCGCTAAGTAATCCCGGGTATCGGGGAGGACCGTGCGTCCCTCGGTATCCGAAGGGACATGATACTTGCGTAGGTGATCAAGGTTGAATACCGGGTGCATGGGGTAGGTGTCCGGAAGTCGGAGTCGGTAAACGACTGGGTTTATTTTCTCTAGCACTTTGAACGGACCAATCGTGCGCTGGATCAATTTCCTTCCCGTGCCTTGCACGTCGACCAGCTCCAGAGAATGGGGGTTTACCAGTACGAAGTCCCCCTCCTCTATTTTCTCCACCGGGCGTCGATTCTTGTTGTACGCCCGCGCCTGTCTTTCCTGCGCGAGTACAACCGCGTCCCGCGCGGCCTTACGATGACTTTCAATAGCGTCAATAAAGTGTTCTCCCTTCTGGCTAGGCAGAAAGGGACGAGCCACCGGGTCCTCAGGAGATTCGAAGAGGCCTGCTGCTCCGCGGGGGTGGTAGCCGAGTAGCAGGAAGTTGGGGGTGTATCCGGTGGAAGAGTGGACATTGGAGTTGTAGGCGAAGGTTATTTGTCCGAGCCACTGAGCCCAGGAGGATCAATCCGTGGCCACGTATGCACGGAGCATCTGCTCTATCATGGCATTGAGGATTTCAGTCTGGCCGTCCGTCTGAGGGTGATGCGCCGATGAGAGGGCCATGACGCTGTGGTATTGAGTGACCACCGACCGCCAGAAGGCCGTCGCCCAGGGTTTATCTCTGTCAGCGATAATCCTCTCGGGCATTCCGTATACGTTCACCACTCGGTCCACGAAGAACTTGGCGAACCCTTCCTGAGACAAGTTGTTGTGTGTCGGGATTATTATCGCGAACCTCGTCAGTTTATCCACTATGACTAGAATAGCCGTGAACTTCTCCGGCCCCGAAGGTGGCAGCCCCGTAATTAGGTCCAATGAGACGGTAGCGAAGGGCCGAGGAGGGACGTGAGCGGGGCGTAACCCTCCCATGCGCTGCCGATGGTCTGCCTTAATTTTCTGGCAGACGTCGCAGGTTTTGGCGAAGTCCTCCGCATCCTTGGTCAATGCTGTCCAGAAGAATAATTCGCGGAGACGGGCCACGAATTTGAAAGGGCCCGCGTGCGCGCTCTCGTGGGGAGATTCGTGGATCCATCTAAGTATGAAACGTACTTTCGTACGAGGGACACACAAGCGAGTTTTCCAGTCAGCGTCCACGAAGTACAAGAGTCCGTCCTTCCCTTTCTGAAAGCGGGAGGGCGTGAGCACTTTATCCGGGCTCGGGATTTCCTCGACGTAACGGTCTCGGAAGTACGGGTCCTCCCGGTAGGCTTTCTGAAAACTCTTCTTCACGTCCTCAGATACGGACACTAGTAAGTGGGATCGCTTGTTCCAATCCTCCTCATCTTTGTCTGGTCGTGCCCCTACCGGATATTTCCAGGGATCATCTTGGGGAAACGGGAGAGGATCCGGTGCAGCGACATCCTCGCGCTCGCGGTCCTCCGGTGCGGCGTTGCCTTCGCGCTCACGATTCCTCGGGGCAGCGATACCATCGCGCTCTCGAGTGTTCGGTGCTGCGTGGGCGTCGCGCTCACGGAAGGAGTCCGGTGCAGCAACATCCTCGCGCTCGCGGTCTTCCGGTGCAGCGTCGCCCTCGCGCTCACGATTCCTCGGGGCAGCGATACCATCGCGCTCTCGAGTATTCGGTGCGGCGTGGGCGTCGCGCTCGCAGAATTTCTCTCTGGCCTCCTCCGTTCTCCTCGATCGAGGGGCCTTAGCCAGCTCCTCCTCCTTGTCTTCCTGTGCCTTCTGCTTCCTTGTCTGAACAGGGAGGGCGTATTTGTCCACAGCGTCCTCCCACCACCAGATCGCGAAAGCGGCTTTCTTGGCTGGGGCGAACGCTCCTCTGTCCTCCAGTCTCTGCGCCTCCTCCTGCCTTTCCGGATCCGGCACAATAGTGTCCAGAGCATCCCTAACCGGTGACTCGTGCTGCGGCGTCCTAGGCAGCCGTGAAAGTGGATCCACATTCGAGTGGATCCTCCTGGGTCTGTGGACGATTCTCAGCCCCGGGTAGGCGGCGAATACCGCTCCCCACGCCGCTAACCGCCGGTTCGCGTTCTCGTAGACACGCGCCCACTGCAGCGCCGCGTGGTCCGTCACGAGGATCACCTGTTCCCCCTCGATAAACGGTTGGAAGCGTACTAGCGCTTCCTTCGCGCTCCGTGGCGCTGTAATTTCTCTCCGCCGATTTCAAACTCCTACTCCAGTAGGCGATGACACGCTCAACGTGTACCGTCGTCTCGTCCAGCGTCGCCCCCCACTTCTCCTCCTTTCCCACTTCCCTCACCTCCTTCTCCAACGTCGTGAACAGCTTAGGCACGGTCTTTCCCGCATCCCACGCTGCTCGCAGTTTGTCGTAAGCCACGGTGCCCTTCAAGTCAGCTACGAGTATGGGCTGCACTTGTTGTAGGCTGGACCCTATCGCGTAGTCGGACGCGTCCGTGTACAGCCTGTACGGGACGCCTTGAATTGGGTGGCCAAGGATGGGAGCCGTGGACAGCACGTCTTTGGCTTGTAGGAATGCGATCTCCTGTTCGGCGCGCCACTCCCACTTCACGCCCTTAGCTAGTAGCGAGAAGAGGGGTTTCGCGATGAATGCGTAGTAGGGAATGTAGTTGGCGAAATAGTTAATCATTCCGAGGAACTTTTGCAGCTCCAGTACCGAAGTCGGGCGATCCAGTTCCTGGATGGCAGACACCTTCTCCTTGTGCATTGATAATCCCAGCCTCGAAACCTTCTGTCCCAGTAGCAGAATGGAGGAGTATCCAATGAAGCACTTCTTCGGCTCCAGAGTGACCCCCGCGGCCGCGATGGCTCCGAGTACGCGGTCCAGGTGCACCAAGTGCTCCTCCCACGTCTTCGAGAAGACCACGATGTCGTCGATATAGACGAGCGTGAAGATCCAGAGATATGGGGCCAGCACGCCTTGCATAATCCGCTGGAATATGGAAGGTCCATTGCGTAGCCCGAAGGGCATTCGCTTGAACTGCCACAGCCCTCGATGGGAGCGGAACGCCATCTTCTCCCTAGCGTCGTCGTCCATCTCAACCTGGTTGAACCCAGCTAACGCATCAAATGACGAGAGCACTTGGGCTCCCGACAGCGCTTGGATAATATCTGACTGCCGTGGTATCGGGAATTCATCCGCGATGGTCTGCGCGTTGAGTTTGCGGTAGTCAACCGCCAATCTGGCCTTCCCATTGCGGAATACGACGACACAGGGCGCCCCCCACGGGCTTGCTGATTCTTCTATCACGTCCCGCTCGAACCAAAGATCCATCTGCTTGTCTATGACCTCCCTCTTCGCTGGCGACGCGGAATACATGGGCACCGACACGGGCTGCGTGCCGGGTTTCAGAGGGATACTCGCCTTCTCCTTGACGTGCCCCAGCCTCCCTCCTACCCCGAACGCTGCCGCATTCCGCTGCAATACGTCGTCGAGCTGTGGGCGAATGTGCTCTGGCACGTCAGGGCCTAGGTTGACTAGCTTGGCCACGTCTTCTACCCCATTGTGTCCTTCTCCGAGCTCGCTCGCCGTGGCAGTAGTTTTAGGCCCAGCCAGGTCTTCACCCTCGCTCTCTTCGCCAGCGCTCACAGGAATACTTGGCTTCGCATCGGGCGTACCCTGCGCGCTCAAGTTCTCCTGGATCACTCGAGCCATGGCCTCTGCCGAGGCGGCGAACCTGTCCCTTTCCTCCTCCGTCTTCGACGTGTCGGCGTAGCTTTCTGGCCTGTGGAGCTTGCCCACGATATCCCCTGCCCTTATGTACCAGGGTCTAGTACTGGGGTTGGCGATCGGTAAGTACGGAGCGGAGGCCTGTATGATCGTCGTGGGAGCGGCCAGAACGCTCGCGTCGTCCGTGCCGATTACTACCTTCTCCACCAGCCATTCTTCCGCTCCTTCTAGTGGTCCCGTTACGAGGACGTTGTGCACCGTTCCTGCCTCCACCAGCACGTCGTGAGCTGCTAGGACTGGAGGGGCCGCGAGTTTACCCTCTCTCGAACGCCGCGCGTGTGAGCGCTGGTAGGACGTCTTCCGTATGTTGGGCATCAGCCTCTTGAGGGTGCGAGCCAAACACGCTCGGCGTATGTTGAAACCGAGCTTGAGGGAGTGCGTCGCGGAGGCGGGGATGACGTGTCTCGAGTGGCCTACTTTGACTTCGCAGCGCCCTGTAGCCCAATGATTGACGCCCAACTCGTACGTGGAATGGAAATCTTCGCCTAGGAGTAGCGGCACCTTCATGTTCCGGACGACGTATGCTTCAAGTTCGAAGCACACGACTTCACCGTCTTCAGTGACCATGTAGAGCGGCGTCTTAATATACCCCAGTACTTTGGCCTCGCCCGTCAGATGGTATAGGCTCATACGCATGCCCTGCTTCGGCTTGGGCAACCCGGGTATAGACGCCCAATACTCCTCCGACATGAGAGTGAGGTCGGCGCCCGTGTCCAGCCTGCCTGTGATCTCCTCGTGCTCCAGCGAGCCGACCTTGCATTTGACGTGCAAGGCTCGAGATCCCAGCGACCCCAGACCGTCTGGTAACTGCCTGACTTTCCGGGCTTCGTGGATCGGCAGCCCGTCGTCAGTGAGCGTAGTTGTGAGCTCCGCAATCTGCACGCTCTTTCGGGTGCGCTCACGATTCACTCTCCTCGGAAGGACTGGGGGGTCATCGCGTTCCACGGCTTTCCCCTTGTCTCTTCCGTGCGAGATCGGTTTCGTGAAACGCTCCCTTCGACGTGTGTTGCGGTTCTTGACTTCGCACACGACATGGGCCGACTTGGCGTCCCCGTCGGAGGCGTTCACGGTGAAGACTAGTCGGACATCGGAGTTCTCAGTGGATTCACGCGAGTAAGCGGACGAAGGGACTCTGGATTCGACAATCATGGCTAAGTAAACTTTATCTTCCGCGTCCTCTTCTGACGGATCCCAATCCATGAAGATCATGTGCGCTTCATGCAGCATGGTCCATTTCCCGTACAGTGCGCACTCCCGCGCTATATGGAGCGGGCTGGTGCAAATGAAGCATTCGCCCTTCGGGGGGTTAGGGCTGACCACTGAGTCATCGCGCTTGAATTCGAAGCCGTTCATGGTCTTTCCTTTAGGCCAGAAGACTTTTCCCGCCCCCCCCCGAGCTTGGAGTGCCTCTCTCCCGGCCCCGGTCAGCGGCTAACGCCGTTTTGGTTTCCGATACCTCCTCGTCATCACCCGGCTCGCTCGCCTCGCTCGATTCGATTTTATCGGCGGCGTGCGCGCGTCGGGTGAACCCTCGTCGCGGATTCGCGTTGGACGCGCTTCCTTGCGACATGAGGCTCGAGACTCGCTTCGCGAGAAGCCAGTCCGCGATGAGGCTGTCAGAACGTTCTTGGGAATAAGTGAGGAGGGAGTCGATGTCCGGGCAGTTACGCTCGTTGACGTCTCGGTTCCAAGCGAGGGGCTGGGTACGGAGAATGCGCGAGACGGCCTGCGGGCCGTCAGCGGCATCGTCGAATATAAAAGAGTGATATTGGGCTCTTCGCTGGAAGAAGTCTATAGGAGCTTCGGATTCGTGGCCATGTTGATGGAAAGGCATCTCTTCGAACTCTCTTTTTCGGTTCAATAGCCATTTTGGGGTGAGGAACTGCCAACGGAGAGCGTCCAGTAAGTGATCCCAGTCCTTGGAGTATTCCTGCATCCGAGCGATCGGAAGGGTGGTCCACCAGCGCAGCGCACGGTCAGTGAATTTGGACGGCGCCATCTGTGCTATATCCTCCTTCATGCGGGGGCTCATGATTGCCAAGCCCGACATAGCGATCACGTAGGAGATGATGGACTCGTCCTTGCCGTTCCAGGTAGGGATTACCGACACGTTCAATTTGGGGTTGATTTGCCAGCGGTCGGCGGTGCTCGCGGGAATTCCCGGTGCGCCATTGCCTCCACCGCCTCCTCCGCCTCTGCCTCCACTTCCACCGCTACCTCCATTCCCTCCGCCGCCACCGCCACCAATTCCACCTGGACCGGGGCCGCCTCCATAATCTCCTCCCCCATCGTCTCCGCCGCCTCCGCCTCCCACGCCGCTCGAGTGCGGCAGCCATCCTGGGGGCATGGGCGTTCCAGGGGAACGGCCTCCTGGGTTCCGTTGGTCTCCGGGATCGGGGGCGTCAGGTACCGAAGCGTCGCCCAACGACTGCCCCGATTGGTATTGGTAGCTCGTCCACGAATAGTCGTGGGGGGGCACGGAGGGTCCGTTTGCCATGGCACCTCGGTTCGTTACCGATCTACCGCTCGAGTTAGCAGCCTGGTCCCGTATCATCGATGGCCCCCCAGTCCCATATGCCGAACCGAGGGTGTCTCGAATGGGACCTTGCCCCGGTAGGGAATTAACGGCCGATATCCATACCGGAGACCCAGAGGCGAACCGCACGCTGGCGCTTGGCATACTTCGTCCAGGTCCGTTCCCACCCACCGTGGGAGCGCTGTCTCGAGCGCTTACGCTCGGTGGAGGGGAAATCTCTGGGATAATGGGGGTCGATGAGCGCGGCTTGTAGTATTTTGCGCGCGGGTCTTCTCCCAGTAGTCGCACCATACGGGCTCGCGCGGGTTCGTCTATGAGGGTGGCGCGCGCCGCGTAATCCTTTCTCAGGAGAAGACGCGCTAGTTCCTTCCCCGTGGGCTGAGTCCCGAACTCTCTCCTAACTTCCGATATCGTAGAGTCCGCAGACTCAATCTCGTCCCCTTGGTACTCGGGCAGCAAGGTGCGTTTGATGGCGGATAGATAGCGGAGGATGTGGTGGTTACCTCCATCGAGCCGTTTCTGGAGGGAGGTGAGGGCAAAGCGCAGCTCGGGCTCAACGGCTGAGCATTCTAGCATATACAGAAATCCGTAATGGGGATCCAGCTTGAAGCTGGTGGCGGGGTCTTTGCGTCTGAAGATTGTTAAGGCCTCCAGTATTTGCTGCACTGCTACCACGGCATGCGCAACCCGAGACAGATATCCGAGCGACAGACTGTAGTAAGGTTGCGGCGTCCCTTCGTCCATGCGCCGTAGCGGCACAGTGGCTGCGTCGTAGGCCACGACTTCCGCAATCACCTGCCCCAGATGACTCCATTCGAAGGAGCGATGCTCGCCGTCGTAGCGGATGATGGCGTCCCTCAGCGCAGCCGTCGAAGCCGGATCCCAGTGCGGGATTTCGCCCCCAATGGCCCCGAATTCGATCAACGGGTCGTCATCCGTTTCGGGATCGTAGTCGTGGTATCGCTCGACGGCGTTCATCAATGGCTCCTTATACAAGTCGATAGACTTGCCTGCGCCGAGGAAGAAATGTTCCGGTTGATAGACCGCGAGTTCCTTCCTCCGCGCGTGCAAAGCTGAGGAGATGCTATCAGTTCCCGGTCCCTTTTCCTCCGCGTCCGACGCAGTGATACTATTCGTCGCGAGATCCGATTCCTCGGATAGGTCACCCGAGGAAGGGGGGAGCGGCGTGGAAGTGGGGGAGCTGAGCGCGCTCACGTCACAATGGTTCGCCGCTGGGGCGCGCACGTCGGGACGGATCGCGCTCCGAGGCATCGAGGAAGCTGAGAGAGCTAGGGGGCTAGGCACGCTCTCGTCCTGATGGTTCGCCGCGGGGGGTGCTCTCGACAGGACGGGCCGCGCTCGGTGGCAGTGGGGAGGCCGGGCTGACCAACGGGGTAAGGTCTGAAGGCCCGCTCGGTGGGCTAGCAGGCGAAGGAGCCGGTGGCGGCCCACGACTGGCGGCGCCCTGCATGTGCGAAGGTAGGGACGGTTTGACTGGCAACGGGGGTAGACGGGCTTCAGCCGAACCGAAGGGCGCGGGAGGAGCGGCGGGCGTAAGGACGTCGCGCGCTCTCGAGGCCTTTGTCGGGGTGGATAGGTTCCCCGAGGGCTTGCGTTTCGCTTTGGCGGGGGAACCCACGCTCTCCGCTCTTGGCGCCGTTTTGGAGTTCTGAGATCTGACCGAGGCGGGACCTCGATTGGATCCCCCAGAGGACGGTGCAGCCCTTCCTGAAGGCGCGCTCGTCCCTGGTGGGCGGTTGTGCGGTCTTGCTGAGTCCGTCTCTGAGGACGGTGCCGAGTGTACTGCTTGGCGGCGCGTCGATGCCGCGCGGTCGATAATTGGATTGAGATTACTGCGGTCAATGACTGGGTCGCGTTTCTTGGCTAGTAGCTCGGACTGCTCCATGGCGAGCAGAAGAAGGAGTACCGAGTAAGAAGATCGATGGGAGCGTTCTTTTTTCAAGGGCGTAGGTTCCTCGGCTCCGTATTTCCCCTTGCGCCATCGCTTACCGCTGAAACGTACGGTTCGCTGGCAGCGCTCTCGTACTTGGAAGCGACGAAGTAGACCAGTTCCATGCCGCCACGGTTCGCCCGGAGGCGCTCACGTAGCCGTTCGTGGCATAACTATGGTGAGCGAGATAAGGTATTGGTGGGAGAAAGACTTGAGACTTTGTTGGTATCGTGGCACTGCCAGTCACGTGATCGGACTGCTCGTCCCGGATCAGCTGCCAGCTCACAAGTCGGTGTGAGCAGGCGCAGGACACGCCGGCGTGCTCCGGGTCGCCACCAAGGCCGCTCGCCCCCCGGGTCGAGCGTCGGTGGCCCTCGGTTCGCGAATCCACGACGTCTACGTCGTGCATTCGCGCTCACGAGGTTCGGAACGAAGCGGTACAGGCGCACGCGCCCTCCAGGCTTCATTCCAAGATCTCCATTCATGGTGAGGCCCCCCTCGCGGTGGGCTCCATTGTGATACGGGTTCCTTGGGGCTTACCAGGATGGAGAGCCCGGACTAGGATCGCGAAGGTGCTCGCTAGTCCGGGATGGATTGGATTGGCGTGCGCCGCCGACTCTGGCGCGCACCGCCGTTGTGACCCTTCGGCGAGGGAACACTTGACCCTTGTTGGGGGCCTCTGCAACACCGAGGCCGTGGAGCAGTTAGACGCGTGCTCAGGCAGGCAGGGGGCGGTAGGGGTGTTCCCTTGAAGATCTCGGTCTCACGACATCGTAGTAGAGTGCAAGATAAGATAGATTATGTAATGTACGTACAAGAATGATACGAATGTAACGCAATGTAAGTGCGAGGTAAATATACAATAAGTGGCCACTGGCCGTGTATCTACAAGTGAGTGTACAGCGTCACATTCCCCGATGCGGCGTCGCCCTCGCGCTCACGGTTCCTCGGTGCAGCGATACCATCGCGCTCTCGAGTACTCGGTGCAGCGTGGGCGTCGTGCTCACAGACGTTCCCTCTTGGTCTAGGGGCATTGGCCAGCTCCTCCTCCTTGTCTTCCTGTGCCTTCTGCTTCCTCGTCTGGACGGGGAGGACGTACTTATCTACTACATCTTCCCACCACCAGATGGCGAAGGCGGCTTTCTTGGCCGGGGCGAATGCTCCCTTGTCTTCCAGCCTCTGCGCCTCCTCCTGTCTTTCCTGATCCGGCACGATAGTGTCTAATGTATCCTTGACCGGCGACTCGTGCTGCGGCGTCCTAGGCAGCCGTGAAAGCGGATCCACATTCGAGTGGATCCTCCCGGGTCTGTGGACGATTCTCAGCCCCGGGTATGCGGCGAATACTGCCCCCCACGCCGCTAACCGCCGGTTCGCGTTCTCGTACACACGCGCCCACTGCAGTGCGGCATGGTCCGTTACGAGGATTACTTGTTCCCCCTCGATGAACGGCTGGAAACGTACTAGCGCCTCCTTTGCGCCCAGCGCTTCGCGCTCCGTGGCGCTATAATTCCTCTCCGCCGACTTCAAGCTCCTGCTCCAGTAGGCGATGACACGTTCGACGTGTACTGTCATCTCGTCCAGCGACGCCCCCCACTTATCCTCCTTCCCCACCTCCTTCACCTCTTTTTCCAGCGTCGTGAACAGCTTAGGTACGTCCTTCCCCACTTCCCAGGCCGCCCGCAGTTTGTCGTAAGCCACAGTGCCCTTCAAGTCCGCTACTAGTATGGGCTGCACTTGTTGCAGGCTGGACCCGATCGCGTAATCCGACGTGTCCGTGTACAGTCTGTACGGGACCCCTTGGATTGGGTGCCCGAGGATGGGGGCCGCGGACAGAGCGTCCTTGGCTTGCAGGAACGCAATCTCTTGTTCGGCGCGCCACTCCCACCTCGCGCTCTTAGCCAGCAGCGAGAAGAGGGGTTTCGCGATGAAAGCGTAGTAGGGGATGTAGTTGGCGAAGTAGTTTACCATCCCAAGAAACTTCTGTAACTCCGGCACCGAAGTCGGGCGATCCAACTCCTGGATGGCAGCTACTTTCTCCTTGTGCGTCGATAGCCCCAACCTCGAGACCTTCTGTCCCAATAGCAGAATGGAGGAGTAGCTGATGAAGCACTTCTTCGGCTCCAGGGTGACCCCCGCGGCCGCGATGGCACTGAGCACTCGATCCAGGTGCACTAGGTGTTCCTCCCAAGTCTTTGAGAAGACCACGATGTCGTCGATATAGATGAGCGTGAAAATCCAGAGGTACGGGGCCAGGACGCCCTGCATAATCCGTTGGAATATGGAAGGTCCGTTGCGCAACCCGAAGGGCATCCGCTTAAACTGCCACAGCCCTCGATGAGAGCGGAACGCCGTCTTCTCTTTGGCGTTGTCGTCCATCTCAACCTGATTAAACCTGGCTAGCGCATCGAACGATGAGAGCACTTGGGCTCCCGACAGCGCTTGGATGATATCGGATTGCCGCGGTATCGGGAATTCGTCCGCGATGGTCTGGGCGTTGAGTTTTCGGTAGTCCACCGCTAATCTAGCCTTTCCGTTGCGAAATACGACGACACAGGGCGCCCCCCACGGGCTTACTGACTCCTCAATTACGTCCCCCTCAAACCAGAGATCCATCTGATTGTCTATGACTTCCCTCTTGGCTGGCGAAGTGGAGTACATGGGCATTGAGACGGGCTGCGTCCCTGTCTTCAGAGGAATAGGTGCTTTCTCCTTGACGTGTCCCAACCTTCCCCCTACCCCGAACGCTGCGGCATTCCTTCGCAATACGTCGTCGAGCCGAGGACGTATACTCTCTGGCACGTCAGGGCCTAGATTGACCAGCTTAGCCACGTCTTCTATCCCATCGTGTCCTTCCCCGAGCTCACTCGCTGTAGCAGTGGTTTTGGGCCCCGCTAGATCTTCGCCCTCGCCCTCATCGTCAGCGCTCACGGGATTACTTGGCTTCGCATTGGGCGTACCCTGCGCGCTCAAGGTCTCCTGGATCACTCGGGCCATGGCCTCCGCCGAGGCGGCGAACTTATTCCTTTCCTCCTCTGACTTCGGCGTATCGGCGTAATCTCCTGGTCTGTGGAGTTTGCCTACGATATCCCCCGCCCTTATATACCAGGGCCTAGTGCTCGGATTGGCGATTGGCAAGTACGGAGCGGAGCTCTGTATGAGCATCATGGGAGCGGCCAGGACCCTCGCGTCGTCCGTGCCGATTACCACTTTCTCCACCAGCCATTCTTCCGCTCCTTCAAGTGGGCCGGTAACGAGGACGTTGTGCACGGTTCCCGCTTCCACGAGTACGTCGTGAGCAGCTAAGACCGGAGGGGCGGTAAGTTTACCCTCCCTCGATCGCCGCGCGTGAGAGCATTGGTAAGAAGTCTTCCGTATGTTGGGCATCAGCCTCTTGAGCGTGCGGGCCAAGCATGCCCTGCGTATGTTGAACCCGAGCTTGAGGGAATGCGTGGCGGAGGCGGGGACCACATGTCTAGAGCGTCCCACTTTCACTTCGCAGTGCCCTGTAGCCCAATGGTTGACGCCCAACTCGTACGTGGAGTGGAAGTCTTTGCCTAGGAGTAGCGGCACCTTCATGTTCCGGACGACGTACGCTTCCAGTTCAAAGCACACGACCTCGCCGTCCTCGGTGACCATGTAGAGCGACGTTTTGATATACCCCAGTACTTTGGCCTCGCCAGTCAGATGGTAGAGGCTCATGCGCATGCCCTGCTTAGGCTTGGGCAACCCTGGTATAGACGCCCAAAACTCCTCCGACATGAGTGTGAGGTCGGCGCCCGTGTCAAGCCTGCCCGTGATCTCCTCGTGTTCCAGCGAGCCGACCTTGCATTTAACGTGCAAGGCTCGAGATCCCAGCGACCCCAAACCGTCAGGTAACTGCCTGACCTTCCGGGCTTCGTGGATCGGCAGCCCGTCGTCGGTGAACGTAGTCGCGAGCTCCGCAATCTGCACGCTCTTCCGAGTGCGCTCATGATCTACTCTTCTCGGAATGACCGGAGGGTCATCGCGTTCTACGGATTTCCCCTTGTCCTTTCCTTGGGAGATCGGTTTCGTGAAGCGCTCCCTTCGACGCGTATTGGGGTTCTTGGCTTCGTGCATGACGTGGGTTGCCTTGACGTCCCGTTCAGAGGCGTTCACGGCGAAGACTAGTCGGACTTCGGGGTTCTCAGGGGATTCACGCAAGTAAGCGGACGAAGGGGTTCTGGATTCGACAATCATGGCTAAGTAAGTTTTATCCTCTGCTTCCTCCTCAGAGGGGTCCCAATCCACGAAGATCATGTGTGCCTCGCGCAGCATGGTCCATTTCCCGTACAGGGCGCATTCCCGTGCTATGTGGAGCAGACTAGTGCAAATGAAGCATTCGCCCTTTGGGGGGTTAGGGCTGACCACCGAATCATCGCACTTGAATTCGAAGCCATTCATGGTCTTCCCCTTAGGCCAGAAGACTTTCCCTGCACCCCCTGAGCTCGGAGTGCCCCTTTCCCGGCGACGGTCAGCTGCCAATGCCGTCTTGGTTTCCGGTTCCTCCTCATCATTCCCCGCCTCGCTCGACTCAATTTTGTCGGCGGCGTGCGCGCGTCGGGGAAACCCACGTCGCGGATTCGCGTTGGACGCGCTTCCCTGCAACATGAGGCTAGAGACTCGCTTCGCAAGAAGCCAGTCCGCGATGAGACTGTCGGAGCAACCTTGGGAATAAGTGAGGAGGGAATCGATGTCGGGGCAGCTCCGTTCATTGACGTCTCGGTTCCACGCGAGGGGCTGAGTACGGAGAATGCGTGAGATGGCTTGGGGGCCGTCAGCGGCGTCGTCGAAGATGAAGGAGTGGTACTGGGCTCAGCACTGGAAGAAATCGATGGGAGCCTCCGATTCGTGGCCGTGCTGGCGGAAGAACATTTCCTCAAACTCTCTTTTCCGGTTCAGTAGCCATTTAGGGGTGAGGAATTGCCGGCGGAGAGCGTCGAGAAGGTGATCCCAATCCCTGGAGTATTGCTGCATTCGGGCGATTGGGAGAGTGGTCCACCAGCGTAGCACGCGGTCCGTGAATTTGGATGGCGCCATTTGCGCTATATCTTCCTTCATACGGGGGCTCAAGATTGCCAATCCTGACATGGCGATCACGTATGGGATGATCGACTCGTCCTTGCCGTCCCAGGTAGGGATCACCGACATATTTAGTTTGGGATTGAGTTGCCAGTGGTCGGCAGCGCTCGCGGGGATTCCTGGTGCGCTGTAGCCTCCGCCACCGCCTCCGCCTCCGCCGCCGCCGCCATTTCCTCCGCCACCACCGTTTCCACCCGAGCCGGGGCCGCCTCGTGGATCTCCTCCCTCATCGTCTCCGCCGCCCCCGCCTCCGGCGCCGCCTGCATGCGGCAGCCAGCCTGAGGGCATGGGCATTTCAGGGGGACGACCTCCGGGGTTCGGTTGGCCTCCGGGCGCGGGGATGCCAGGTGCAGGTGCGGCGCCTGTCGGCTGTCCTGATCGATATTGGTAACTCGTCCACGAATAGTCATGAGGGGGCATTGCAGGTTCATTCGTCGCGGCGCCTCGGTTCATAGAATGTCTCCCGCTCGAGTTAGCAGTCGCATCCCGTATCATCGATGGCCCCCCAAATCCGGGTGCTGAACTGAGAGTGTTACGAATGGGACCTTGCCCTGGCAGAGAATTGACGACCGATATCCGCACCGGAGATCCCGGGGCGAACCGCACGCTCGCGCTTGGTATACTCCGAGCAGGTCCATTCCCCCCTGTCGTGGGAGCGCTGTCTCTAGCGCTCACACTCGGTGGGGGGGAGTCCTCGCGAAGAACGGGGGTCGATGAGCGCGGCTTGTAATACTTGGCACGCGGGCTTTCCCCCAGCAGTTGTACCATACGGGCTCGCGCTGGTTCGTCTATGAGGGTGGCTCGCGCCGAGTAGTCCTTTCTCAGGAGAAGCCGCGCTAGCTCCTTCCTCGTGGGTTGAGTTCCGAATTCCCTCCTGACCTCGGATATCGTGGAATCGGCGGACTCAATATCATCCCCTTGATACTCGGGCAACAAGGTGCGCTTGATAGCGGATAGATAGCGGAGTATATGATGGTTACCCCCGTCGAGTCGCTTCTGAAGGGAAGAGAGGGCGAACCGCAGCTCGGGTTCGACAGCTGAGCACTCTAGCATGTACAGGAATCCATAGTGGGGATCCAGCTTGAAACTGGTAGCGGGATCCTTTCGTCTAAAGATTGTTAAGGCTTCCAGGATTTGCTGTACGGCTACCACTGTGTGCGCGACTCGAGAGAGATGTCCGAGCGACAAGCTGTAGTAAGGACGAGGCGTCTCTTCGTCCACGCGCCGTAGCGGCACGGTGGCCGCGTCGTAGTCTACGACCTCTTTGATGACCTGGCCCAGATGGCTCCATTCGAAGGAGCGATGCTCGCCATCATAGCGGATGATAGCGTCCCGCAATGCAGCTGTAGAAGCTGGATCCCAATGAGGGATTTCGCCACCAATGGCCCCGAATTCGATCAGCGGGTCGTCGTCGGTTTCAGGGTCGTAATCATGATAACGCTCGACGGCGTTCATCAGCGGCTCCTTGTACAAGTCAATAGACTTGCCTGCTCCGAGGAAGAAATGTTCCGGTTGGTATGCGGCGATGTCCTTCCTCCGCGCGTGCAAGGCTGAAGAGATGCTATCACTCCCCGGTCCCTTTTCCTCCGTCTCCGACGCGGTGATGCTATTCGTCGCAAGGTCCGATTCCTCGGATAGGTCGCCCGAGGAAGAAGGTAGCGGCGTGGAGGTAGGGGAGCTGAGCGCGCTCACGTCCCGATGGTTCGCCGAGGCGGCGCTCACGGGGGGACGGATCGCGCTCCTAGGTAATGAGGAGTCCGGGGGAGCCGACGAGACAAGCACGCTCTCGTCCGGACGGTTCGCCGCAGGGGCGCGCACGTCGGGACGGACCGCGCTTGAAGGCATTGGAGAAGCAGGGCTGACTAGCGGGGTAAGATCTGAAGGGCCACTCTGGGGACTAGCGAGGGGAGGAGCAGGTGGCGGCCCGCGGCTGGCGGCGCCCTGCATGTGCGAAGGTAGGGACGGTTTGACCGGTAACGGGGGGAGGCGGGCTTCAGCCGAACCGAAGGGCGCAGGGGGAGCGGCAGGCGTAGTGATGGACACGGGGACGGGTTCGGGGATCAAAATGTCACCCCGGACCCGTCCCCTATAAACCCGTCCCCGCATCCTTCCCCGGACCCGCGGGAACGGGGTACCCCGCGGGTCAAGCACGTGAACACACGTGACCAACGCGTACCGAGCTTGAATCTGTCTGGAATAGAGAGTAAACTTCACAAGCACAAGAAAGAATAAATAAATAAATAGACTCCATGAACAATAAATAAACAAGTAAATACTCATTGGCGCGGCTTTTTACTACTACTTCCCTCCTCCTTGTCATCAATCACCGTGAGAGGCCGCTTCTTGTCCCCGTGTGTACCCATAGATTTATTGATAGCCTTAGCCAATTGCTCCGTGCGAATCAGATCGCGGCGGCTCCAAGCACCGAGACAAAGGAACTTCCGGATAGTAGCGCCAGAGAGACAGTTACGTGTGAAAACAAGTAGGTGACGTCCTTGAGAAAAAAGTTGTTCAACCGAAGTGGATGCCGCTGTATCCAGAAGTTAATAACTCAACTGATACATCTCACAATTATGAAACTTACCTGGAATGGATAAATAGTCCAACACCATGCGCGAGAGTTGAGGCCAGACAATGCGCTTATCCCACCACCACTTCATGACATCTGGAATCTTGATGTGTTCGACAGGCTGGGAAAGATACTCCTCCAGCTCGTCAGGATCAACAATATTTCCCAACATATCGTTATCCTCCATCCAATTGGTTGTCGTGTCGAAGTCGAAGTCATTTTGGGTTGATACACGGCTGACCTGAAGGTGGACATGATGAGTTCGGGATTGTGAGTAATGAGGCCGAGGATAACATACGCCACCGTCACTGGAAGTGTCATCGGCAAGGGCTGCCGCACCCTCAACCTCGGTTGATGCATAGTTAGTCTGGAATTCGTCGCGTACTAGGTCTTCGGCAATTGAAATCCATTCCGATTCCCATTTACGGCTCCGGAAATAATCGAGCTTGTAGTTGGGATGCAGAACTTGTTCGGGTTGTTAAATAATCTGAATAGCAATTGAGAACGCAAGGTACGTACCCATGGCTATCCGATAGACATTTGACGAGTCCGTGTGCGAGTAGTACTTGTTGAGTGTTGATTTGGCAAGTTGGAGCGCTGACAAAATCGATGGATGAAGGGTGCGCTTAGCGGGTCCAGACGTTTGCGATGTGTTGACAATTGTGGCTGTGATAAGATCATCGATTCGGTCCATAGTGGGAATGACTTGAGTTATTGTGCAGTGAGATTCGCTGGAAAAGTAGAGTGTGGCGTCCTTGAAAACCTGAAGAACAGTATTAGCAGTCAATTGCTGTTCAAGATTTAATTGTTCGTACCTTCAAAACGTGCACCATATCACCGAGAAGAGTCCACTGCATATCAGTCAAATCGTAAGCGCGGAAGCCGAGTTCCCGATCGCCCGTGAAGTCGTTAATAACTTTCTTGTACATGATCGCTACCACCAGCATGTCGTAAAGTGAGTTCCAGCGGGTGCGAACATCACGGGGAATGAGGCGACGCCCCATCCCGTGGTCTTCGCACTTCTTGAGCCACGTAGGTAACCCTTTGGTGGGAGAGTTGACAATAGCGAAAGCGAGTCCACGAATCTATTGAAAATAGTATGATATTAACAAAAGATCAAGTAAAAGTCACAGAAGGACGCGCCAAAGAAATAACAACTTTCACTGCTGACACATCGCGCATAAGCGCGGCCTTTGCATCGTCATCCATCTCGTCCCAAGCGGAGGTATCCACATCGTCGTCTGCCTCGAGGCTCTCGTCGTCCGAAACCGCGACCAAATCAGGCAAGTCGTCGGCGTCATCGTCCTCCAAGAGTAAAGCATCAGCTTCGCCACCATCTTCATCGTCACTTCCCTCTCCGTCATCTTCTGCAACTGCTTTACCCTTCCCCTTCTTGTTTTTCTTCTTCTCCGGAGTGAATGGACGCAAGAAAGCCGAGACCGCGAGGTTAAGCGTGTGCGCAAAGCAACGGACACAGTTGACAGATTCGAAGTTGTTATTCGGGTTGCTTGCGAGGGCGGTGTTCTGGGTGTCGTTGGAAGTCGCGTTGTCACCCGTCCACGACAGAATCTGCGAATAGTAATAATCAGGAACAGATTTTCACACAGAGGAAAGGTGCGTACCTTGCTACCGATGTGAAACCTCGAGAGCATGTCATCGAACTCGCGTGCCAAAGTTTGACCAGTGTGAGACTGTATAGTCGAACATGAGTAATGAATAATGTGAGATCGGAGGTAAATACATACCTCCGGTACCTCATAAACGTCCAGTGGGAAAGCCAGAGGTTGCCCCTGATGGTGGAGATGAACCGTCCATGCTAGGAAGGCACGGTGGTTCGGGGAAGTCCATGCATCAGTAGCGAAGTTGAGGCGACCTTCATGCTCCTGTATTTGCACCCTGAGAAGTTTCTCAACGAAGCCACGACCGATTCCAAATGTGACATTCAGGTCCCGCGCCACCGTTCTGCGGCCGGGAAGAGAGAACTCGGGCCGCCCTGCACCAAGAATAGACCGGAATTCGCGGTCGTCGACAATGGCCAAGGGGCGATTGCTTTCAGCCACCCAACGGACGAGATAAGCACTGAAGGATGGAGAAAGTAAGTCCCAGTTATTTCCAAAGAGAAATATGATAACGCACCGCAATTCCGCAGGTGTCAAGGTGCGATCACTAGGGACTGCCGGACGCTCGTCTTGACGTGCGAATGCAGCAAAGATGCTGCCGTCGGTCGCTTGTTTGTCCGTACCTTTCATCCGCGCACTGACCACCTTTTCACCCCAGCACTTCTTCGCATGCTTTGACAAAGTCGAAGTCGAAGATCGGTCTTTGGCGAGTGTCTTGTTGGCGTTTGTTCGGTAGCGGCGCACGCCACCAGCAGCCAACTTGCAGCCACGAGGTGCGTTGCATTTGAAGAATTGGTATTCGCAGTCGTCAGTGGAGATGTGGTCCTCGGGAGGGTGGAAGAACTGGTAGACATTGGAACGGGATTTCCGCGCTGCAGGCAATTCATTGAGTCAGAAATATAAGTCAATGAACATGCAGCTCACCGGTTTCCGCATCATTGGACTCTTTTGACGACGCTTTGGACGACGCCACACCTGTGAAACATCATATCAGCAGGAGAAAAGTATCGGATAAAGGAGAGGACTTACTTTTGGCAGCATTAGAGAGGTTGCGGCGAGCCACCGGGAGCCACCCGGTGGCTCTGATGGCATGCGGTGCGGAATGGCTACTGCCGGGCTGGTGGCTCCGTCGGGCATGTTTTCAGTCTGTTCTGTACACCACTCTCACCTCGTCTCTCATGCAGCAAGCTCTCTTGGAGTCTCAAATATGCTTCACAACTCTGCTCAAAGCTCAGCGGGGCGTGGAGGGTCTGTAATTGTCTCTTTCGCTCGCCTAGACCAGGGCTACACTGGCATAGTTGTTAGATGGATGAAGATGAAGAAAAACAAGTTGTTTGACGTCATACCCTTAGCCACCAGCGGAGCCATCAAATGCGGTAGCCACTCCGCACCGCATGCCGTTAGAGCCACCGGGTGGCTCCTGGTGGCTCTGGTGGCTCACCGCAACCTCTCTATTGACAACCTTCTTGACTCCTTTGGCAATAGACTTCCCAATAGACTTTCCAGCGGCCTTGGCTTTCTGTGCGACGATCTTGACGCTGGAAGACTTCGATCCACCACTGGAAGAGCTCATGGTGGTGTGAAACAGGATGCGGGAGAGGGATACGATCCAACCTACCCTGGCGCGAATTTATATGCAAGTCACTGAGGGGTTCTGCTGTCCAGGTCCGTCGAGGGGCAATCAAGACCGTCGGGCCGTCGGAGGTTTCAGCACCAGTACCGTCGAGGGGTAATAAAGACGTCGAGGGGTTGGTGACTCGTCCCGGGCAAATGGTGTTTAGTACTAGATAATACACACCAAAGATGAATCATTACTAATGTTGAAGTCCTACCACCATTCTCAGCAATATGAGTGGCGGGAAAGAAAATGCTGAGTGAGCACCAATAGCGTCGAAGTGTCGAGGTGCTCAGCGATCGCTGATCGAAGGATTGACCGATCGAGGGGTTGCCAAGGTGCCGATCAAAAGAAATGCAGGGCCAAGGAAATATCGTCACTGGTGTATCACCAACGAGGATAGTGGGTCAGGACGGGTTTTCACCAGCGAGTAGTTTGGTGGCAAGAAGGATCGCAGAAGGAGAACTAAGCGATGTCAAATGAGCTGCCATGATCAGTGTCTCGAGACGGAAGCAAATCCCCGCGGGAGTTCGGGCCGGGGACGGGATCTTGGCGGGTTCGGCTATCTGCGTCCCGTCCCCGCGCCCCGTCCATCCCGTCCCCGAAACCCGGCGGGTCTCCCCGACCCCGTGTCCTACACTAGGCAGGCGTAAGGACGTCGCGCGCTCTCGAGGCCGCCGTCGGGGTGGATAGGTTCCCCGATGGCTTGCGTTTCGCCTTGGCAGGAGAACCCACGCTCTCCGCTCGTGGCGCCGTTTTGGAGCTCTGGGATCTGACTGAAGGGGGACCTCGGTTACGTCCTCCGGAGGGCGGTGCAGCCTTTGCTGAAGGCGCGCTCGCCCCTGGTGGACGGTTGGGCGGTCTCGCGGAGTCCGTTTCCGATGACGGTGCTGAGTTTGCTGCTTGACGGCGTGTCGAGGCTGCGCGATCGATAATTGGATTAAGATTACTGCGGTCGATGACGGGGTCGCGTTTTTTGGCCAGTAGATCAGGCTGCTCCATGGCGGGCAGGAGAAAAAGGGTACAGAGTAAGAGACCGATGGGAGCGCCCTTTTTCAAGGGCGTTGGTTCTTCGGCTCCGTATTTCCCCTTGCGCCATCGCTTACCGCTCAAGCGTACGGGTCGCTGGCAGCGCTCTCGTACTTGGAAGTGTCGAAGTGAGCCAATTCCATGCCGCCACGGTTCGCCCGAGGGCGCTCACGTAGCCATTCGTGGCATAACGATGGGGAGCAAGAGAGGTTAGTGGTGGGAGAGAGACTTGAGACTTCTGTTTGATATCGTGGCACTGCCAGTCACGTGATCGGACCGTTCGTCCCGGATCAGCTGCCAGCTCACAAGTCGGTGTGGGCTGGCGCAGGACACGCCAGCGTGCTCCGGGTTGCCACCAAGGCTGCTCGCCCCCCAGGGTTGAGCGCCGGTGGCCCTCGGTTCGCGAATCCCCGACGTCTATGTCGTGCATTCGCGCTCGCGAGGTTCGGAACGAAGCGGTACAGGCGCGCGCGCCCTCCAGGCTTCGCTCCAAGCTCTCCATTCATGGTGAGGCCCCCCTCGCAGTGGGCTCCATTGTGATACGGGTTCCTTGGGGCTTACCATGAGGGAGAGCCCGGACTAGGATCGCGAAGGCGCTCGCTAGTCCGGGATGGATCGGATTGGCGTGCGCCGCCGACTCAGGCGCGCACCGCCGTTGTAACCCTTCGGCGAGGGAACACTTGACCCTTGTTGGGGGCCTCTGCAACACCGAGGCCGTGGAGCAGTTAGACGCGTGCTCAGGCAGGCAGGGGGGCGGTAGGAGTGTTCCCTTGAAGATCTCGGTCTCACGACATCGTAGTAGAGTGCAAGATAAGATAGATTATGTAATGTGCGTACAAGAATAATACGAATCGTAACGAAATGTAAACGCGAGGTAAATATACAGTAAGTGGCCACTGGCCGTGTATCTACAAGTGAATGTACAGCGTCACAGGTATCTGGATTTGCTCACCGTTTGCACTGCATGTAAATCACACATTTACACATGGTGTAAATGATGGGCATTTTTAGATTAATTCCCAGGATTATCAATCATTTACAGGGCATGTAAATTGGGTGCAATTCCAGATGAAATTCAAAATTTACTCCCAATTTACAGGCACTGTAAAAGATGGGTATTTATTGAGAAAACTTAAAGTTTCCTTCACATTTACATCGATTTTACAGGGCCTGTAGTTCACAGCTTGCCCCCAGTGTCATCGACATAGTCAACACTTGCGCCAAGGAGACTGGCCTCAGCCGCGAGCGCGTCATGCGGTCGTTTGTCACCCACATCGACGAGGTTGCTGGTAGGAGGACTGGGAAGTGGAATCTGTATCAACGATACGCGAACATCAGCAACGCCAACCGCCGTCTGGAGCTCTCACGTCTCGACCCCGACGACGTACCCGGTGAAGACACGGAGATTGACCCAATCCCGCCGGCCGTCCTTGCACGCACTTACCCGCTCTTCCTCGCCACAAATCTCGACACCGCAGAAGAGATCCTCAGCCTCCACCAGCAGCTGATGGCCGGGGAGAGTGACGAGTCGCTCCGCGAGCGTCGCGGTACCTTTGAGGCGGTGTATCGGGTGTTGGAGACGAAGGTACGCCAGTCCTTTGAGCCGTTCTTTTTTTTGTTAATCTTCACTCGCAGAGTATGAAGCTCCACAGCAACCATGGCATCGCTGTCGCATTCGTCATGGTCGGCTCTATTGTTGGCGAGGACCACAACCTCGGCGACGCGTTCTTCACCCCCGGGCCTGCAAGATGTATGTATTTATATTCTTTCACACTGCGCCGCCGCCGCCTTACTAACAATTATCAGCTGCCGGCGAAGTTGCGCACCACCGTCGACGATCTCATTGGTACGGCAAAGACCGTTGCATAGTGCGTTCACCCAAATTTTCAAATATTTCCTTTTCACTAACCCATCTTTAGCTCAGCCGCGCTTGAAGAGACTCTGGATGACAACAAGATCGTCCCCGCCTCCGTTCCCGCCTCCGCCCATGCTGCCGTCCCCGCTGCCACCACTGCTCCAGCGACCGCCTCTCCCTCCATCGGCGCCCCTGTGCGCGTCAAGCCCTCAAAGAGGAGGAAGGTGCATTCCAGTGACCCCACCGTCACTATTACAGTGCCCGCTGGCCCCCTTAACGCCAATGACGACCGCGAAGAGGTCAGGAGGCTCCTCGTCGCGATGAGCATGGCAGACGTCTCAATGGATGTCTGGTATGGGCTGCGGCGCAATAAGTTCATGTGGACGGTGGCCCCAGGAATCTTGGCAAAAAACGGCTACTGCATTGTCAATTTCTCCCACAGCGTCCGCCCAATGTCGCAGGTGGATTCGCAGAAGGGAAGCAACTCGTGGCGTATTCAGGATCGAGACGGCCTGAGGGAGGCGAACGCTGCACACATGGAGCCGGGCTATGGGATGCGGATCGTGAAGGACTACCTTCCGGGTGCGCGCCTCCTCCTCCTTGCTCGCTACAGCGCGTTTGCTAACTTGATTTCTTATTGCAGGTCAATACATCATTCTGGGCCACGACTACAGTGTCCCGCCGCCGTCCCAAGATCTCGAGGCTGCCCGGAGGCACTGGAGGCGTAGCACCACCGCCGTCAACTGCCTCAACATTTTTGGCACTCTCCACGTCGTGCCCTGGGACCTCGATGATCCCGCCAGCCTTATTGCACCCCTCCCTGCTGGCGCGCCCGCTTCCCCCGCCTCCAACGCACCCACTGCGCCCGTACCGGTCCCACGCAGGATCACGAGCACCAGAGCCAGGCTGACCAGCGGAAAGGGCAAAGGGAAGGCGAAGGAAGAGGATGATGAGGAGGTCGACGGTTCTAAAGAGGAATTGGAGTCCGAGGACTCGCTGTCGCCGCCTCCTACAAAGAAGGTCCACATTGCGGTGTCCTCGGTTCAGGTGGGTGGCGGGCGCCAGCCTTCCGTCACCACGCGGATTACTCGTGCTCAGGCCGCCACCATCGCCACCGCGACCACCATGACCGCCGCCACTGCCGCAACCGCCGTGCCCGCCGTCCCTCGCAAGACCACCGCGACCGCCTCCACTGCCCCTGCCGCGCCCGCCTGCAAGCCTGCGACCACCGCCACTGCCCCCGCCGTGCCTGCCGTCCCTCACAAGACCACCACGACCGCCGCCACTGCCCCCGCCGCGCCCGCTGTCACTCGCAAGCCTGCGAACTTGGCGCCACATCCGTCCGCGAGCTCTGACAATGATGATCAGCCCCTGATTGCCAAGAGACGCGTGAAGTCCGTCGCCATCCAGAGTGACGAGGAGGACCAGCCCGTGCCACCGCCGCCCCGGAAGCCAAAGCAGCGCGTTACCATCCCAGAGGACTGCCCCAGAGCAATGCCGCCAGCAGCGCTGCGCCGCAAATATGACATCTTTTATCGCTGTAAATTATGAACTTCACAAATGAGGTTCAGAACCATATTTTACAGGTAGAAGGTACGAGGTTGGTGCAACATGTGACTTGAGGTTGAGGTTAGCAACTGAGGTTTTGGTAAATTATTGAGTTTGAGGTATGAGGTTGCACATCTGACATATTGAGGTTGTACAATGATATTGAGTTTCCAGGTTGCCACTGATGGTGGCAAACCTTTTTCGTTGAGGTTCAGGTTTCAGGTTGCACTTTGATTTCCCCATTTGGCTCACCATTGACATACCATGGTTTCCCATCAGCATACTGTGGTTTCCCATCAGCATACTGTGGTTTCCCATCAGCATACCACAGTTTCCCATCAACATACCATAGTTTACCATCACTCAACCATGGTTAACCATGGTTTGTGCTGACAGTCACAACATCAACAACACAGAGTATATAGCTGGTAAGCAGGCCAAGTCTACTGATGTCTTTGCACCCCCAGATTATTGTCCAACTCAGGCCAAATCCCACTCTTTGCAACTATGCACCTATCTTTCTATTGTCTGCTACTTGCCTGAATTTATGTAACATCCAGACAACTTCTACTGAAGTTATCTTGATGATCATTACAACTCCATCACTACATCACCGATACCCAGTTGAATTATATTTTCCTCCTGTTGCAATTATTTTGACTATGCTTTTTAATTCACCTTTAATTACTATGAATCCATAATTACATTACTAATACACAGCTGAATTATATTTCACTCTTGTTGCAATTGTTTTGCCACATAATCTCCAAGCTGTTAATTATTTTTGGCTGTGCTTTGGTTCGGTTTGACCTTGATCACTACAACTCTGACATTACATTACTGATACTCACCTGAAGGTTGCTCAAACTTTAATCACTACGACTTGATAACTACATTACTAATGTCTAGCCACTTTTTCTGTCATAGCAAATATCTTGTCATACAATTTGCTGAATTCCAAGTCACTACTTACTTTTGGCTGTGCTAACAGTTCAGTTTAAGCTAAGTTTTGGTTTCTGAAGATAAACTTGAGTTGCTTCCTACTTGAGACGATTTGCACATTTGAGCCCTATCCAATAAATAGATGATCTCAGTGTGACATACTTATTGCCCTGATGGTGCAGCTGGAAATTCTGCTGTTGTTTAACACTGAGCAAGGTTAGACTTCATGTTTGGAAGGTTGCATGTTCAATCCCCACCTGTAGCACTTTATTCTATTACCTTCGCCATTTTGGACCAAACTGCTTTTTTCATTTTTTCTAAGCTTCCCTCTACAATGACTTTGTCTTCATTGACCACAATTGACTCATCACCTTCACAGTTACACAGTTAAATACAAATTCAATTATATGCTGTATCAATTAGGCTTAGCGCGCACCTATTCTCAAATAATTTTTTTGACTTAGTCAGCATACCCATGTGATCTCTTTGGTCAACAACTCTGACTCAACTCTCACTTCTACTCTACTTAGCATCACTCTGCCTACAAACCCACTGCACTCAGCAACCAGACTCCAAGTCTGGAGTGTGCTGGACTTTCAAGACTAGCTCTTTTTGTTTTCTCAAAATGTCTGTTAGCTTGCTGAGGAACCGCAATCCAAATGGCAGGCACAATGGTAGGTGCCACCATTCACATTGAGGCCGAAACATATTTCATGACCAATGCTGACTGTGTTCAGACATGCGCTATGGTGAAGATGACCCAACTTTGTGGCCACAACAATATACCTCTAAATTTCACCACTTGGAGGCCGTCGCGAAAAGGGGTGCTTGGCAGGAAATCTCCATTATGTGGTGGGATCCCCAACAAGAGGACTTTGAGCGGGGGAACACCATAATGTGCAGCTTAGGGAAATTGGTGTATTCCATACTGTGCTTTCTGGAGGAGGCCGCTTGTCAACTGGCTGGTCAATGCCAAACCTATTGCGACACAGTGGAAGTGAAAGGGGAAACCATCTCCCCTCTCTTTGGTCAACTGGTTGAAAGTATATGCCTTATTGGGATTATTAATGGCAGCTCGGCCATCGGCATATGCTTCGTCAACTCAGCCATCGCATTGCAATCGACTGGATTCGCCAGTCCCTGCTTCGCATTGACCCAGTGTGGCAGATATTTGAGCGCATCTGTATCCATCGACGTGACTATTGTCTCCTTGGTCCGAATTCCCTCTGGCACCATGATGGCCAGCATGCTGAGTTTTTCCTTTCCTTTAGCATATTGATTTTTTCATGTTTCTGGGGCTAGGTCTGATTCGCTGGGGCATTGTTATCCATGGCTTCATTGATGGGTATTCACGCCTTATCACAGGCCTGCAGGCGAGCGACAACAATACAGCTGATACAGTTTTGGAGCTATTTCTGAATGCTGCAAATGTGTATGGTGTTCTATCCCGGATGCGTGGGGACCATGGTGCAGAAAATCTATATGTCGCTGCCTGGATGGAAAACCACTGTGGGACTCGCAGAGGCTCTTATATATGGGGACGATAGCTCAATCCACAACTGCTTTTTTTTTCTGGACTGATTTCTACTCTTTAGAAGTGTTCATAATGTTCGCATTGAGCGACTCTGGGTCGATGTCACAGCCCAGGTCAGTGCAACATGGGGCGATCATTTTACCCAGCTAGAAGTTCGGTATGGGCTTGACACCAACAATGTCGCTCATATCGGGCTTTTACATCTCCTCGGCACAATCAATACCCAACTTACTTTCTTTGCCGAGTCGTGGAACCAGCACCACATTCAGATTCGGAATGGGGCTAATCGGTCCCCCACTGACATGTTTGTTTTTGATATGTATGTCAATGGTGTTCGTGGAGATCAGCTTCCTCAGGAAGAAGAGGATCTCGGCGAAGACGAATTGGAGGTGTATGGAATCGACTGGCAGGGCCTTCGCGACGATTATATCCTCCACTCACAGGCCCAGAATAATTCTACCACAGAAGGCTCAAGCTCTTGGGTAGGCCACACTGGACCCCCTCCTGATCTCAGCCAGGTCATTGTACAGCCTCCTGTGGGAACTCTCACAGAAGAGGAGGCGACTGATTTGTATAACTCATTTTCACATCTCATTGGAAGTGCTGAAGGTGGTGATATTATATTACTTTGGAGCCAAGCACTTGCTCATGTTCATGTATTATACCCTGATGTATTTTGAATTTCGATTGGAAATCAACAGAAATCATGTGGAACGATACTAAACTGCAGTTAATAATGGCAAACTATGGATGACAGGTGGCAGATCAAGAATGATCGTAGTTGTTGATGGCAAATCAAGGATGACTGCAGTTAATGGTGGTCAAATGAAGGAAAATGCTGCCATTGGCTGGAATAACATGATTTTGATTGCATTTGACCATGATTGAACCATGGTTGGACCATGGTTTGACCATGATTGAACCATGGTTGGACCATGGTTTGACCATGATAGAATGCCAAAAAATGATAATTCTCTGAATTGTCGTTCTGCATGCTCAACTGCTCAAGTCTTGTACTAAACCTAGCAGATCTCGTCCCAAACCTCATAATTCTCGTTCTCAACCTCAAACTGCAACCTCAGGGCTTTATGTCCATAATCTCGTACTGCATGCTCAACCTCCCAATCACTAATTATAACCTCAGATCTACAAGCTCAGCCTGCTAAAATCATGTAACCTCAGTGCTCAACCTGTCAAAATCATGTAACCTCAGTGCTCAACCTGCTATCTGTGCTCAACCTCAATGCTTGCTCCTCAACCTTATATTTTGCATCGAAAAAAGCTTTTATACGCAAATCGAAGAAGCGGACCTCAGAAGAATTCTACGCGAGCGACTCTCCACCGGCATCGGGTTCCAAACGGTTCAAGATGGATTGTGTTGAGGTCACAACCCCGACTCGGCGTCCCAAGTCGCATAAAGCGACTTCATTCGGTCCTGCTCCCGCCCCCGTCGCTTCGTCCTCGTGCGGTCCTGCTCCCGGCCCCGTCGCTTCGTCCTCACGTGGTCGTACTCCTGCCCCCATCGCGTCGTCCTCGCGCGGTCCTGCTCCCGCCCCCGTCGCGTCGTCCTCGTGTGGTCCTGCTCCCGCCCCCGTCGCGTCGTCCTCACGCAGTCCTGCTCCCGCCCCCGCCGCTGCTGGTGTCACTGCGCCACCGCCCCAGCAGTTGGCACCGGAGCTAATGCAAACCTTTGCCGCGATGCCGCCTGCAGTGGCTCAGCAGATGATGCTGCAGCTAATGATGACGATGCTCGCCGGGCAGGGGCAGCAGCAGGGGCAGCAGCAGTAGGTGGCCGTGCGTCGTTTGTATCTCTTGCTCCACTTCCCCGCGTATAATGTACACTTGCGTCTGTCTCCGCCTCCGCCGTTCGTATTTCTTGCACCCCCCTCCCACATATAATGTATTCCTGTCCTTGCTATTTCGCTATTGCGCTCTCGCCTCATCTTGTATATCTCTCTCCACCGCTGTATATTACCCCATTCTTGATGTATCTCTTGTCTTGTATCGTGTCTTGCTGTAGATCCCCCCCATCTTGTTGTATCACTGTAGATATCCCCTCCCTTTGTCTCATTAGACTCCCATTGCTATTCTAGATATATGTTCTTGCTATATGTTCTTGCTATTATAGATATATTCTTGTATATACATTGTAGTAGACTGTAATGTGACCTGAGTCTTGCAATACTTGCGTGAATAGTGGGAATGCAAATTTCGAGGGAGGTGCAGGGATGGCGCCACCGCTGCCCTAGCCGGCGATATTTCTTGGCGCAAGGTGCGCACAGGGAGCCGCCGTTGCGAAGAACTCACACCAATGCAAATTTTGTTGCGAAGAACTCACACCAGTGCAAATTTCGTGAGAGGCGCAATGGCGCCACCGCTGCACTAGCCGGCGATATTTCTTGGCACAAGGATCAGGTGCTCACAGGGGAGCCACCGTTGCAAAGAACTCACGCCAGCGCAAAGGACCCATCATTAGCCTGGAAATGATGCTGCCCAACCTCCCTGCGCGCCCCCGCCTCCTGCACGATGCTCGCGGAAATTGTCAACGCACTCTATCACTCAATGGAGTAATAGAACCCCCGGACTCTGCCTACTGCCACCGGGTCAAGACCTCTTAGGTAGGTTCCTGCCTTGCAAAAGAACCCACCTAAGTGGTCCCGACGTAATAAGAAAGTCAGTCCCTGAGGTGCAGGACGTCATGGGTGTTAGTAATGTATTGATAAGTGCTGTCCTATTCCTATCCTATATCCTATACATGAAAAGACAACGAGCACAGCCTTTGACAGAAAGTCACGAGAAATCACGTGAAAGCATGTGGAGTCACGTGAAGTCACCTGTTCACTCCCACGGTGGCGCTGCGCGCTGTGAGCGTTAGCGAGCGACAGTGCAGCGCCTCTCGGAATCCGCCGTGTGCGGGTGAGCTCGGAATCTGCTGTGTGTGGGTCAACTGGGAATCCACTTTTGCGTGGTGTCTCTCCGTGACGAAGGCACGGGCAATATTCTTGTCCTATATATTAAAAGAGAGCATGACGGCATTGACAGAAAGTCATGGGTTGGTCATGGGGTAGCACATGATTTTCCCGTGACTTGCTGATATTCCTGGCGCTGCGCGCCGCGAGCGTTAGCGAGCGGCAGTGCAGCGCCTCTCGGAATTATCCGCCATGTGTGGGCATCTCCGTGGTGAAGACACGGGTCTTAATTCTTGTCCTATATATTAAAAGAGAGCATGACGGCATTGACAGAAAGTCACGGGTTGGTCATGGGGTAGCACATGATTTTCCCGTGACTTGCTGATATTCCTGGCGCTGCGCGCCGCGAGCGTTAGCGAGCGGCAGTGCAGCACCTCTCGGAATTATCCGCCATGTGTGGGCATCTCCGTGGTGAAGACACGGGTCTTAATTCTTGTCCTATATATTAAAAGAGAGCATGACGGCATTGACAGAAAGTCACGGGTTGGTCATGGGGTAGCACATGATTTTCCCGTGACTCACTGATATCCCCGGCGCTGCACGCCGCGAGCATTAGCGAGCGGCAGTGCGGCGCCTCTCGGAATCCGCCATGTGTGGGCATCTCCGTGGTGAAGACACGGGTCTTAATTCTTGTCCTATACATATCTAGACTCGCGACCAGTCCTTACCGACGCACTGATCACGAGTGCTGGGTAAGGACTGGAACATCTCGTCATCATTTTGGCTGACAGCGCCAAGTCAAGTTTTGGACTTGGGATTTTCGGCCCTTGAGCCATGCCAACGGGCGGATGTCCCGATATAGCAAGCGCTTTATTGGACACTGTTTGCCATTTGCTTCCGATGATTGAAGCTCCGTCTCATACCATGTCATAGTTGACATTTTGACAAGCATCTCTGTTGGCTTGGCCGTCAGTCCAAATTGGGTTACCTTCCTCCGGATGATGGTACAAATGTATTTTTGGCTGTTTTGATCACCACCAAAGAATGTCCTGTATCTCACTCAATTCTTCATGTGTTGACGCAAATTATATATGGATCTGCTCTAATAATTCATGCACAATTACTGGTAAAAAAGGATCCACTACAATCCTCATACCTGAACACTGGGATTGGGGGTGTTCTGGGAGATCAATAGACCTTATTAGCAACTTTTAGCCAAAACTTTTTAAATCCTCTGATTGGCTGCTCCACAATTTTCGACCAATGAGAGAATTTAAAAAGTCTCGACTAAAAGCTGCTAATAAGGTCTAATCAAGCACTAGTCATTCAGATCCTGGCCAATGCTGCTGAAATTTTGGGAGGATTGACCGGTATGCAATTTTAAATTATTGGGAGAGCAAATAAGCGATGGCTCCGGTATACATTGTGTAAGTCCGACTTCAAGCATTCTGCATGTTGGAAGAATGAATGCACTATATCTCACTCAGTTCTGAACCAAATCTGGTCGTGTAACGTGTCACTGGCATCACATCATATGCCCAATCATATTTTATGGCACCTGATGTGAAGGGCGCATCCAAAAAACATAATTAGAGTTGGGTTGGTGGCGGTTTGCGCAGGAGGAGAGGGAGAGGGAGGGGGATCTGGAGCGTGCGGAGAGCGTTTCGTCTCGCGGCTCTTTGAGGACAACACGGATGCCCCCGAGCTTTCCCGGCGACCCGCCGCTCTCGACGATTATGATGGGGACCACCACGACGGCCACCACAACTCAGACAGACAACTCACACGCGGCGCTCGTTGGAATTGGGATTGCGTGTCCGAGACCTGCGGCGTTGGTTTCCAGGACTAGTAGTGTGTATTCTACTGCCAGTGCGTCTAGTTGGGCTCCTGCGTATGGAACCGGTCACGTCGCGTAGCTAACTCAAGATGTACATAGGAATTGGCTTAATTTTATATATTTTTCGACGGTTTGGGTGCGTTTTTGTTTTAGACTCGTAACCAGCCCTATGACGTTCCAAACGTCACATTATTCATTTTGGAAATTTTTTCGGGTTTTGAAAAAAAAAATTTTTGGGGCAAACCTCAGAATACCTCCATACTGTATACCTACATACTAGGTGAGTGTACGAAGGCCATCCTCAGAGGAATAGGACTGTTTCTGAGTGGAACAGCTGTGTAACACAACTTCGGACCAAAGTATCCGCATCATTGACTGGCGATCAATGACTCATTGTGTGATTTCTGGTGATCATTACCACAAGTATACAACAGTCAGTGCAATATACTGTGTTGATCCTGCGCTAGCCTTTGCCGACTATATCTGAAAACAATGTATTTGAACTCACTAAAAATACATCCTTCTGTGCCTAAATATTTATGGGGACCAAGGAGATTCATTTGGGTTGCTAGGAATGGTTCGGTTGAGCCGCTCTGTGTCCGGCCGTTTGCGGGGCAGCGAGCGGCCGTGACGAGAGTTGATGGGCCAATTGACAGATTGATCGTGTAGGAGCGTGTGATGTAGTGATGACAGATGTCAAAAAGTTGAATTCTAATTGTTCCAACTTGACTTGATTTGCGCATACAACTTTGGTAAGAATCCAGCAATAACCTTAGTCTTGGGAGCTGGAACAGCCTGGACACCTCTGCCTTGGCAATTGATTTGGGTCAAAACCTTGGAGTTGATTCTGAAGGCACAAAATTCAAATAAAGAATGACAATAACAGTCATAGAATATAGAATACTTGTGCTGGACCCCAGTTTATCAACAGTGGTAAGGGTTTGCGGCGGGCAGAGGCAAGAGAGCGAGAAGAAATTTGTCTCAGCAGAATGAGTCATTGATCGCCAATCAATGATGCCGATGCTTTGGTCCGAAGTTGTGTTACACAGCTGTTCCACTCGGAAACAGCCCTATTCCTCTGAGGATGGCCTTCATACACTCACCTAGTATGTAGGTATACAGTATGGAGGTATTCTGAGGTTTGCTCCATTTTTTTTTTTTTCAAAACCCGAAATTTTTTCCAAAATGAATAATGTGACGTTTGGAACGTCATACAGCCCAGTTTCTAGCAACAAGACAGACATGGTACTAGTGCAATTTATTTCGACATCCCTTGTTACATTCTTCCTAGTCTCTCAGACTTTATCTTTCTTTGTATATCCATCTGAATCATTTCCTCGAAGCCCACTGACGTTATCAAGGCCGAGATGGACGAAACGGTCTTTGTTGATCTCGCCTTGAATTGGAACTGAGGCAAGAGCGGACAGTCGAGTTCAATCCTTTTTTTATTGGCGATGGTACAACAGAAGCGGTCGCTTGGCCGTGCAGGAGTGGTTCAAAGTACTAGTCTTGGAATGTATTAAATAATATTAATTGTGCGTACGCCATCCGTCGAATTCCAACTGCAGCAGGTCAAACCTTCTGGCCAGCGTTATCGGCGTAGGGGTACATCGGAGACGGATGTGTTAACGGGTAGGACTCTTCCCCCGGGTTGCCAACCCGAACATAGCCTGGGTTGAAAACAAATGCGTCTTTTTGTCGCAGCTCCGATGCGTAACCCGAGACAACGTAGACGCCATCTACACCACAAGGAAAATCAATACAGCCGCAACGAAGCGGGAGAGTAGGAACGTACATGCGCTGAAGAGGACGGGCAGAACGGAAGAGATGATTACAATCCACAAGTCGAGTTTGCTTGATGAATTGCAAGCGTTGATAACGTCTTGGTCTGTCGAGTCACCAATGCAGAGCTGCCTGAATTCGTTCTTGTCGGCGAAGAAGAGAATGAAATAGGCGACCATGGCGACGACTTGGATGGCCAAAAACACCTGGATGAGGCGCAAGAAGATTCCGACATAGCGCTCCCTCTTTGTGATGGCCCCAATGAAGCTGGAGTGGTGTTTTTAAATTAGCACAAGTAGTTTACTAAATCTGCGGAGACCACGAACCCTGTTAGAGAGATGAGGGCCACCAGAGCGTATATCGCACTAATTGCGATCATTATTATTCGGGTGCGGCTCGGAATCTTGTTGGAATCATGATCATCGTCTGGTAATTTTGTGAGAACGATTGCGAAGAGTCCATAAATGAAAGACCTACCACGAGCATCAATAACGAGGGCAGCGGCGAGTAGCACCGCAACGCCGAGGCTGGAAAGGAATTGAAGGAGGGTGATCACAAGGACACCCAGTCGGAGAGGCAAGCAGCAGAGGTACTTGGCCATGGTGGAAGAAGAAAGGATGAATGCAGTTCGAAGTCGTGGCTTTTTATGAACGGGGTGGCAATGCCCTTAACTTTGGGGTTGAGCTACGTATAGCTGCTCGGAGCTGACTTCAGGTAAGCACAGCACAGCGATCTGCGTGAACTACCCGAATATTAGCGAAAGTCATGGCACAATGGAGCCCTAATGGAGCCTTGAAAGCCGCTTTTTGTTTGAAATGCACAGATCGCGTGGATCCAATGCGGTGTCTGACTCGGTGCTCAAATGGAACCGGCGATCCCGATCGACACGTTGTGGAGGCTCGTCCCCATAACGGTATGCTCACGACCTTGACTAAGCTTTACAAACGGAATTTGTTACCCAAGTTGCCAAGATCGCCAAGGGCTCGCAGCCGTTTCTGGGCAAATAGAATTAGGCGGCTGGGGTACATATCTCAAAACCGTACAACGCAACAATTACACTGAGCTATGGAGCAATCGAATCAAGGTTGACCGCCAAACGAGTGGGTGTTGTCGGCGTAAGGGTAGGCTCCCTGGTGGGTGAGCGGGTGAGATTCCTCGGAAACGGGGGCATAGCCTGGTCCCTTGTAGCCGAAAGATTCTTGTGCCAGGAACTCCTCGTTACGAAATTTCTTAGCGTAGGAAGCAACAATGTAAACTCCGTCTGGAAGTAGAAGTTGAGAAAAAGAGCGAGTGATACGAGGAGAAAACGTACACGCATGGCTGAGGATAGGAATAATGGCTGATACGACCAGAACCCATACGGAACTACTCAGGGTCTTGCAATTGTTGATTGTTGCTTGGTCTGTTGCATCCCCAATACAAAGCTTGGTGAATTCCTTCCTGTCGGCGAAGTAGAGAACGAAATAGGCGACCACAAGAGAGATCTCGATTGTCAATGAAAGTTGTAGGAGACGGGAGAAGGCCCGGACGTAGGACTCTTTCTTCCTAATGGCTCCAAGGAAGCTGTAGTCTCAGATGAGCAAGGGGAATACAAGTAGGTGAAACCTCACTTACCCCGTGAAAGAGATCAGCGCGATAAGGGCGGACACAGACGCCAGAACAATTCCGATGGTTCTGGTCTTTGTTGAGAAATGGAAGAAAACGTCCTCGGTGTCCCCATTTTCTGTTTTTTTTCTTCTGTTCAAACCACGGACAAGGAAGCAGACAAACGATACAGACTGTGGGTTTCGAAAATAGGGCGCCCCGCTTTTTCCCGCACAAGAACATACGCGAGGAGGACAGAGACAAGCGCGTATGTGATGAAAAGAAAAAAAGAGATGAGCAGAACACCCAGACGCAGCGGAAGGCAACACAGGTATTTGGCGCTCATGATGGAGAAGTGAAGAAAGAATGAGTAGAAGCGGGCAAGTACAGAGGCTTATAAGGATACTGGAGACCTGTACGCAATGAGGCCGCCGAACCCGAGCCCGCCGAGATAACATATATGACACGGGCGGGGATCAGAGAAGAAACGCCTGGGGAATTGAACCGATGCGCCCGGGCACCCAAGTTGGGTGCCGAAGACCCTGGACAGAGTTTCATGAAGTTGAGAAATTTAAATTGGGCATCCAGACAGAGCTTGACGAATTTCATCGAGTTCCAGGACTGAGATGTGTTGAAGATGTATTCTCTTGGCAAGCGGCGTAACGCCATATTGTGGGCGGCCCCGTTGATTTATGGTGGGGGCTGTGGGTAAAATGAGAGTTGGAATCAGCACAGTCAAGGCACCGCACAGACTCCGGTTCGGGCCGGTCGCGCGAATGCATCCATCTTTTGCAAAGCTTGGAATTGAAACGCGTTCGTGACTGTATTCGGTGAAACGTTGTTTTCCACCGCCGTTCGAGAGACATCCTGAGAGTTGATCTGCTGCATCGCCTCGGCAATAGGCGCTCAATCTTGATTAGAGTCCGCTATTATACTTTCTCCCTCTACCACCACCATGCAGAGACACAGTTTCACCGCCCTGAATTCCACCTTTGTGGTCGATTCCGAGTACCAGTTTGTCAAGGAACTTGGCCAGGGAGCGTACGGGTGTGTCGTCGCTGCGAGACACCGTCGGTCGGGTGAAGGCTGCGCTATCAAAAAAATCACCAACATAAACACCAAGGTGGGCTCTACGGGGCGCAGTTTACTCGGCTCTAATCTAACCTCGTAAAGCGTATCCTCACGAAAAGATGTCTGAGAGAAATCAGGTACACGCTCTTCGACTGGCTGCTGAACAGCTATTGAGATTTGGCTAGGCTCCTGCACCATTTCCGTGGCCACAAGAATGTCCGGTCTTCTCCCTTGCGGGCTATATTCATGCTGATTTATAATCCAGATTACATGTCTGTACGATATGGACATAGTTGTGCAGCCCAATGGCAATTTCGATGAGGTCTATCTCTATGTGGGTAACATCCCTCTGTCCAATGGTAGCCTCTAATTGTGTCCCAGGAAGAGCTTATGGAGGCCGATTTGCACGCGATTGTAATCAATCATTCTGAGTCTACAGCAACAGCTTTTGACCCACCGTATTCCTAGATCCGCTCTGGACAGCCTCTCACCGACGCGCACTTCCAGTCTTTCCTGTACCAGACTCTTTGCGGCTTGAAATACATTCACTCCGCCAACGTCCTTCATCGGGATCTCAAGCCAGGAAATCTCTTGGTCAATGCCGACTGCGAGCTCAAGATCTGTGACTTTGGGCTCGCGAGAGGATATACTCCTGGCGGTGGAACCTCCAAGGCTGCCGGAAACCAAGGTTTCATGACTGAATACGTCGCGACCAGGTGGTACAGAGCGCCTGAAATCATGCTCAGTTTTGCCAACTACGTACGTATTTTCTCTCACCTGGACGGACGAATATTTTATCCATAGCAACACAGACTACCGCCATCGACGTTTGGTCCGTTGGATGCATTCTCGCGGAGCTTTTAGGCGGGAAGCCTATTTTTAAAGGCCGAGAGTATGTCGCCGTATTCATATTTGTGCCGCGGGATGATAACCGTGGTAAAGCTATGTGGATCAGCTCAACCAAATTCTCCACTACTTGGGAACGCCCTCGGAGGACACCCTCCGCCGTGTGGGCTCACCCCGTGTACGTTTCAGGCGCCAAATTTTGGCTCGCAATTGCTAATTATTTTTTGGTATCATTTAGGCCCAGGACTACATTCGTTCCTTGCCGATTAAGCCGCGGGTTCCGTTCTCGACTCTTTTCCCGCACGCGAATCCCCTCGCAATCGACCTGCTCTCGCAGATGTTGTGCTTCGACCCCGCGAAGCGTATCAGCTGCGAGCAGGCGCTGGCCCACCCCTACCTCCAGGTGTGGCACGACCCCGCCGACGAGCCTATCTGCGAAGCCGTAAGCATCCCCACTTCAATGAGTACAGCGCAGACCATAACATTCGACAGAAATTCGACTTCGGCTTCGAGGAGGAAGACAGCATCGAAGGCATGAAGAAGCTGATTGTCGAAGAGGTCAACTCCTTCCGCACCGAAGTTCGTGCGCAGGCACGGGCCGCGGGCCAGGTCCGCCGCCAAGACAGGTATGCCAATTGACACCGATTGTATCCGCCGAAATGGACTGACAGCGTCCCGCATCAGTCTCCCGATCCCTACGCGGGATGAGATTATCAACTCCCCCATGCAGGAGCACGGGCCCTTCCATGGCACAACGTCCGGGTACACCGCGCCCACTCAGCGCGCGCCGACTCCCACCATGGACGACCCCAGCGAGGAGCTCGAGCGAGAACTTGCGGGGACCCACCTGGCTCGGAAATAAAGCCTTGTATACCTGGTAATATATTTAAAAATACTGTACTGTACTCGAGACTGTACTCAGGCGGCTAGGTTTTGGTTTGTACGCAACTGTTACTGGATTCGCGAGAACGAGGTTTACAAATAACATTATTGAATTCCCAGAATCCGAAGTACAGAAAGCAGGGTTACAAAAAATTTCTATTATACTATGAAGCGACCGCCTACTCTTCCTGCACTTCCGCCGCGACGTCCTCGGCTTCGCCTACAGTGTCCCAACCTCGAACGCTCGAAATGAAGGCCTTCACTAGGCTGATGTCTTTCCCAGTGCCATCTGCAGTTTCGACGCCTCCACTGACGTCCACTGCCCAAGGTTGCACCTGCGCGATGGCGGTAGCTACGTTCTCCACCGTCAGGCCTCCAGCAAGAACAATGGGGAGGGGGTATTTTGACGGAGTGGTGGGAGCTGCGGCCGGAGTAGCCGCAGCAATGTGGCCGTTGGTCTCTCCATTAACAGGCTCCGGCACAGCGGCATCGACGGGTGCAGCCGCCGGGGCAGCCGCCTGAGCCTCCGCGGGCGCCGGGACAGCCTCTGCCGGAGGCGGCGGCGAGATCTTCTTGTACGACGCCCCTCCATCCGTGACGATCTCCCCTCCGTCAACGACGCTCTTGACGAACTCCCAATCGGCGATCTGCCCTGATCCACCGCTCATACCGCTGCCGTCCGCTCTGACACTGTCCAACAAGATGAACTGATGGGCGCCGCCGCGCGTGATGCCCTCGACTCCCTTGCCATCTGTGCCAACATGGAAGACGCGAATGACGGGCACAGGGATCTGTCGTGCCCAATCAAAGGGTTCCGACCCGTGCAGCTGGACGATATCGAGCTGCGCGTAGGCGACGGCGTGCAGGATGTCGGCGAGCGGCTGGTTCTGGAACACACCAACGACCAGCGGCCGTCCCGGCGCGGAGGAGAGTCGCGTCGCGTGGGCAGTGAACCAAGGGGCGTTCCGGGTGTCGCTGGGAGAATCAGATGGCGCTGTTGTTGAGAAGCGCAGAGTGCGGATTGTTTCCGAGATTTGTTTCGCCGTCTCGAGATCGATGTAGCGCTTCGATTTCTTGACGAACATCAGACCGAGCATGTCTGCACCGGCCTCCGCGATGGCCAAGGCCTCATCTGGCGAGCGGACACCGCAGATCTTGACAAGGGGGGACTTACCTTGCCAGGATGGCGTCTGAGATGTCGACTCTGGCAGGGTGAGCAATTGACGGATGAATGCGGAGGTATCCGTTGCGCGCATTAAGCTTTCGCCGATGAGGACCGCGCCGACGCCTTCAGCCGCGTACTTGTCAACGTCCTGGGGAACCGAAATCCCGCTCAGCGCGCACAGCATCACGTCCTTGCCCTTGACCATTTCGCTCAGCCGACTGGTGGTCCCCATATCAACATTGAAGTCGTGGAGATTGCGGTTGTTTACGCCGATGACTTTAGCGGGGAGTGAGAGCGCGAGTTCCATCTCCTTTGCGTTGTTCACTTCAACCAAGGGCTCCATCCCGAGCTCCAGGCTGTATGCGTAGAGATCGCGCAGCAGTGCCTCTGGAAGCATACTGACGATCAAGAGAATGGTATCCGCGCCCCAGATGCGGGACTCCAATATTTGGTAGCGACTGAGGATGAAATCCTTCCGTAGAATGGCTGGTCTATTTGGCAGGTTCGCCACGCTGAGACGCGCGTGCATCATGTCTTGGAGCGTTCCAAGGAACCACTTGGGCTCAGTGAGAATGGAGATGGTATGGGCTCCGGCAAGAGCATAAGTCAGGGCTTGTGAGGCGGGAGAAGTGGATAACGAAATGGGCCCCTTCGACGGCGACGCCCGCTTAATTTCTGCTAGAAGTGAGGGGCGGCCGGTGGAGTTTTCTCGTAGCCGCGGCAGGAAGGGGATGAGAGGGGGAGCGACGTTTAGGGAGAGTAGGGTCTCGAGATCTGTTAGAGTCGAGCCTGGCGTTTTTTGTACGACGGCCACGTCTTGCAGACGCTGCGCATAGATCTTGTCGAGGATGGATGGGATTTTAGCAGCAGTGGCGGCACTGACTGCGATAGGAAGCGCTTCTGTAGCAAACGATGGAAGTGTCACATCGAGCACTCTTGAATCGGGATTCTCCTCCCAGGTTCCGCCCCTCAAAGCCAGGAAATTCTGGATAAGCTCGTTCCCACCTTCAGAGAGAATGCTCTCAGGGTGGTATTGAACGGCCTCGACGGTGTATTTGCGGTGTCGCACGCCCATAATGACTCCCGAGTCCTCCGTCAGGGCCGTGACCGCGAGGTCGGGAGGGAGTGTGGTAGTCGCCGCACTCAGCGAGTGGTACCGCGTCGAATTAATCCCCTGGGGTACGTCCTTGAAGCATCCGCGATTGTCGTGTCGCACACGGCTGACTTTGCCGTGCTTGATCTCGCCCGCGTAGCTGAATAGGAGTTGAATGTCGAGTTGTATTCAGAGTGCATAGAGTCCTCACCCAATCTGACCGCCGTGGAGATCAACAAGACATTCCAGACCCATGCATACACCCAGCACCGGGACCTTGCCCTGAAAATATTCAATGGCAGCTTTGGAAATGCCAGAATCCGTCTGAGGATGTCCGGGGCCAGGGGATATGATGAGGGACTTGATTTTAAGCTTGGGGAGCAACGACGGGGGGATGGCATCGTTCCGAATAACAGTAACGTCCGCACCAAGCAGACATATCTGCTGGTAGAGGTTCCAAGTGAAGGAGTCAAAGTTGTCGATCATGAGAACATCGAGCTGGCCAGCTAGATTTGGGGGGAGGGAAGTGGCTGCCATTTGGTAGTTGTGAGTAGACAGTGGACCGACCGTCGATGTGCCTTATATGCCACGATGGACCTGCGATGGACAGACAAAAGTTGCGAAAGACACTTGACTCGGCTATCTAAATGAGCCCGATCGAGATGCGGATAGCCGCGGCCCGTAAAGCAATGGACTGCAATCCTGTTCTCCACGGCCGGAGTATGCATCGACGGTCACTGACTCATAATAATTACCCATACACGCAGTAATATCACTTTATTTGGAAACACTGAGAATTTCAAGCACATGGGAGTACACTGGTAATTACTGGTAATTGTCGTTCGCGTTTATGGGCCGGAGGAAGGAGTGTCCTGCTTCCCGAGAAGGAACGAAATGGCGGAGAACGCCGCCCAAGGCACAAATTCTACGACAAGACATCAGTAAACACAAAACTCAGAAAGAAAGGAAAGGCGGGTTACGTGGAGTCATATGTCCTAAAAGAAATACATTAGTCGGAGTCCTCGGCTCGACGGAGAACGAACGAATCGACTTACCCGAAAAGTAGAACTCCACATCTATACGATACGAGGAGTTAGCAAATTACGGCAAGTAAGTGGTCAAATGGAGCGCATGCGCACAGGTGAGGTTACGCTCGGTGTGAGTGTTTCCATACACCCCCATGTTCTTGACGGTGAAGGTCTCAGGTACGATTGGGGTTTGGAACCCTTGTGCGCCGTTCCAGGTCATATTCCTGAATGCTATTAGGTTTTGACAGCTACTCAGTGGGGTTTCGCGCACTGGATGGCTATGCGGGTGCCTTCGGCCACGAGAATGAAGTCCTAGACACAGAACATAAACGGCCGCTCGCCATGGAGGTTAATGGCGCGTACCGCAAGTCCATGGACAATGACGACTCGCTCAGACTTTTCGATGACATTTGGAAGAACGCTTAGAGTGGACGGGATACTCTGATCTCCTCCAGGAAGGTATACGCTCTTCTCGGCGCAGATGTCCCAGACTATGTGAGGTGCGTGTATGGCGTCTTGGACCTGTGCACATTATAAAATGTCGTATACAAGACGAAGCCAACTCACATCAGTACTGGGGAAGAAGATCAAAGATCAATGATTTGGCTCCCAAACAGGACAATGGCTTTACCGGTTGAAATATATAAATTCTTGGGTAGACTGAGGGAACCCGAGAACACTCCAAAGCGTAGGCCAAGTATCAGAGACGCTGAGAAATGATGGTGAGATACGATAACTTTCGAGGGCGTGGCCATACCGATAGACATCAAAGGCTGGGTTGAGCCTGAAACTCATGAGGACGGCCAAAGGACGACAAATACACATTGAGTACGAACACTCCAATTGCGCGTTCAATCAAGCTATGAATTCGGCACTCCGGTATCACCGTGAACGTTCCGTTTGTCGCCACCGGAAGCGGAAGCTGCCCAGCAGGGGGATACGTGACGAAATCGGTGAGATAATTTGTGTAGCCGCATTCATCGGAAATAGTCTGTAGCTGGGCCCAGAACGAGCTGTTGAATGGGAAGAGATTTTGGTTCGCCTTACATTGCCGGTTAATGATAAGGTCGGCCGTGGTAAGGATCTATGGCTTACCTGTGCAAAGCGAAGAGCGGGGATTTCATCTTGAACGACGTCGTATGATAAACTCCTGTTATTTGGTTAGCATCTTTGAGGTAATCTGCAAGTGACTTGTCGTACGGATCTGCTATCCAAATCCCTTTGAGATTCAAATCCAAGCCCGGATGCTCGTAGATCCAATTCGCGATGTATGGGACATCTAGTGACGCTGTCAATTGCCTGAAAGAAGGAAAGGATCCAGATCCATACAGAATCCTGCATACTGCCCAATCGCTGTCAGATCCGGCGCACAGAAAAGAGAAATAGTTGTTTTACGCTTTCTCCAGACACCCAGAAATTGTTGCCCTTGAGTTCTGAGAAAACCTCGAGGAATTGCTCCAAGAACCCCATAACTTCCGCTGCAAGCTCGTCGTCGTTTGTGATATTCGGAGTGCCTTGACTGAAGCCTGTCTGCGATGATGTTAGACGACGGTACATGAAACCGAGGGAGAAGTTGACATACCCCAACAGGTTGCTCGACCTGTATTTTGTATTGAAAAGCCGCAGCCTGTTAGAAAAAATAAGCACGCACCCAAAGCACATTGGAAAGGTTTGTCCACGACCTGGTCACAGTTAGAAAAGGGTCAAATGGTAGCTAGTGGAAACAGACCAATGGTTGGGTGTCGGCGCCGCCTGTCCCCAACTCCACGCTGTATTTCAGGTTAGAGATGGACGCGAGGAACAGCATGGCATTACAGATCGGGCCATTCTCTTGCAAGAAGCCTTCAAGACTGGAACAGCCGGGCCCCCCGTTGGTCCAGAACAACAGATCCTTGGTGTTAGAAGTATTGTTAGTCGGCCAAAACCTTCCGTCTCGTTAACGGACTCTGCGTTATTATTGGTGTCGTAAACACTACCAGAAGAAAAGTTTGCGGGTTTCATTTGGGTCGGCAGAAATGGGCATCAAGCCACTCCACGATGGACCTGCGTCAAAATCGACTAATGTACGCGTCAGCACGCGGGGTCAGGGATACGGCAAAGCAGATACCAAGTGGGAGCGTCGTTCCGTCGACAAAGAATTGTTCGGCCGCAGGATTGGAGAACGTGACGGTCGACTGGCGTTTAGCAGGGGCCGATGTAGGGGTGTTCGTTGGACCCAGGAAATCATTCAAGCGCTCAAGCTGTTCGCGCTGAATTTCCATCGACTCCTCCATCGCACTGTAGGAGTAAGCGCCATTCAAGGCATAAGAGCAAATGAGAGCAAGTGAGAAGATGAAGCGCCGCATTGTGAGCGAGGTGGTGTTCTGCCAGAGCGCCCCGTTGGCTTTATAGCAGTAAAAATTAGAAAATTTCCATGCGCCATCGAAAGGAAGAAGACACATTCGAAGACGCCCGCGCATCACATGGCTTGGGAGCACCTTGGAGAAGCAGTGACTGTCGATGGTGCTCCGGCAAGATTAACATTAGAGAACCCGAATGGTGCAGCTCTGGTATCAGAAACGACGGAGAAACAAATATGAATCATCGAAGAACCCGCCAAATTTATTCTCTGAAGCTTTGAGAGTCCCAATACACGATTTAGATTCCCACTGAGTGGAACAGGTGCATGCCTGGTGCCAATGTCGAGATAACGAGCGGGCCGACGAAAAAGAAGAGCGGGAAGGAATGTGGACTCGGAGGTCCGCTGAAGCGTGTGGCGCGATGAAAGACAGTATCAAGCAGTGACTTTAGAGCCCGAGAGCTGAAAAACAGAAAGTTTGAAAAAGAAAGATCGACGGAGGCGTGAAACGCGGTGCCCTAATTTGGTAAGTGATCACGCGGTCCGCCAAGCTCTTCCCGCCTTCCGTCATCTCGCCATCTTGAGCTGCAGCGGAGCGCCAGTAGCAGCCCGCAGCCCTGTACTTCAAGCGTACAGCTGCATTGTTGCCTGATCCCTTGGCTTCCGCGTCCGATTCTCACGACTTTACGACCTTCAAGACCTCCACTTTACGACCCACTTTTCAGGCACCATGAGTAACTCGAGTTGTCCTGTGGAAACAGCACAAGCCCCGCCGTCTTTGTTCCAGAACGGAAATCTGGTTATTCAAGGTGTGAGCCCACGAAATACCGCGGTCCCCCGAAATTGAACGAATTTCAGCACATCATGTATGTCGGGCCCGGCACATTAAGTTGCTATAACCTCTTTTGCTTCTAGGTTGGCTGGCTTGTTGCCGGAATTTTCACTATAGTTGCATGCGTTACTTCCTTCTGGCTTGTCAACAAGCACCTGCTGTGGTATACCAATGTACGCCTCATGTCATCTTGTGTGTTTGTCTGAGTCGACCTCCGCATCTAGAAAAAAGAACAGCGCTGTGAGTTTATCCTGCGTACGCGGAGAGTCTCCGCTAAATCCGGGGTTCCCCTCTTCTAGATATCGTTCGACTGCTCTTCATGGTACCCCTCTACGCCATAATTAGTCTCGCGTCGTATTTGTGGTGGGTATGTAATCTTGCATTTTAGATTGTTTGTGACTTTGCTTGACACCTCCGGCAGAACCATTCAACACCTCTACTATTAATCCGAGACGGCTATGAAAGCACAGTCTTGACTGCATTTTTTTATCTCCTTTTAACGGTGCGCTATTTCCCTACATAATTAACTCCCCACCTAAGTAAACCAAACACTACCCAGTATCTCTCGCCAAACCCAGATGATCAGAAGGCCATATTCCACAAGGTTGGCTTGTCCCGAGCCGCGGATGCGGAAGCCATCGCGAAAGGCGAAGAGCCCAAGAAATGGGTGTTTCCTTTGGGATCTATCAAAGCCAAACCAGCCGTGAGTCCATGTCTGCGTGCTATATTCTTCATTCATGTTGGATTCCAGGACGGTTTATACTTCCTGCAAATGATGAAATGGGGTGTCCTTCAGTATTGTGTTATCAGACCAGGGTAAATCTTTGAATTAACGTTCAAGTCGTTGCTCCACCTTCACTCTAGAACGACTTTGGTTGCCGTTACCCTGAATTACATTGGCTGGTATTGTGATGGATCTTTCAGCCCTCGATTCGGATACGTCTATGTACGCTCTCGATTTATTCTTACTCGACAGTTCTCATCCTGAGTTTAGATCACCATCATCGTCTCGATATCTGTTTCGGTCGCCATGTACTGTTTGATTCAGTTATACGTACCCGTCGCAGTGTACCTGGCTCCGCACAAGCCTCTGTTGAAGCTGTTCGCCATCAAGGCTGTTGGTGAGTAGTGCTGAATCTGTTAGGTCCGCTGACAAATTTTCTCCCTGCCAAAAAGTCTTTCTGACATTCTGGCAATCGACATTGCTCTCGGGTCTCAGCTTGATCGGGGTGGTCAAGAACGTAAGGTTCCTTACATTTCAAAATGTGGTTATTAACCTATTTTAGACCACGTACATGACCGCGGATGACATCAATATTGGAATCGCGGCTTTATTGGAGACTTTTGAGATGATGTTTGTGGCCTCATAATCGTTCGGCGTCCACCCTAACTGTGGCCTAGGTGTTTCGCGTTCCTCCATCTCCGTGCATTCTCGTACAAGCCGTACAAACCGTTTCACGATCCGAGATCGAAAGCACCACCCCCTACACCGACTCCTCGGTGGCGCTCTCTGTGTCACGCCTTTGACTTTCGGGAGACTTTTCGTGAGATTCGCGCGGGTTGGGTTACATCACCGACAAGATACGTGGACGAGAGCCCACCCCAGACCATGGAGCGCGACGGTCGCCCATTACGAAAATGTTTTCGAACGACCTAGACAGTCTCATCTCCCGATACACAGAATTTGGGTGAGACCGACGCCGAAAAGGGGCTTCTATCACCATCGGGCGTCCAACTGGAGACCCCATGGCTGGAAATACCTGGGCGTAATAGACGGGAGAAAAGCGAGGCTCTTGAAGTTCAGATCGAGAAGGAACTTGAACGACGTGGCTATGGGTCTCGTACGTGCACCCTCATTTTTCCTTTTTGATCTGGGCTGAGAGTTCCTCGCAACAGATATTCCAGGCCGTGGGCACATCGGTCCGGCTCACGATGCGGACGGTCCTCCGGGCCATAAACCTCAACGGTCATGGTGGCGAAGTGTATACAGCCGTGTTTCGCAGTCTGGTCCAGAGCCAGAAGCGAGCAACGGTTGACTGCCCAGCCGTCGAAACAGAGGAAATCAAAGTCGAAATCAAAGTCTCGGCCGCCAGGGTCGCGGGACTTCGGTGCCGATCGAAGTTTACTCTTCGAGCATGATTACGATTTCGACGACCCACCTCCGCAACCCATTTTGAATTCGCACAGAAGCCGTCGACAAGAGCGGCAGCGATCCCCTCCTGTGGAAGACCATCTAGATACCGTTGCTCCATTGTCTGGCTTCCGCGACAATCGTAGCTCTCAACAGCCTCGACAGTCGAAGCAACGCGGTTCCAGTAATGATCCAAATCCTTCCTTTCCTCCGCCCAGGTCTTCTCTGTCGCCACCCAGGCCCATGCCGCTGACGTCGCAGACTCCATTTGCTCGCTCAGACAGCCTCCTGGGCCGAGTATTCCCTCCAAGTGACAGCGACCCGTCGTCTGTTGACCCACATGATAGTGATCGTTCGCTGCCCTCTACGTCGGCACACGGCGCCCCACCTTCCCGGATGACACCGAGAGGCCGTTTGATCCTCACGACACCTCAGCTACTAGGAAAGCAGGGAAGCCCATCAAACCAGCCTGTGGAATATCCTACGCCCAGGCCGTTGCAAGCCCCGCCTGCTCGATCGGAGGAGGTAGTTCATTTGACCGGGACAGCTGCTGAATGGACGCCGCAAGGCTCCCGTATTCGTGATTCTGGGCTGTCAGACCAGCGGCCCGTGCTGGCTACGTCCCCTGTGTCCGACGGTTTCGCTGGACATAGCTTCGACCCGGCGGTGCCTCGGCTACCAGACTCTTCGCAGAAGGCGAAGCGTCCTAGTGGTTTACGACGGCAGTCTGCCCAGATATACTCGCCTGACTCTCCCTCTCGCCGAGGGCGTCGCCAGTCCGTCGATGTCACCTCACCTCAGATCCCCGAAACCAGTTATGCTCCGCCAACATCGAGCCCCAGGAATCAGGACCGAAATGGAAAGCGTCGCCAATCTGCCCCACTCGACGCGGCCCCATACTCGCCGTTCTATCACGAACAGGAACTCCGACGTGCAGGCTACCAGGTCGAGAACATGCAGAGTAATATCACTCAGCCTTCACTCTCCGGAACCCCGTCTGCCGTGAAATACCCCACCGTAATGCCCCCGAATCGTGAGGGCACACCCCAGACCCCGACTTCCACCCACCCTTCATACGATCCTTACTCTGCGGTCGTCAGTGCGGCCTCAACGTCCAACTATCCTTCTCCCCTCGGGGAAAGTAGACGGACGCCCCGACCTCAAAGCGGAGAACGGACCTCGCGTTCCAAGGATTACATGACTCCTACAATCAGATGATTGTTCACGACTTTGCATGACTGAATGATAACGCACTAATGACCTATTCTTTGGGTTCAATGCTTCACGTATTATTATTGATCCTTATTCTAAAGCTTCCTAGTAGCTTTCGGACTTGAACCTCGTCCAGCATACACCGTGTAGCCTTTTGACATATATACCAACCATCGACATGTCCTCGCACTTTTCAATGGCAGTCGATTTCCTTTTTAAGCCACTGACACCGAGTGCCCGAAAAGGGAACTTCCACATTCCATTGAAGAATACATTCTAGCTTACCGATATACGCCTTCAATCAGTTGGCACATGTCCCCCCACGACCATCTTCCAGCCCAGTTGCTCATACGTCCAGCCAAAGACTGTGCCATCACCTTTATTGTCAAACTCGAGGAGTGACTTGTGCATGTCCTTTGTAGTGTGGAGGCCATCGATGATCGCCATGTCGGAGTCTGAAAGCGAAACCAGCTTGGAAAAGATGAATATCTTCTCTGAAAAGCGGTAATTTCGAGCCCCACCGTTATGTTAGTAAGCATTCGCCCTTTGTCCTCGCTCTTCGGGATAGCGATCGTGCCTCGCTTGACAGCCCAGCTGAGAACGACTTGTGCTGGAGAGACATCGTACTTCTTTCCAACTTCTTGGATCGTTTTATTCTCCATGAAGGTTGTAGATCGACCTGGGATGGAAATTAGCCAGTACAAAACATTATTATCCACACACCTAGGGGACTGTACGCGGTCAAGAGAATTCCCTTGGACTCGCAGTACGCCTTGAGTTCAGTCTGGGGAAGACAAGGGTGCATTTCAACTTGATTTGTCGCAGGTTTAACTGAGCAGTGCGGCCAGAGCTCTTGAAGCGTCTTGATCGAGAAGTTTGAAACACCGATTGTTTTCACTTGGCCTTTCGGAGGTCAGAATCACATTAAATTATGTGAATAAAGTGATTCTGAAGCACCTGTTTCCAGCAGCTTTTCCATTTCCTTGTACGTTTCGATAAATGTAGGATGCTCTTCAGGGCCCAGAACTTTGCCTTTTTGCGACAAATAAATCCCCGAGCCCGAATCGATGAGTCAGCACGGACCGTTTATCGACGCTATGAAGCGAAGTAGAGGTGTGATTGCTTGTCTCATGGATGCGGACCAGAAGCTTACCCTGGGGCCAGTGTAACAAGTATAAGTCGACATATCCAACGTTCAATTTTTGCAGCGACTCTTGGAACGCTTCGTACACCCTGTGATGATCATTGTTCCTGCCAGTGAACCTTTCAGCCCATATACGATGGCCCACAAGGACAAGGTATACCCTAACTTAGTTGTGAGATAAATCTCCTCGCGCGGAATGCCGGACTCCCGGATGGCTCGTCCAACCTGTTCTTCATTTGCGTATCCAGCAGCCTGCACACGTTTGAGGAACTCTTACGGGACGCATTATTTACACTGACCGTATCGAAATGACGGTATCCACACTACACAAAGATTAAGTGGATTGTGCGATGGCACCGCAAGCGGCTGACCTTCAGAGCCGCCGAACACATGTTGTAGACACGCTCTCCGCCGCCAAATCCACCCATCCAACAGCCCATTCCGATTGAGGGAATTTTGGTTCCATCGTTCAAAGTGAAGTAACTGATGTCGGCCATGATACTCGGTTGAAAGGACACAGAGGCGGCGCCTCAAGGTGCCCAATGATATCATGGGACCGTTGCCGGGCCGGATAGGACAGCGGAAAAACCAATTCCCGTACGCTTGCACAAAAAGAAACGAACATGGTCCATTGAGCGGGAAGTGGACACCCGAAGGTCAAGATCGTATCGTCTCACGAACATGAAGGAATACGGAACGGAAGTGCGGCGGCTACTGAGGCACAACACCTCCCTTGGTCATATTCCACCCCAACCATTCGTATTTCCACCCAAAAACGCCACCTGCCGAGGATAGATTACACAGTGAAGCATCAGGGTAAGCATGGTTTCAAGTACCGTCGTCAGAATGGAAGGGCACCAAAGATTTATGCATCCCAGGTTTCGAATGAAATGCCCCAATTTCGTGCATATCTTCGTCAGATAATTTCACCAACTGATCTCGCACATCAGCCAGAGAATAGGTGCCAGAAAAAGAATTACGGTGATATTAGCCAGCATTCTGCCCTCGTTCTCACTCTTGGGTATGACCACTGTGCCTCTTTGAACTCCCCAGCTGAGAATGATCTGCGACGGGGTGGTTTTGTACTTGTCAGCGAGATTGCAGATGAGATCTTGTTCCGCGAAAAAGGTTTTAGAACGCCCTAAAGGAGAGTAGGCTACGAGTAAAATTCCCTTGGATTCGCAGTAAGCTTTGAGGTCGTCTTGAGGAAGACAAGGATGCAGTTCGACTTGATTGGTCGTTGGTACGACTGTACATTGCGGCAAGAGCTCCTCGAATGTTTTGATAGAGAAGTTCGACACTCCAATCGATCTGACTTTCCCTGCTACTCGTAAGACGCTGAACTGAAAGGGCAAGGGGGTGGGAAAGCTCACCAGTGTCCAGCAATTTTTCTATCTCCTTCCACGTCTCCACAAATGTGGGATGTTCGTCCGGTGGGAGTGCCATGTTCGGTGCATTGACTTGACTGAAATCAATGTCTGAGAGGAAGGTCAAGCGTAGAAATCAACCACAAAGGCTCTATTTCTACCTCCCACGGAAGCCTGAGGCCAGTGGAGCACGTATAGGTCGATATATTCGATGTTCAACCGCTGGAAAGATTCCTCGAAGGCCTCGCGTACACGGTGATGGTCACCATTTCTGTGGGACAGGAAATGAGACATTCATGCTCAGAAGGCCGCCACGAAGTTTAAACTCACGCGAGTTTAGTGGCAATATAAAACTCGCTCCTAGGAATACCCGATTCACGAATGGCATCCCCAACCTGCTGCTCGTTTCCGTAACCTGTTGCCTACTCTTCAGGTAAGATATCTGTTGCCGCTGAAGCAAAGCGTACGATACTGCATACCGTGTCGAAATGACGGTAACCGGCCTGTGGCAGAAAAAATTAGAATTACCTCTGTTGAATCGGTTTGCGATAGACCTTGATTGCTTTCTGACACATATCGTGCACTTGTTTCTCGGTGAAAGGCCCTCCGCCCATGTAGCAGCTTCGAAGTCAACCCATTAGGGATCAGCAACCTACTGTTCCGTTTGACTGACCCCATTCCGACCGACGGCATTGTAGACCCATCGTTGAGCTTGAAAGAGGGGATTTCGGCAGCCATGGAAAGAAGAAAGGGAGGAAAGGATAGTTGTCGACCCAGTCGATGATTGAAATGTCCTGATTGGATTGGGATCCGGATCGTGCGAATCCAGAAGACATGGCAACTCGAAGATCCCGACGGCGCTGAGGCATGTAGTACTACTATGCAACTTGTAAAAGTCAAGGCAGAAGAGAAACGCGATCACGTGTCGACCTTTGATTTTACTTTCCTTGGTCGATTGGGACGTGTGCACGCGTACGGAATACGGACAGACATATATTGAGAACGATCCTGATTATACAAATCCAGAATAGCTGCTACAAGGATGTCCATTACGGTATGCAATTCGAAAACAGCTACACGAGTATGATGCAAAAACTTGGGACGGTGATGAGGATACAGTAGTTCGAGAAAAATGAGGGAAGGTCACGGTGCGGGTAGCGAGATGCAATACAAAGTCCACGGTCCAAAAGCGAGTAAAGATCCGGGAGATGAAGAAGTATCTAGGAAAGTCAGTCCGAGGAATCTGGAGTGGCAGGAACGCCGAAACGCGTGAGGCCGAGCCGCCCCTTCTCCAACCTAACCACATAACCGGCGATAGGCTCAGACTCGAAATTATTGATAGCGTATTCGGCATGGACGACGCGCCGGGCGTTGATTTTGTGGAGGACCATTCTGGTCTCCGAGACTTCTGAGGCGGAACGGTCGCGGTTGTTGGGTCGAATCGTGCTGGAAGGATGGGTGGTTGTGTGAGAAGGAGAGGATTTGTGTTCCACGTGGAGAGACATTTCGAGGACGGCAGGATCGACAAGAGGAGCAGCGACGTCAAGGAGTGTCTGGCTGATCTCGACTTTGCTAGCGACACGATCGTGCTGCTCGGGGGTAGTTGGACTGAAAAGATTGACGCAAAAGTCGAGAGACTTTTGGAGTTCATTTTCGGAGAGGAGTTTCCCCATGTCCGACGCTCCTTGAATGACTGGGAACGCGTCAGCAAGAATGGTGAACATAGCACGGGAAGTCGACCTGGTCTTAAAAATGAAAATGCCCTGTCGAAATTGTCTTCGTCGATGTCTGACAAGACGTCAACACTTTGAGAACTCCGAATCTGCATATACGCGCTCAAAACTACAACTTGGAACCTGCGTCTTGATCAGCGTTGAACCAAAAGTTGAATGAGGGACCGCACCTAGTGTAGCTCGTTGAAACACGTTTCGTGTGCCAATCGGCCGCAATGGCTTCTGTACAGTCGCCACGGATAGACGCACAGATCGTGGATGCCGCCGACAAAGCCGAAGTGAGAGCCAGATGAACACCAGAAGAAAAAAACGGGTCGATCTGATACTACATTAGATTCGGAAAGCAGGGCAACTCGAGTTACCCACAAACGCTATCGGAAGATGTCAGCAGATATTGTGCGACTATGAACCTTGAGCTCACCTCCAGCATCTCCAATTATCCTGTAGCCACAGTCACTGTATGAAGGCGCAGAGTATGAAAAATCGGTAGCGCTTTTGACACTGCCTGCTTCCAGTGCAGCATTACCGACTAGTTTGACTGCAGAGAAAAAACGGTGAGAAAACTGATAACGCGAGAAAGTAATCCATACCGACACCCGGGGCGAGGCGAAGATTGCAAAGATATTGATGGACTAGGTTAGACTTGGTAGGATTGGAGGTAGAGGAAGGGGTAAAATAGGTTGGTTCGGCCGGTTCTTTCATTTTTTGGTTATAGATCTTCTGGTTCATGACGACGCCGACGGACGTCAGCCCGTTGTGGAGAGGGATGAACCAGGCCCTAGGCGCAAATGAGTGGATGTAGAAGGTAAAGATGAAAAACTAACCACCCCGATTCATCTTAGCAGCGAAGCATTAATATTAACACCTGAACGACAAGCGGAAGAAAAAACTTCAAACCTGTCAAAGCCTCAAACCAAGGTGCGCCTTCTCTAGATGTACCAACTCCGTAATTTCCCGCCCCGCGATAGTAGCCCCATACAGCAATATTCTTTAAAGAAGAGTTGAAATGGCGATTCTTCAAGTACACCGTTGACATCAACCCAGCTCGTCCGCTCGCATCAATAAGATGAGTGAATGTTGTGGAACCGGTAACAGGATTCGACTCCGCTGGCTTATCGGGAATTACATGCGTAGAGGTGGTCGGAGAGGCCGGAGGGGACAGAGGAATTGGGGGCGGGATGTGGGACCAGGACACTGAGATGGGGCGTTTGGGATCTGTAGGACAGAAAGAGATCGACGTGACTCTGGTCTGTTCGTAAACAGAGGCCCCAGACGAGCGAGCGTGATTCAATAGAAGGTGATCGAATTCAGAACGGACCTAGAAAGCAAATATTCAACCTACGACGCAAAACCAACGCTCTGCATACTCACAACGTTGAAAGCGGCGTTGTCAGCCCCGAGGGCCATAAAGTCGGTATCTTGATAATTTTCTATTAGCGGACACGACGGCGAGGAAAAGACTGCGCTTACAACCCTCGCGCTTGAATTGATCTTGTTTTCCAGATCAATGGGTGCCGAAATTAATACGGACGGACGACTTACTGAATTTAATCGCCGACCCCGGCTTGTTGACAGCGGCGTCAGCGGAAGCAAAATCGACCTCAAACCACAACCCACCTTGTGAACGAACCCATGGCTGGCAAGTTTTTGGTCTGCTCCAATGAAACGCATGTAGTGTCGTACGGACGGAATCAAGCTCTCGCCGACATGGTACCGAGGGAACTTGGCAGCCTCGAGGACGGTGACCGAGATTCCTTCGCGGGCCAGAACGGAAGCGGCATAGGATCCAGCAGGACCTCCTAGCGGCCGAAAGCACAGGTTAAACGAGGAGAAACGGGAACAGGTGCGATATACCTCCTATGATAAGAACTTGGGCATTCTGAAGACGCGTGAGTACCGGTGAGCGACGAAAAGAAAAATAAAGGCCGGGCACCTTAGGGGGTAGGTTGTACGCGGGAGCAGCCATAGAGAAGGATTGGAGGTGAAAGAAAGAGGAACGAACGCAGGCTTTTTATCTATGGAATTCCGGCGCCGAACTCCGGAGTCCGAACGCTCCAATAGGTTTGCCCATTTCCCAATTAAATTAAGCGACCCGTCCTTGTCTCCGACCTTATTTCTCGCATTCCCACAGCCCAGAATGACTAAAATCCTGGAAAAAGGTCAGTGAATGGGAAACGGTGCTAACCTGAAACGTTACAAGCTTCTTCCTCAGTTCCTTGCTTCTTCTAGTACGTCGCTCCCGTGCCACGCGAGCTGCGAATTCACTCTTGTCTTCTGCACCGTGCCTTGATTTCAGTTCATAGTTTTCAAGGGCAGTGATTGACCGCCACAAGTCTGGAGAGCTTGCTCCCGGTGTCCCACATCAAGACCAGATTTCCAGGGCTGCTATGAAAAAGACACCAGTGGTCAATATTCTGCGTTTTGCCCTCGGTCTTTGCGTACACCGTTCACCTTAATAAGGTTACAAACCGCGTCTCCACGTGGATCAAGCGCACTCCACGCTATCCTTCGGTGGCGTTATGCAAAAACTTAACCTCGACCGGTGCAGAAGAAGCATATGAAAATCAAACTGGCGTGGCAGCACTCTAAGGCTTGAAGACCGTCCGAGGACATGGACAAGACTTGGTCCACGGATATTCTCCAGGTGCATAGAAATTTCCATGCTGCAGAGCTAAAACAAGTTCAACTGAGTCGGCTTTAGCCACGAAAGAAGGTTATTCCTATTTTGCGTAGGCTGTGTCACTCCCCGCTCGTATGTAGATCCTGGAAGCTCGGGTAATTTTATTCAAGGGTCATTGAATAGGTTGACTACATTCTCCAAGCTGAACGTAAACGCGAAAAAGTTTGCGATCTCCTTTTTTTGCCAGGGAATTGACGGCGCAAGACCTGGCGCATGGTTTCTTGGTTGCGTAGTGCTGAATCCGAGGAAATTTCAGGACAGAGTTTCGGGAGAATTGCGCCTTCAGGGATCTCCCGAGTCGGTGCAATGGTGGATGTTTGGAGCCGCGGCGTGTAAACCAAGATCCAGCGAGTCTCGACCTTGTCGACACAAAGCAACCGTCGTTTCGACCCGTCGGCGAGAACATGAGACATGTATGTATTCGAGACCAATCGAGATTCGAAACATCCTCCAGGACACACCCAGTGAGACCGACACCGCCGACATGCCATGGATGCCGCGCGGGATCCTGCGGGATCGACGGGCACGGAAGGAAGGAAGGTCGGAACCCTCCTTGGTTCCTGGTCTAAACGATTCCGCGACGCAGTGGTGACGTTGAACCCGACGTCCGTGGGTCCTTCCATTGCGCGGGCTTCGGTCCTTCGACGCACATGGCGGCCAGGTCGACGGTCCCGTCGCCCACGCCCCTTTTAACACCGTTAACCTTCGGAGGCGAGTGCAGGATTCCAGGGATTTTTTTAAAAGCACGCCGAACGAGCTCGGAGAAGGGCGGTCCGGACGCTGAATGGCCGACACGAATCCCGGCCCGGGACCTCCACAGGGTTCTTCCAGGTTCTTCCGTGTTCTTCCTTCAACGTTGCACCAAGCTTTTGTCCTCGAGTGGCCCAGAAACCGCTCTGGTGTGGTTCGCGGCTCTACCGATGGACGAGCATGCTTAACGAGAATGCTACCTCGCTCATGTTTTGGAGCGCGGAGAACAAAAATAAAAATATTTTCCGGCTCCCCAAGCTTCAAGATTGGTGACTTCCGTAAGATTTAAATATTCCAACGCGATTATAGAGGTGCAATGATACGATCAATCCAAAAGATATTCAGGCGTCCTGTTTCAAGAAAATTATTATTTATGCATTGATCAGCATAAAATCCAAGCATCTGAACAGACTTCTCTACTAGATGCAATTCGCTTTATGTATCTTGCTACGACACAATTGGAAAGAATGTTGCATGATTGCGTTTGCTTTAGGATCAAAAGCATGCCACAACATGTTCTACTCTTGACCGAAAGTCTTGGAAACAGTTTCCAAGTCTTTGCTTTTGGATGTGGCTTGTACAGGTACTGAGCTAGGAACAGTTGCGGCATAGTAGAAAGGTGACAGCAACTTGTTCAAGCACAAGAGAGGACGAACGTTGTGATGGAGCCAAGATCACTGATCTGTGTCAAAAGGGATATTCATGGAAAAGAAAATCTAGAAGAGGGGTCCGACCCTCGTCTAGATTCACATTATTTCAAGTGATGGAGAATAAACGTCGACCGTTTTGAGTGATGCGATTGATGGGTCCAGTGATTAACATCGATTGACAACGCTAGCTCGAAAATATTCCACACGAATTTTTTAATCTTACGGAAGTCACCATTGTTTTATTATCGCAATTAATTTTCTCTTTCCGTGGCTGTGATGTATTTGAGTCGGACAGACACTACAACAATTTAGCTACAAATCTAACCACAGCAACATAATTGTCTTTCACTGCTCAAGCATGATTTTTCCAGACTGTGAAACAAGCCTGTCTCTGCTGAAGCGTCGATTTTCCAATCAGGCTTGATATACTTTGTTTGGCGTAGTGACTTGCTTCCTCCACTCAGGCTGCCCGAGCGTACGGCGCGCTGTAAGGAGAGCTCATTCTCTCTGTTTTCCCCTCTATCTGAGTAGCCAATGATTATTTTGGTCTTCTTCTCTTTGCTTCTTTGTTCCACCTGCTCTCTTTGACTTCCACCTACTCGCTCTCGTCTCAGCTGCAATGAGCCTCATCCACATCGTCATGTTCCAATTCAAGGCCGACGCCAGCATGGAGGCCATACAAGAAGTGCTCAACATTCACTTTCTCTCTCGATGCACTGACATAATTCCGCAGACTTGTGTGCGAATGCTGAATCTGAAAGAAGGGTGCATCCATCCAGAATCCCGGCTTCCATACATCAAGTCGTTGACGGGCGGGAAAGACAACTCCACCGAGGGACTGCAGGTATGCCATTGCGCGAGAATTCCTCGTCGCGTTATGATTTCTGACGCGAAAAAGAATGGCATCCAATATGCTTTTGTCGTCGAGTTCGAATCAGTCGCAGACAGGGACTATTATGTGGCGATAGATCCTACTCATCAAGCGTTTGTGAAGAGCTTAGGCGCTATCAGGCAGAAAACCATTGTGGTGGACTACAGTGTCGGACAATTCTAAGTACTTGGAAATAGCTACATAACGTTCGTCGGCAACGTCTTGTAAGATACGTAGGAGTCCACCCCATAACTTTTTTGTGCAGATTCGATGAATCGTACAGCGTCCGATATTTTCTGCTATCCAGGAGGAATCTGACCGTTCACTGGTGGTTCATCACATCATAGAAACCAGAAGTTGTCTTCCGAGGCCGTCCAAAAATTTGGGCAGTGCTCTCGAGAGTCGAGATGCATAGAAAAGCTACTTATAGAAAGAGTGGGTGACACGTAACAGACCCAGGTCACATCATCGCTGAGTTTCAACCACTTGCCTAAATGGGACGACCGGTGTTTCTACGACGTGCGTCCACAAAAGTACGGGGACTTCAAGGGAAGCGTGCGGCATTTTTCGCAATGCTTTTTATCTTGGAAGATTTATTTTTCTTATTTGGTGTCAAGCCGAATCCACACTCAGCGGTTCTTCCAGTTCGCGCCAAGCTTCAAGGAGTCGTCAATCAATTCCCCCCATTCGGTTTTCTCAGACACGCCCTTTCTCGAAGTTTTTCGTTCGTTTCCCATCTCGTTTTTTCGTGTTGAAGGCTGGTTCTATCTCTGTTGTAAGGGTCCACACTGATCTTGGTGTAGGTTTTTCTGTATTCCCTCAGGAAAGTCATGTGCTGTTTCCCTGCTAAGTATAACTTTCCTTGCCTCGCCCCTTCGCTGTTTTCGATTCTCCCGCGTGCAACTCGCGTTATTACAGTCGGCGTCTTGTATTTGTCGACTTTCATCTGTTCACCGATGGCTTGTTCCGATGAAAAAGGTGCCAATGGCAGCGTCGATCCACCCACGAGCGATTTATCTCAGTCTTTCCCCATGCCTGCACATATCCACACCTTTTCTTCGACCTCCCAGACCGCCCGTTTGCGGAGCCAAGTCAAAATTGCGTGTACGAAATGTCAGAAGGCATGCAAGAAATGCGATCAAGCCAGACCTTGCCTTCGGTGCGTCCATTTACTCCGTTGAATAGTACAGAATTCATGCAGTGTCTAGATGCGTGAAATATCGATTTAGACCTGAAGAATGTGTTGACTCCCAGGTTCTCGCCACCAGTTCGTTCAAGTCGGCCTCTGCTCATCGATGGTTTGCAGAGAAAAGAGCGCAGGAAGGGCACCAAACGAGGACCTTACAAGAAGCGGGATGAAAAAGGTTGGTTAATTGACCATCTGGATTGTCGAAGAACACTCTCTGACATTATTTGTCACGAAATTTTAGGCAATATCATTGGCCAGAGCCACATTCTTTCTCAAATCGAGCGGGATACATTGCCGGCGCCCAGTGATCCACCACCCCCAGCCACCTCTGCAGGATCGATACCAGTCGAATATAACGTCGAGTTTCATGCTCAGTTCCCGCTTGCCCTCGAAGACAGACCAACGGATTCGGACTACCCCCAGTTCTATCGCCCCCCTCCTGTTCCTGCGTCACCAAATATTGGTGAAGGCTCCGCCGTGTATTCATCCCATTACGGGTTTTTTATGACCGCGTATGCGCAATCACATCCTCGTCATGTCGCATATGCTCGCAGATTTAGTATCTCGGTCCCTGTTGGTGGTGACGAAGACGATTATGAGAGTACCTGATGAAATAACTTTGTACCTCAAATTACATATGCTTTTGCTGTTTGGTTTTCTCGTTCTGATTCGATGGCTGTTCCAATGAGTATGTCTGTATGCAGCCCATGAAGCAGAGTTGTGCGGAATTCTTTGGAATGTTGTCTAGAAAGTCGTTGGTGGGCAGGATTTGAAGCCACAGTCGAATATAGAGTCGCGTGAAGCTGAGTTGTGCGGAAAGCTTTCGAAATATGCCCCAGAAAGCCGCTGCAAGATTTGTGTTTTGAATATCATGATGCTCTGGAGTAGACCGCGAGGATTTAGAATTTTCGAATCGGGCTCGCTGTTCGAACCAACCCAAAAATCCATTATTCGATACGGAGATTAGGCTCCAAGATTCGCAGAAATTTTGAGGCCGGGTGGCTATATTTGCCGAGCAAGCACGTTCAAATGTCAGCGACAGGGTCGATCAGCCGTCGCGCAAAAGCAGCCTAGGGATTGACTCTTTTGTCGTCGGGCCAGGACGTCCATCCAATTTCTGGTGATGTTGGTTGAGAAGTTTTCGGCTTCAGGTTCGGCTTCGGAGTTGACGCTCCCACGTAAGAGCAGCCAAACGCTCGTCAACTATCGTCTTGCATCGATTCGGAGACTGGCCGTTCAGAGTTGTAGAATGTGAACCGAGTCGTCCTATGGAAAGGCTGCTCCGAAGTTTACGGCTCCAGTCTTCGCCCGACGCAGGATGTCGCAAAATCGTCGGTTCGCCTCGCTGTCGAATTTCTATGGTGGCCCGGTGTAGGTTGGAGCGGTGGTGAGTGGAGTGGTGAGTGGACGCACTGGACATGCCATAGAGTCTCACTCGTTGCAGAATGGGTGGAGCGTCTGATACCCGAATCGAGCAGTTTGCGCGGACCCACGTCTAGAAACTGGGATCGGACGGAAAGGTATGTGGAACAGTCATCGTAGTATGCCTAGCTCGGCGAAGCGCAGGCGATCTACGTAGCTAGGGCTTGGCGACGTGATATGGCTATGAATGACTTGAGAGTCCTCCAGCAAAGATGGGTAGGAATTCGTCGACCTGCGGAACTCTGCCCTCGGCTGGAAACACCCATCGATCCGGATGCGCCCAGCCAGCCAAGCGTGTGGGTCGTCCTCGAGGCATCGTATTACGATGGCGGAGCGTACAGATAAACTGAGATGGATCGAAATGGATGTGGAGTGTAGGATCGGTCATGGGCGATTCACCCTCCCGCAAAGTGCACCAGAGTCAATCGGAACCCCTGACGCTGGTTGCTCGACTCCTTGTGGCCTCTGGGACTGTGGTTGACAGCAGGCATTACCACCCGTTAGATTTCTCAGCAATCCCAGCGTTGTCCTCGAGTCCTCAGGCTCCGCGTGTCTCTCCGCGACTAGCCACCGGTACAAGTCTCCGCCACGGTATGTGCAACATGTGGAGCCGTTTCAGAGATGGCGCCGGTGGTCCGGCGTGCAGGGTATGGTCGTCTGGCGGAAGGGCAGGCATACGAAGGCCGGGTCCACAAGATATCATGTCGGTGGGGGCAAGCAGGTCGGCGAGCATTGGTAGAATGGTGTCCAGAGAACGCCAGCGGACACATTCTCTAGATTGGGATTGGAAGAGAGGGAAATCGTTCAATTCTCTCTCCGACGATGATGAGGACGTACCCAGCGGGATACCGGCGACGATAAGGCAGCAGGCTACCACGCCAGGAAATCAGCCACAACCCGTCCGACGACCCCTCTTGGAGCATGCTCGTCGAATTGCTTGTACGCAAGCATAAACACTTTCATGCGCCCAAACACCACTTGCTCCCTGCTTAGCACCTCGACACCCTTTCATCTTCCACAGCAACGCTGCCCATGTCACGTCCGTCTGCATTTCACTCGGAAGAGATTGCTGAATCGCTAGAATAAAATGCAGCGCAGTTCCCTGGCTAAAGCTTTACTCGAGAAATGATTCGTAAGTCTTTTCTGCCTGGAAAGATAAGTGAGACTTTTAAGCACCAGTTCATGTTCGCGTTTGCTGGTTACCACCGTTTCTGGGCAGTTTTGCAAGTCACCATGCTTTTATTCCATCGAAGGACTCGGGAGTGAATGCCGACCGCAAAAGATTTGCTAGCCACGATTCGGATGCACTGTAGAAAAGATGAGCGGGAGGAATTGGAGGGAAGGGGACGTGGCGCGAACATTGGAATGCTCTTTGACATGGACAGCAAGACTCGCAGTAAATCACAATCCTGCACAACCGTGATCGATAAGCGGCGAACAGGGTATCATGAAGGCCTCGCCATTCGAGATAATCACGACGCATTATTGGAAGCTGAAGAGGTCGGTGAGATGGACTGCTTGCAAAGCGTGGTTCAGCTTGACCATGTTGACGCCAGATCTCATCTGCATTTGAAATCGGAAACTCGATCAATCCGTCTCGACCATGATACTGCTCTCACAAGAGAGCCTCTCATTTGTGTGTTTCTAGGGATGTCAGCACTGCGGTCCACCACATTTGCGCCCTTACATTCGCATTGTGCCTAGGCTGCTCGCGTTTCAGCGCTTTATCACCTTGCTTTTGATCTTCTGTCGCCTGCAGTCTGGGAATTCGCGCTCATTACCCTGGCTGGTCAGGGACCCCAGGGAGGCTCTATTATCAGGCTACATCACTTATTCCGCCCCGGCGTCGCTCAATTTCTCGACTATTAAAAGCCCCTTGTTTTCACGCAATTGACCTTACGCTGGTAGGAAGCCCATGCAATTAGCAGCCAGGAAACAAATCCCTGCGGTGGCAAATGGCTTCTACCCAACCCTGGCCCGCGAATCGTTCGCCGACTCGGAGTACCAGGTTGCTGTTGCTTTTCAATTTCAACCTCGACGATTCATCGAATATTTTGATCGTTGACGAAGCATCTTGGGCACGCAAATTTGCTCACATTTGCCTCTGGACACAATGCTCCTTTAAGGCTTCACAACTGGCTGCCGATACTAGCTTTTGCGACTTGGTTTTGTCGGTCAGTGCGCCACTGGCCAGTTCGGATGTGAACATGCCGTTTTGTTTTCCTTTCGCACGGTAAGTCACCACAACTCTGGGCCGCTATTTTCCGGCGCAAGCTGATCCGTTGATGTAGCCAAACTGAGCGGAACTAACTACTAAGCCGTTTCTTGCCACCGACTTCGGTTCCCCGGACTATGGGCTTCAAGATCGGTTAGAACATTTATTAGTAACGGCGAAATCGAGTTGAAGAAGCGAATTCGGGTTTTCATGGATCGAACCCTTGTTGTGGGCAACTGCAAAACGACTCCAGAGTTCGGTGCGAAAGTTAGTTCCAACCTGTTACCTGTTGGAGAACGATAATATGAGCCGGTCAACTTGTTCGAATATTGCGAATGGTGTTTCAACTACCTTGTTTTCGCACTTTTTCTTTGCCGTACCGATGTTGCTAATAAAACTGAAATTATGCCCGGCTTGGGGTGGCGTGTAGAGATAGATTATTGCACACAAAGGTTTCGGGCTTCAGTAATCTTCACATTTTAATTTTATAAGGAGATGCTGAAGGATGGTGGAATCTGAAGAGCTTGAAGTCGTCTATGGAGTGTTCGCAAAGATAGAAATATCTCACTTGCAATAAGCTGAATTAATTGTACAACAACTGATCGTAAAGGGCTAGGGTGCTTTCATGATCCGCTTCCCACTCGTGAGGTTCCGATTCCTCGCTCAGTGCATATGATGACTCGCTGGAATCTGACGACGCACTCGAGCTGCTGGAGTGTGGCACATAGTCTTCATCAACACAGTCTCCGTCATCCTCGTCGCTTTCATCGTATTCCGCACCTAGGGAGTCTACCGCATCGTTTCGGTATACCAGATTGTTCCCATGTCGAAGAAAAAACCCGGGGTAATCGAACTCGAAAGGAGCTTCCAAGTTAAGATGCGGGGGAATTGTGGTTGGAATATGTCCAAACAAGAGGGGGCCGGAGACCAGGAACTGCCGAATTCCCTTGACGGCGGGGAAATTGGTCACCGTGATCGAGTCTAGAAAAGAAGAATTCGAGTCGTGGTGGATCGTCCAAAAATCTAACCATTTGACTTTCGGATGTGAAAGGTCCGGCGAGGACGCTAGAGCACCAGGAAGTATCAGGTGCTCCAAATGAGGGCAGGACTCGAGGATAGGCTCCATGTTGGGCCCATAGACCATGGATCCAGTGTATGTTTGACTGGGAATGGAACCGGCCAACCAAAAGCTCAAAGCCCGGAGATTTCCCCCCCACATTTTGCAGAACGCGGAGCAAGCTCCCAGCTGGCTCGGTGCGTCCTTTAGAATGAATGGAAATATGAAGGTTTTGAGGGCAGGCAAAATCAGCCGCTTCGCAAGGAGGGGGAGAGCCGGTGCCGCCCCTATAGCAGAGCATCGCAGGATCTCAAGATGGGTGAAAGTGTGGATAACATCTGGAGGCGAAAGCACGAAGGTGGTGGAAAGATGGATGGAAAGGGAGACGAGGCTGGAAGATAGGTGACCAAGGTGTTGATGAATGGCGGCATAATCCATGGACATGCCACAATCAAGGTGTGTGAGAGAACGAATCTGCGTGAAAGTGATCGGAATAGGAAGATGCCAAGGCCAAGGTGACGGTGAATGCAGTAGGACCGCCGATAGCCTGGGCGCACAGGCGATCACGGCACTCAAGTCAGTCTCGAAGACCGTTGAGTATTCTTTGGGAGCACAGCAATGAACACCAATCTCCTTGATCATCTGGCCGAATGAAGTCTGATTTTTTAATGTGCGGAGCAGGGCAGAAACCTGGCAGACATTTCGAAAAGCGATGCTTTCGTATAACATGTCTTTGCCTAGTCTGAATCTGTTGGCGGGTGCGATCAAGGACCTGGGTTTTTGATCGGAAACGTGACCAGTTCCCACGTCCAAATCGGGACGATACTGGAGATTTGGGCACTTATAATGGTCTAGAAGCCATTCAGACTACATGAAACTTTTATTGAAAGCTATCAGTAGGTACTGAGAAATTCTCTGACAATTTTGATGTCCTTATTGGTGTACTATTGCCATTTCAAGTCACATACATAAATAACACCTCTTGTATGCATTTCAGATTCAATTTATTTCGTTGAAAGAGGGAAAATGATTCAATACTCCGTTCAAATGTATTCAGCGACAATGCAGGTGCCCAAGGCTCTAGTGAGGCGAGATTGTCTGAATTTGGGCGTGGGGAAGTGATCACGTGTCTAATAAAAACCCAGGTCCATGATCGGACCTGCCACCGAAATCAGACTCCATATAAAACATTTATCGACTATCATAAATGTTGTGGAGTCTGACCACAAGTGAGACTAGTCTTTGCCGGCATGATGCCAGGTCCAACAGACATTTATCAATGCTTTTTTTGCTCGAACCGACTGGCACCATGGGGATTCTGGGCCATATGAGATCATCGGGTCGAGGAGGAACGACGGCGGTACCACGAATTCAAAAATGGTTCGCAAGATTTCCTGAGGTGGCTGCATAAAAACAACCATGCCTCGGTCCAGCCTGATCAAAGCCGCCTAATATACGGATTCTCTTTTGAGTTATTGCATTCGGTATAATTTGAATTAAGAGGATTACCCGTAGAAGAGCCAGTTCGGCCTCCATCCCGTCGATGCGAGTTCGCAACCATGTCATTTTGTCCTCTCTGGTAGCTTCTTGCGAAGGATCTACAGTTCGTCCAAGGTTCGAAGCATCACCAGACCGCCGGGCACCTGCTAACAAGTCGAGGTCGGCTTCTGTCGAGTTCGTCGGGAAGTCCCCCGAAAGATATTCGGAAATTGCTCGCCCAAGATTCGTGGAATCATCGCACTGCCACGCATCGCCCAATAATTCGATTTTTGAAAGCATTTGGGCTCACTGGCACCTGGTTTGGTCTGGTGCAAGCTGAAATGTTTCTCCTATTATGGACTGTGATTTGGTCTAATTTGGTTGATCGACCCTAGTAACGTAAGCGTTTCTGCTACTTACCTTCAAGTTCCATGGGTGTCCATGGTCTCAGCACGTACCTCAGGGAGAACAGACGCCTATCTGAATCGCACTCGCTGCTCGCTGGTGCCCCTTCCGATCGAATAAAAATTGTGGTGGATGGGTGGTCGTAAGTACTTGCGGTACATATGACTCGTACACATCTGAACACATTCCAGGTTCATCTATGACCTATACCGCAGCTCGGGGCCTTGGATTTATGGTTCGGCTCCACGTTTCGGCTCCCATTCATCTAAATGAACTTCTGTGGTAGGAGGACAATATAGGAACTTTTTGCGCCTAATTACTGATGCGGTGAACGCTTGGATTAGCGTGGGTTTCACCATTTATTTCGTTTTCGACGGTGTGTATCCACCTACGCATTTTAAATACTTCTCATACATACTCTATAGGTGCCTGCCCCAACCTCAAATTCTCGACACAGGTTTCTCGTCTCGCCCAATCGAATATTTCGCACTCTCTCATATTCTTCCGGACCTCAATGGCCTCACGGTCCACCCCTCGATTCTTGAATGAGTCGAGAATCATACCCCCACTTTCGTACACGGCATGTCTAGATGCTCTGAAAGCAATTTGCCAGAGTACCGACCTCGTTTCTATCCACTACGCGGACGAGGAAGGTGATCCTTATGCGGTCGAGCTTGCGGGGAGACTCGGTGCCTTCGTTGTCGGCACTGACTCAGATTTCGTCATTCTAAATTCGGACGGGTACCGAGGGTATATTCCCTTGGATGAGATGGTGTGGAATGTTCCTACGCCCGAGGAACCTACAACCGTTGGGGATGACGACTTTCAGCAAGTTCGTAAACCCAAGGCTAGGAAAAAGGTCGTAAACCCTAGTTTCCACCGTGGTATGATACCGCCGGATTCCGCTCTGATGGACACCTCCGGACTTTCACTGTCATTCACCGCCTATAGTCCCACGAGACTCGCATCACATCTCAACCTGCCTGTGACTCTTCTACCGCTCTTCGGCGCGCTAGTGGGCAACGATTTTTCGAATCAATCTGCCTCTCCCCGCCGAAATGTACAACTTCTATTCTTTGAACGGAATTTGTCATTATCGCAGCGCATTACTCGCGTGGCGGCGACGATGCATTCAATTCTCTCCGCATCCACTCAGAAGGGGAAACAAAAGCAGGTTGGGAGCGTCATGGATCTCATCGATAAAACAGTGAACGCCCTCCTCGTTCGATCTATTTCGTCGATGGGTTCTGGCGAAGTCGAGGCGATCGTAGAGCGAATCGTGGAAGCTACCCTCCAGTACGCACTGCCAAAGAACGAGGATGATACACAAGATCTTTGGCCTACAGACATATGTGCACTACACGAAGCCGACATATGCCCCATTCTACCCATGTTTTCCAGACTAGTCACTGCCGAAGCCTTACTGGAAGAACGGGAGAACGACGACGAACTCTTGAAAAGGAATGAGCTCAGGGGACAATATCTATCGGCGTATAGAGACGGCCACCTCGACGCCAAGATTTTGGACATTTTACATACGGCTACCGCATGGCCAAGATTATTCTTAGAAACCCCCGAACTCGAGACCGTCAGTCGGGTGTTTGGTAGACCTATCCGGCAATGGGGTTACGCGATCTTGCATGACGCCGTCGGGCTTCAGCTTCCGTCCAACGAGGACGAGGTCACGACTGAGGTCGACAACACTACGATTGACGAGGACCCAGAGGAAGAAGAGGAGGAAGATGAAGATGAATTAATTGATGTGGTCGAGTCGGATTCGGACGACGACAGGGGCGGCGCAGATTTGCTTGCGCCGCTTAAAGGCGCTCTGCAGCGACTGCATGTTTCAGACGACGACGACGACGACGACGACGATTCGGACCCCACATCCTCGTCTCCAGCTCGCGGGGCTCAGTCCCCGATAATCACCGAGTATGTACGACGGGGAACGCGAATCGCAGAAGAACCAGTAACCGTACCCCCAATTTCCGATCTTCTCTTGTCGATATCAACCACTGACCTTCCCTCCAATATTATCCCGGTCTTATCGCAGTCAGAGCAAGACCGATTCACCATTCTCCTACGTGTTTTGAAGTCGGACACAACTCCCATCCGATCCTTGCCATCGGAGCAACTTGCAGTCGCTCTGTGTTTGCGATGGGTTCTCCTAACCCTCCATTCACGAGCATTGGAAAGTGGGAGCAAGGAGCGGGAAAAAGAGCGGTGGACTAGAAGAGAAGCTCGGTGTATCCTCGCCGCGTTCTCTTGGACAGCTGAAGAAAATCCCCCTCTGGGCAGGAAAACCCACTGCCAGAAATCCTGGACCGGAATGTTCAGTTGACTGCTCAGGTGTTGACAACACTCGAGAGCATTGACCATCTTTCCCAGATCCTTCTCGTCCATGACCGCTTGCCCTCGCCTGCGTCGTTGTTCTCAGGGTTGGATTTCCATTCCTGTTTAACTGGAATCAAAACAGCGGACGTCCCTGACACTCTTTGGGATGCTTGCGTTGATGATATTGGAGAGACGTTCGGCGACGAACGAAAAAAGAAACCGAAAAAGACCAAGCAGACGCCATCATTGCCGGCGAAGAACGGTCGGAAACCTGTTGGGGGTGGACTATTTGGGATGCTCACGGATGCGGACGCGTAGGCCGGTTGCTGTATCGTCGCTGTATTCATATTCATATACCCTGATGTTGCTAATTTTAGTAATATTGTTGTCAACACTTGTGGGCGCTTATTGTCAGTTTCTTTATCAGGTCGCTCCCACCATCGGCACAGTAAGTTCAGATTCTGAGCGCTGTTGATTTAAGCGAGCAAAACAGCTCTCCGTTATTGTACAGGTTTTCCTACGTTTCTCCCGCAGCTTCTGCTTTTCTGCCGCCGCCGGACAGCCTGAGCGATCTTCATTACAGGGGCGGGCTGTGCAATTGAACAGCTTGGCTCTAAGCGACCAACACTGCTGGACACTGCTCTGCCATATAAAATTGTCCGACAGCGACTCAGCCGGCTGTTCGAACACAGCACTGCTTTGGTATATATATCCTGTTGCCCGGAATTGATTCAACCATACTTGCCAACCCCCACTCCGTCTTTCCCGCAATGGCCACCATTAAGACCACCACGCCTGCTCTCCCAGACTACATTACCTACCGGTTTTCCAACCGGCTCGTCTACGTCCAACCTGCCACAACATACGAGGTCTGTTCTGCTATGCCACCAAGGTTAATTCTTTCGTGCTGACCTGCGGTGGCATGTTGCTGCAGATTGCACTCGACGTGGCGCAGAAAGAGTTCGTCGAGCTCGCGGACGTGCCTAGGGACCGCATCTCGTTCAACACCGTCGCGACACTGAACCGGCAAGAGCCGCGCGTCGTGCGGATATCCGAGAGCGCGTGGTTCGCCGCGGTGGCGCGCCAGCTATGCGGCGGCGTCATCGACATCATCGTCCTCGCGGACCCAAATTCGCCCCCAACCTATCTCGCGGTGCCGACAGACATGATGAAGGAGGAGATTGACATTTTGCGCAAGACGCGCTCGACGCCGTCGACGCCTGCGCGGTCAAGACAGTCGTCCCCGTCTGCACGGAGCACCAAGAGTGCGAAGCGGTCGTGGTTGCCACGACTGGGCTAAATGCGCCGCCACCGCCACACATCTTGGTCACCTACAATCTATCAATTGCGCATAATCCATCCACATACGCGCGTCCCTAACACGATGGCCGTACGGCACCTATTTTCATACCCCACCCATACCCCTCGCGACACCGCGCCTCATTTGTACATGGTTCACCGCATCATTCATTGTATCCACTTAGTTGTTGTACTACTTGGGCTTGTCGAATCAAATCGAAAATTTCTGGAGTCAAAAATGAATTCCCGGCGTGCTAAGTGTCTCTATCGTACAGCTTGTAATTGATGGTGAATCTCTTTTCAGATCTCGGGAAATTTGTCCGTGGCGTTCGCAAGCGAGCCCGATGCGCCGTGCGTCCGTCCCAGCGCTCCCCTAAGTCCGGCTGTGTCGCAGCAGGGCCTTGCTGCGGAACGTCGCGTTGTACTGGAGGAGGTTGTTTATGTCACGGACCCAGTCGTCCTCCTTGCCTGGGCCCGCGCCTTCGTGCACCTCCGCGCCCTCCTCAGCGATTGAGGAGCGGTTGATGCAGGGGACGGGGTACGGCGAGGCGTGCACGGTGACGGACTCGCCTGGGTTCAGCGTGCGCGACGCGCGGCCGTCCATCGAGACGCCGGCGGGAGCACGGCTGCGGTCGCCTATCTAAATGAAATGAAACGGGTAAAGGTGAATAAACGAGATGAACGGAACAATGTGACACTCGGGCAGCTTACTCGGAGGGTTATGGATGAGGAAGAGGGGAAGACGAGGGGTCGGAAGGATAGGCTTCGGGGGCAGATGGGGGTTAGGACGAGGGCGCTGAGGGAGGGATGGACGATGGGTCCGCCGGCGGAGAGGGAGTATGCTGTTGAGCCAGTGGGAGTGGAGACGATGAGGCCGTCAGACTGCGCAAAGCAATATTTAGGTGAGATGAATGACTCGAGGGGAATAAAAGTACGCACAACAGCCTCGGTGAGGTGTTGGCCGTCGACATAGATGTCGATCGTGTTGAGGTGCGGACTTGCACCTCGATGCAGTGCGATTTCGTTCATCACCTGCCATGCTATTCGGATGAATAAGCGGGAGCTGAGGGGTAAGAGAGGGGTACAAACCCTGGCCATCGTCGCCTTTTTTCGTAAGGTCTTCGTTGTAGAATGTACATGCTAGCCGCATCCTGTCGAGAATGGTAGCCTTGCCTTGGTAAACACTTTCCAAGGCCTTGGCAAAATCATCGATGTCTGGGTAAATCGCAATTAGAGCCTGTGCACTCGATCTAAATCAAGACTTGCGGAAGGGCAAAAGGAAGCCCAGGGTCCCCATAGAGAAGCTGAGCACCGGTGGGACAGCATCGGCACTGAAGAGCGAGGAGGCATGAAGAATAGTCCCGTCGCCTCCCAAGGTAACGACGAGGTCGATCTTTTCAGCTTTGTCGCCTGGAGTTGAGATTAACCTTGAATGGTTTATAACGCAGCAGCTCAAACGCTACCAGAGTGCCATATTTCAGCCCCATGAGGGATATCAGGTCGATCTTCGTGGAAGACGCGGACACCAGGATACGTTGAATGGACGTGTCTAAATGTGGTGAATGCCAGCGAGTGATGGGTGGAGCAGAGTAGACACACTCGAGAAACGCGTCGATAGCGAGAATGACGGGCTGTGTGCGGAGTTTATTTACGATGAGGATGCTTTTGGGGGGATGGTGGAATCGGTGCCAACTATCTTTCCCAGCGGGTTAATCCAGGATATTCTTGAAACGCAATTACAGCAGCAGAGAAACTAACGCTGAAGGAACCGATGCTGGCGCTGATGAGATGGAGCGCCTGGATCCCCATGGTGTTTTCTGAGAGATGCATGTTCTGCGAGGTATTATTGACGAGCCCCGAGATGAGATTCGCTGTAAAGTGCCGCGCAAACCGCTCAAGACCGACATGCTTCGTGTGTGGAAACGCGGTGTCACAGCCGTGACGAGGAGTCACAGCGGTGAAGACTCGGAGGCGGGCGCGCATGCAGAAGCTGACACTGACAGCAGGGCGCGATTTTACTGATTTTATTCTGAGAGCGTGGAATGTTATTTCTGATTTTTATTCTTCATTTTTGGGCATGAGACGCGGGACCAACGCGTTGGGATTGTCGTCACGTGATCGTATACAACCTCTTGTTTCGAACATTGACCTCGGCGCGCGCATGCGCCTGAGCTTAATCTTGCAATGGAGTCAGTCGATCCTGCGAAGCGTGTAACTCGCTCCCAGCTGCCCTTGCCCGATTCTCATCTCTCCCTCAACCGCTCGCCGCTCAAGGACGCGCGAATAGCCCAACGAAGCAACAGCATGCAACCACCGGATCCCCCGCCAGAGGACGGCGATACAGACGACGAGATCCTGCTTTCTCCGGGCAAGAACCGCCATCTCAATACCCAAATTAACAATTCGAAGCGCAGCGCTTCTCCCCCCCCAAACGACGAGTACGACGACTCTGCCGCCCAACCAGACGGCCGCGAGCTCAAGCGCTTGAAGCGCGACCCCGAGGAGAACGAACGGCGCGCGGGCCCGGGCGGAAGCGACGCTGAGAATACAGATACCAACGTCCGAACCACGTCTCACACGCGCAACAACTCCGACCCAGTCCTCGTTTCGGGCAGAAAGTCCTCAAAACCACGTTCTACATCGAAGCAACAAACCTCGTCCAAGGGAAAGGGTCGTGCTCGATCCGTTCCCGTGTTCCCTGTTCTTGATCTCAGCAATCCCCCAGTCACTCCTTGCCATCGTCGCGCTCGCTCGCGTCCACCATCCAAGGAGCGGGATTCACCCAAGCTTCAAATCACCTTGTCTTCCTTGGCCTCTATCCCGGATGAAGGACCTATGTCACCCCCTCCGCCGCCCAGCAGTGCACCTTTGGCGCCTCCGGAACCACCAACAAATTCAGCGCCTCCACCCGCGGCACTTGAAATGCCTCCTCCCACCATTGTGGAACCACCGTCCACGCCCATGGCTTCTTCCACAAGATACCGAACCGTATTTGCTACTCCGATGTCGCCCTTGACTCCGCTCCCCGAAACACCCCGACCGTTTCAGCCGCCTCCCGACTTGGACGGGTTCCCCCGTAATATTGGTTGGGGTGTCGATATTGCAGTGCGTTCAACTCTGTTCATTTCTCTCGATGCTACTTCACTTAATGTCACACAACAGGATGTACAACGAATCGAGGGCCTTCCCGCTACCTCCGACGCCTCTTCTCTGTTTCCTCTCATTCCCGCTGCTCAGCCCGCCTCTTCGCCTGCGGATGATGTACAGCCCACGCCCACCGTCGAGCCCCCCGTTCTGTCGGAAGATGCACACCTCCGAGACACCGCAGAAGCGAGCAAACCTGCCAAGGCGCCTGCCGCGCAGAGTCGCCTCCCCCGGCCCTCTGTCGTTCCGTCCAGCATGGGACCCCCGCCTGTGCCCGTGCCCGTTACCAAGTCCAATTCCAATTCCAACACAGCGGCCAAGAAGAATACTACCAAAACTTCTTCAAAACTGATGGGCCCGCCGCCTGTACCCGTCCCGAGCAGCAGCAGTTCGACATCCACGTCTGCGCCCAAGAATGCATTCAATGTCATGATGGCGTCGTCTGCGCGCGGGACAGCTGCGAAAGGCAAAGGGAAGGGCAAGGAGAAGGAGAAGGAGAAGGAAAAGCCTGCAAAGGCTACTAAACCTGTGGCCTCGTCCTCGTCCTCGACGACAGCACCATCCAAGTCAACCGCCACCGTGCCATCCTCGTCGACCTCTGCCGCTGCGAGCAGTTCGAAAGTGCCTGCAAAGGCCCCCGTGCCGACGGAGAAGGCAAAGGGCAAAGGGAAGGAGAAGGCGGTGGAGGGAAAGCCAAAGGAGGATACCAAGGATACCAAGAAGGCGACGTCGATGAAGGCGAAGATGCGGCCCCGGGAGAAACCCAAGCCGCTCCCGCTGCCGATTCACGTACGACTTCCGGCGGAAAGCGACGGCGAGCCGACGAGCACGCCTACAGCCGCGAGTCGCCCTGCGACGCCGATCGCTGCGTCTGTTGGTCCGGCCGCGCCCAAGGTTGAAGAGCCTCCGGCGGTTCAGTATGCCTCACGGTTCTCGAGCCCGTTGAGCGAGTTGGACGAGGAGGAGCCCGCGAAGGAAGAAATTCCAATTCCGACTATAGTCCAGCCGCCTCCCAGACGCTTCTCGAGCCCGTTGACGGATCTCGACGACGATGAGCCCGACGCGGATCCGGTCGTGGATGATGCGCTGCAGCCCCCTGTGTCTTCGTCGCCCGATATGTTCCTGTCTCCCGCCGCGGGTCCGCAACTCGAACTGCCCGCTGATGTCGTCGCGCCTGGTGTAACCGCGCAAGTGGATAAAGAGGAGCACGGCGCGGACATCGACATGTCGGTGGTTGGCAGCGCGTCTGAGCTCCCCGTCCAGAGTACCCCCTCGAGGGATATGGTTGTGGAGTCGGTTGAAGCACGGCCACAGCCTGCGGACGTGTCCATGTCGGGTGCGGATGCGCTTAGTCCCAAACCTCCCTCTGACGCTGGAGGCAAGCCTAAATCCCGCGTCGGGAAGCCGCGGGCGCCGGCCCCCCTTCCCGCACCTGCCGACAGAGTAACACGCAGTACGTCGCTGAAACGTAAAGAGGCCGAAGGCGGAGGTGCGTACCCACTTGACCTTACTTGCCCTAACTTTCTTTTGCCTCTGCCCTTCTTTGTGACTCACACTCACGTTCCTGTTCTGCAGCGCCGACGCAGAAGAAGCTATTTTCGTTCGGGGTTGGACCGGTCGCAGCTGGTGGTAATCCCGCGCCCGCGAAGAAACAGAAGATGATGAACAGCGAACAGAGCACGTCGGCGCAGGTGGCCCCGTCTGCTTTTCCGTCGAAGATCCCGCTGCCGTCGCCGAGCAAGAGGACATCCTTCGCCATCCCTGAGCCAGAGGGCTCCCCGAGCAAGAGATCATCGTTTGCAGATGCGACTAAGGCCAGCGCGGCGAGAGCTTCACTTACGAAGACGCCGGTGAAGAACAAGCCTGTGTCTGCTGCTGCTGCGCCGAGCGGCGGCGGCGACGGCGGGTCCCCGTCTCCGACGAAGAATAAACTGGCGCGGGCTAGTAGTTTGTTCACTGCAAGACCGCCTCGTGAGCTTCCATCTGCTTTCTCGCCTTGATATGGCTCTGACGAATACGTTTCTACAGCTTCATTCACTCGGACATTCACAGGTCTGGATGGGAATACTTCGTCGTTGCAGACACTGGCGTCGGCACTGGAGAAGCTCAGGATGCCGCCTCCGGAGCGGCCGAACACGAGCATGGGCTTCAGCAAGGACGACACCGACAAGATCTTGGCGGAGTCCACCCACAGTGCAGACGGGGCGAGTATCGGCCTCGGGCGTCCGAGTGGCGGGTTGCAGCGGGCGTCGACGGTGGCGTCCATCGGGAGCTCCTCGTCGACTTCATCCCTGATGGGCGACACCGCCAACCCAAAGCCTTCGTCGTCCGCTGCTGCCGGTCCGCCGCTGAAATCCGCGCTGGTGCAGCGCCCGCTCACCGCGTTCATGGGCGGGAAGGGTGCGGTTGGCGGGGCGGCGAAGCTGGCCGTCGGCACGGGCTCCATCATGCGCGGTGTCGGCGCGGGCCCTGCTACAAGGCCGAGCGTGTTCGGTGCTGGCAGGGCACGCTCCGCACCCAAAGTGAGCCGCCACCCCGGCTTGCCGAGTGTCATTGGGAGCCCTGTCAAGGGAGGCGGAGGGGCGGATCAGGACGGGGACGACACGATGATGCACGAAGATGAACTGATGCCGATGCCGACGGCCAAAACGGACGCGACCGCGACGACTGAGCGGGTAACGTCTCCTCGGGGGGTGACGTTTGATTTTTCCAGTATGATGCAGTTGGAGGGGAGCAAGAAGGGCAAGGAGAAGGAGCGGCTGCCGGAGGAGTGGAGGCAGAATGCGTCGAGGCGCGCGTCGATGGCGCTGCAGGATCTATCGAAGTCGATGTCGCTGCCCCCGCGACCTGTTATGGGGCCTCCGGAGACGACCCTCGGAGCCGGGATGCGGAGCTCGAGCAGCAGCTACCCGTCTTCGTCGTCGGCTGATGTTGCAGGCTTGGCGGGCATTGACGGGATGCGGAGGAGCACGCGAATCGCGAAGGCTACTGAGACCCTGGGCGACGAGGATGTCGTGGTGTCGGAATCTACCCCGACGGTTCAGCCTCTCACGGTTCTCAAAGGCTGCATCGTGTTCGTGGACATTATATCTGATGTGGGAGACGATTCGTCGCGGTCGTTCATCACGGATATGCTCAAGAATCTCGGCGCGAGGGTGTGTTTGTCCCCTCCTCTTCATGCGAGGTTCCTGTGCTGACAGCTTTTTTAGGTTTTGGGTAGCGTCGGGCAGACATGCACGCATATTGTCTACAAGAACGGCCTGCGGAGCACGTACACGCGGTACAAGTACGTTTCATATCTTACTTCAAGTCGACGTTGTGTTGAATATTCTTTCTTAGGGCGCTCTCTGATCCCAAACCGCACGTCGTCGGGATGGAATGGGTCATACAGTCTGCGGAGAAGCGGAACCACGAAGACGAGACGCCGTACCTGATTGATATGGACGACATGAACACCACTGCTATCAAGGTATTTATTTTGGCTCTCTTTTTTCAGTAAATGGGCGGTAGTTGACGAAATGTGTTCTGCAGCGCCGCAAATCGATGTTACCCCGACTGATGTCTGGCGGCATGAACGATGATACCGCGGATGGGGACTTTTCGTTCGAGGGCTCGTCTTCATGTGCGTCCACCTTTCTCTTTCTTTTGCGGCTGCTGACTGGCGTGATATCGCAGCCATGACAATGGACGATGAGCTGGCCCACTTGGCGCCACTGGAGAGGGCGCGGCTGCGCAAAGCCGGAGCGATTGGAATGTAGATGCATTGCATATATTCTGTTGACGAAACGAACACCCTCATGATTTTTTCTATTTTATTGCTTGCTACATATACTTTTATGGATTCGACAAGAAAGAAGATTGTATTCTATGCTTATTTCTCTTACCTACCCAGCGTTACAGTACTATTTTGCTCGAAACCTTGCGGAATGAAGAAGCTGATTTTGTGCTTGTTCTTCTCAACGTTACTTATTCCGGCTCACCACTAAATACGGGTGGACCCGTCATACAGGCCACTTAGCATTGTCGGCCCGAGGGTAATTTATAAAGGTCAAGTGCTTGCAGAGAAGGAGGTACCACTGAGTACACTGCGAGTGAGCATGGAAGGACGTATCACTACACCGCAGACCAACTTGACCTGACCTTGACCTGACCCTTGCCCCTGGGGTCAAAGTCAATCAGTTGACCCGACCCTCGCAACACTGAGAAACACGGTGGAAGGACGGGTCATACAGCGCTGTCAATAGGTATTGAACGTCTTCCACCATATCCTGGAGCTTGATCATGGGACATCCGTCGACGTGAGGCTGGTTCGGAGGCTGAGGGAGGTCCACTATCACGAAAGAGGGACGAATGCTGCGACAAAACGCCCCAATGGACGCGAAATTGCGTATTTCCAGCCTACAAGACGACGCTTCCATCTTTGTACCAGACATCGGAACGCGTTATTGACGGGTCTTCCGACTCCCGTTGCGTTGGAGTTTCGGTGGAGGAAACGACATGGTAAGAGGCAAGAGTAGGTATTCGGTTTCCAAAGTCAAAGCGGGTAATTTTAGACAAATCTTAGGCCCAGTTTCGCACATGTCGTAGCCTACTCCTTCGACTGCCTTTGAGCGTCCGCGCTGCAAGGAGAGCAGTGTCAATTAGTGATTATTCTGCGTCTCATTCTCGTCCCTTGGTTTACCTGCTCGGTCTCATTTTCAATCAACGCTGGCTGCAATGAGCCTCATCCACATGTCATGTTCCAATTCAAGGCCGACGCCAGCCCGGAGGCCGTACAAGAAGTGCTCAACGTTCACTTTATCTCTCGATGCACTGACATAATTCCGCAGGCTTGTGTGCGAATGCTGAGTCTGAAAGAAGGGTGCATTCATCCAGAATCCCGGCTTCCATGCATCAAGTCCTTGACGGGCGGCAAAGACAACTCCACCGAGGGACTGCAGGTATGCCATTGCGCGAGAATTCCTCGTCGCGTTATGATTTCTGACGCGAAAAAGAATGGCATCCAGTATGCTTTCGTCGTCGAGTTCGAATCAGCTGCAGACAGGGACTATTATGTGGTGACAGATCCTACCCATAAAGCGTTCGTGAAGAGCATAGCCGCTATCATGCAGAAAGCGATTGTGGTGGACTACAATGTCGGACTTTTTAAGTACGTGGGAGTGACTTCAGAACGTGCGTCGGCAACGTCTTGTAGGATCGGGAATACAACTTAGGATTGCACCCCATAACTTTTACTGCCAAGTTGTGCACAATCGCATAGCAGGCTTTGGCAGCGTCCGATATTTTCTACTGTCCGGGAGAATCTGACAGTTCATCGGTGGTTCGTCACATTACAGCACGACTGGAGACCAGAAGTAGTCTTCGGAGGCCGTTCAAAATTTGGCAGTGCTCAAGAGTCGAGATGCATAGAAAAGCTATCGAAAGAGCGGGTGACCAGTCTCCTTCCACCTCGCGTTCCGGATTGGTCACTGTAGCGGATTGTTAGTAGTCATGCAAAAAGACAAATCTGATGGCCATCACATTGATCGTTCTAGATTCATTTATTGCTTCCGAACTTCAAGGCCAACCCTCCACGGAGGCTGGCCTTTAACAAGTGTCAACAACATAGCCACCCGCTTGAGTGAGGTTACTCAAACATTCCTCTCGACCTCAGCTGTGTCTGAAATTGGGGGCGGGTCTCCTGGACCACATAAGCTCATTTCCCCCAATGCAAATATTTTTCTTAACAGTGAATAGAGGAAATAAATATTCACCAAATTGTGGCTATGTTGTTTACAGTTGTTAAAGCCAGCCTCTGTGGAGGGTTGGGCCTGAAGTTCGGAGTTTAAATTTGACAGCTGATTATTTTTGCGGTAAATATTTCCCACATAGAATTTATTGTGTAGTACCGCTATCGTGACTCCCAACCCCGTAACTGAGGCTGGGAAGGAGACTGGCGGGTGACACGTAACAGATCCAGGTCACATTATCGCTGAGTTTCAACCACTTGCCTAAACGGGCCGACCGGTGTTTCTGCGTCCACAAAAATACGGGAACTTCAAGGGAAGCTTGCGGCATTTTTCGCTACACTTTTCATATTTGAAGATTTATTTTGCTTATTTGGTGTCAAGCCGAATCCACGCTCAGTGGTTCTTCCAGTTCGCGCCAAGCTTCAAGGTCCTCAATCAATTCCCCACACTCGATTTTCTCGAAGGGCTGCGGACACGCCCTTTCTCGCGGTTCTTCGTTCGTTTCCCATCTCGTTTTTTCGTGTCAAAGGCTGGTTCTATCTCTGTTGTAAGGGTCCACACTGATCTTGGTGTAGGTTTTTCTGTATTCCCTCAGGAAAGTCATGTGCTGTTTCCCTGCTAAGTATAACTTTCCTTGCCTCGCCCCTTCGCTCTTGTCGATTATCCCTCGTGCAACCCGTGGTGGTACAGTCGGCCTCTTATTTTTATCCGTTCACCGATGGCTTGTTCCGATGGAAAAAGTGCGAATGGCAGCGTCGATCCCCCCACAAGCGATTTATCTCAGTCTTTCCCCATGCCTGCACATATCCACACCTTTTCTTCGACCTCCCAGACCGCCCGTTTGCGGAGCCAAGTCAAAATTGCGTGTACGAAATGTCAGAAGGCATGCAAGAAATGCGATCAAGCCAGACCTTGCCTTCGGTGCGTCCGATTTGCTCCGTTGAATAGTACATAATTCATGCAATGTCTAGATGCGTGAAATATCGATTTGGACCTGAAGAATGTGTGGACTCCCAGGTTCTCGCCACCAGTTCGTTCAAGTCGACCTCTGCTCATCGATGGTTGGCAGAGAAAAGAGCGCAGGAAGGGCACCAAACGAGGACCTTACAAGAAGCGGGATGAAAAAGGTTGGTTAATTGACCATCTGGATTGTTGACGAACACCCTCTGACATTCTTTGTCATGAAATTTTAGGCAATATCATTGGCCAGAGCCACGTTCTTTCTCAAGAAATCGAGCGGGATACATTGCCGGCGCCCAGTGATCCACCACCCCCAGCCACCTTCGCAGGATCGATACCAGTCGAATATAACGCCGACTTTCATGCTCAGTTCCCGCTTGCCTTCGACGACAGACCAACGGATTCGTACAACGTCCAGTTTTATCGCTCTCCTCCTGTTCCTGCGCCACCAAGTATTGGTGAAGGCTCCGCCGTGTATTCATCCCATCACGGCTTTTTTATGACCGCGTATGCGCAACCATATCCTCCTCACGTCGCGTATGCTCGCAGATTTAGTATCTCGGTCCCTGTTGGTGGTGACGAAGACGATTATGAGAATTTAGAAGAGTACCTGATGAAATGACTTTGTACCTCAAATTGCATATGCTTTTGCTGTTTGGTTCTCTCGTTCTGATTCGAACATGGCTGTTTCCAATGAGCATGTCTGTACGCAGCCCCATGAAGCAGAGTTGTGCGGAATTCTTTGGAATGTTGCCTAGAAAGTCGTTGGTGGGCAGGATTTGAAGCCACAGTCGAACGTATAGCCGCGTGAAGCTGAGTTGTGCGGAAAGCTTTCGAAATATGCCTCAGAAAGCCGCTGCAAGATTTGTGTTTGAATATCATGATGCTCTGGAGTAGACCGCAAGGATTTAGAGTTTTCGAAATCGGGCTCGCTGTTCGAACCAACCCAAAAATCCATTGTTCGATACGGAGATTGGGCTCCAGGAGTCGTAGAAATTTTGAGGCCGGGGCGCTATATTTGCCGAGCAAGTACGTTCAAATGCAACCGACAGGGTCGATTGGCCGTCGCGCAAAAACAGTCCAGGGATTAGCTCTTTGTCGTCGGGCCAGGACGTCCATCCAACGTCCATCTCCAATTTCTGGTGATGTTGGTTGAGTTTTCGGCTTCAGGTTCGGCTTCGGAGTTGACGCTCCCACGTAAGAGCGGCCAAACGCTCGTCAACTATCGTCTTGCATCGACCGGCCGTTCAGAATTGTAGAATGTGAACCCAATCGTCCTATGCGAAGGCTGCTCCTAAGCTTATGGCTCCAGTCTTCGCCCGATGCAGGATGTCGCAAAATCTGTTCGCCTCCTTGCCGAATTCCTATGGTGGGCCCGGTGTAGGTTGGAGCGGTGGTGCGTGGACGCACTTGATATGCTACACTCGCTGCGGAATGGGTAGATCATCTGGTGCCCGATTCGAGCAGGTCGCGTCGAATCATGTCGAGAAACTGGAATTGGACGAAGTGGTATGTGGAACAGTCATCGTAATATGCCCCGTCGTCCCGAGCTCGGCGAAGCGCAGGCGGTCTAGCTAGGGCTTGGCGACGGGATATGGCTATGAATGACCTGAGAGTCCTCCAACAAAAATGCAGCAAAGATGAGTGGGAATTCGTCGGCCTGTGGAACTCTGCCCATGGCTGGAAACACCCAGCCATCCAAGCGTGTGGGTCGTCCTCGAGTCCTCTCATTACGATGGGGGAGCGTACAGATAAACTGACATTGATCCAAATGGATGTGGAGCGTAGAATATGGTTATGGGGGGGATTCGCCCTCCTCCCGAAAAAAAATGCAGCAGAAGTAACCAGAACCGGTTGTTCGACTCCTCGTGGCCTTTGGGACTGTGGTGAACGACAGGCACTACCACCCCGTTAGCCTTTCTCAGCAATCCCAGCGCTGTCCTCGAGTCCTCAGGCTCCGCGCGTCTCTTCAACTAGTCGCCGGTACAGATCTCCGCCACGGGTTGTGTAACATGCGCAGGTGTTTCACAGATGGCGCCGGTGGTCCGGCGTGCAGGGTAGCCGTACGAAGGCCAGGTCCGCAAAGGAGATCGTGTGGTTGAGTGCAACAAGGTCGGCGAGCATTGGTAGAACGGTGTCTAGAGAACGCTGGCAGACGCATTCTCTGGATTGGGATTGGAGGAGGGGGAAACGGTTCACTTCTCTCCGATGAGGAAGTAGCAATCCCCCGACGACGATGAGGAAGTGGCAGCGGGGTACCGACGACGATGAGGAAGCAGTAGCAGGGTACCGCGCCAGCCAACGACCCTGTCTTGGAGCGTGCTCGCTCGAATTGGTATGCAAGCATCGACGCCTTCATGTGCCCAAACACGATTTGCTCTCTGCTTAGCACTTCTTGGAGATTCTTCAGTAGCAACGCTGCCCATGTCACGTCCGCCGACATTCCACCCGGAAGGAATTGTTAAATCACCAAATTAACATGCAGCAGTTTCTCGGGCTTGAAACTTTACTCGAGTATCACCGGCCTCGTCGACGCAATGTTCGCGCCCGTTTCGGTTTCGGGGACCACCACGCTGCCTCCTACCCAGAACAAACAGCAGTTTGGCTCCCACACACGCGCACCTTCGAGATGCCGGCGCCTACCCCCGCCGATCGCAGCGTAGACGCAGACAACGGTCACGCGACAGACCTGGATACGGAGGACGGCGTGCCCTTCGGGCGCTCGCGCCGCGCACGCAACGCACCCGCCGCCCGTCCCGCCGCCGCACCTGTTCACTTCTACGTCCAGCGGTTCTCGGCCGCCCCCGCTTTCCCGCGCCGAAGACGCCTGCACTCCCCCGCGTCTGCGCGCGGGAGGCAATTACGACAACCCGCTGCTGGGGCGCACGACGCCGTTTGAGCGCCGGCTCGCAGCGCACGATGAGTACGACGAAGTGGCCGACGAGGCCGGCGTCGCGCGCCTGGCTCGCCTGCGCCCGCGCCCGCCCGAGATGCCCAGTCTGACCTTGTGGAAATTGGCCTCCCGCGGTTTTCGTTGCCCAATGGTATGTCCTTGCGAGAAATCTGTGGCCAGAAAATCAATCGATTCGTAAGTTCTTTTTGACTGGGGAGAAAAAGTGAGACTTTCAAGCACCAATTCATGTTCAGTTTTCCGGCGTTTGCTAGTTACATACTAGCGCTTCTGGGCAGTTCTGCAAGTCCCGATGCTTTAGGGGGTGAAAGGGGACGCGGCGCGAACATCGGATTGCTCCTTGACGAGGCCATGACCCACAAAGACTCGCAGTAAATGCCAATCCTGCAAAACCGTGGTCGATAAGCTGCGAACAGGGTATTATGAGGGCCTCGCCGTTCGAGATAATCACGACGCATTATTGGAAGCTGAAGAGGTGAGTGGCAAAGCGTGGTTCAGCTCCATGTTGACGCCAGATCTCATCTGCATTTGAAATCGGAAACTCGATCAATCCGTGATACCAATATGATACTGCTCTCACAAGAGAGCCTCTCATTTTATGTCCCCAGGCTAGGGATTTCAGCACTGCGGTCTACCATATTTGCGCCTTTACATTCGCATTGTGCCAGGCTGCCCGCGTTTGAGCGCTTCACCAAGTTGCTTTCAATCTTCTAGCGCCTGCAGTCGGGGTCCCGGGGAATTCTCACTCATTACTCTGACTAGCCAGGGACCCCAGGGAGGCTCTATCATCAAGCTATATCACTTATTCCGCCCCGGCGTCGCTCAGTTTCTCGACTATTAAAAGCCCCTTGTTTTCACGCAATTGACCTACGCTGATAAGAAGCCTATGATTCGCAGCCAGGAAACAGATCTCCACAGTGGCATATGACTTCTACCCGACCCTGGCCCGCGACTCGTTCGCCGAGTACCAGATTGCCTGTGGATTTCAACCTCACCGAATATTTTGGCACGCAACTTCGCACGGCAAGTCACCACAACTCTGGGCCGCTATTTTCCGGCGCAAGTTGATCCATTGATGTAACCAAAGCTGGGTGGCGAAATCGAGTTGGAAAATCTGCCACCCAGGCTGGTTTCAAGGGTTTTATTCACCCTTTTTGCAGTTGTGGTTCAGAATATGTGGGCAATTCCAAATACGACGAAAAGTTCGAGTTGCGAAAGTTAGTTTCGAGTCAAGCCGACTCTTGGAGTCGTATTTGCGCCCCAATCGGGCTCCGACCGAGCCCCGACAGCTGTAAGCGGGAGGGCGGTCTGGCTCATATACATTCTACATCTCAAGCTGGTCATACAGCGCCGTCAAATAGGTATTTAATGTCTTCCACCGTATCCTGAAGCTCGATGATGGGACATCCGTCGATGTTAGGCTGGTCCGAAGGCTGAGGGAGGTCCTCTAGGTCATAAAAGAAGGACAAGTGCTGAGAATCTAACACTTGACGCGAAATGGAGTGTTTCCAGCCTGAAAGGCGCTTCCATCCCTGTACCAGACATTGGAACGCGTCCTCGGCACGTTGACGTTTGTCCGGAAGAGACGACATCAAGAAGGAGAATCGGCTCCGAGAGCCGATCAAAAAGTCCAAGCGAGTAATCTCAAGCCCATTTTTGTCCTCAAAACGAAACAAAAACATACGTACATAGCTCGCGAGTACGAAAACACTTTCGCATTTTGCTCGCTGCGTCCGTCCCTATATTGTGAAGGAGGAGAGACTTTGAGAGCTTCGAAATGTAAGTATTCTACGGGTACTGGAATTTTGAGCCCATTCTTCAGATTTTCAACGACGCTCACTGTTTCTATAGTCTCTCGCTGAGGATCCGGAAACGTGGCCCCTTTGCCTGTATTATTGAAAGTGTTTATTCATGTCACTTACACTGAAACCAAAGACAATCGACTAGCAGTTGGAGAGATGTACGGGGCACGGACGTGAAAGAACCAAGACCGAGCGAGAAACAGAGAGAATGTGGAATATGAACGCAACAGAACAACGCGTTTGAGCACCAAATCTCGAGCTTTCCTTCGGGCTTTCCTTTAGAGCTCTCGCGGGCCGTTTCCATGGCTAAATCGTAGTCGAACTCATCCTTGAGAGAGAACTTGAACCCATCTTCGTCCGTAAACTTGAACGTAAGCTCTCTGCCGAACCTGCTCGTCATTATATTCATAAACTCAAAGGTTTTGTCCGCCGAGAGAGCCATGCCGCGGACGTCGTCGTCGAGGTGGACCTGGAAGACATAACAGTCAGTCCACGGCCAGGAAGATGTAAAACTGGGAGAATTACCCTGACTCGAATCGTATTGAGCTCTAACAGCTCCTCCCACTGGCATACCCTTCCTCTTCCTCATAAGCACTCTGCATCCGGCACGTCGTGTTCTGCCTTGTCCCACGCCGCCTGACACTCCCACCCCCATATGAGCTCGGCACGTAGCTGCTCATCGGTGCGCCCTGTGTTCCTGTGAATTCGGCGGCGCCCCGCTCACATTCGACCGTGTCAACGGCGCAATGCGGTCAGACTGGGGCGCTTTCGGCATGGGTGGCGCCAGCTCGTCATTGTAACTGAGGTAGTCGTCATATACTTATAGCCGTCAAGCGGCTCGGGTCCTTTTCTGTTCAAGAAGTTGTGAGTCTCTCCGTTTGTTTGAAAAATGAAAAATGAAGGTACCTTCAGAGGGAGGGGGCCCGCTTGGTAGCAGCTTGTTGCTGGCCGGGGGCGAACCGCCACGGCTGCTCGTACCAACATTGGGTGATGCACGCGCGGTGTTCAGCATGGTGTTGTTGCGGGTAGGTCCAGCCCCAGCCGGTGCCGGTCTGCTGAGCGCGCGGCCGATTTTTGCGCGTGCCAAGGAAAGTTGAAATCGCTTATGAAGTCCAGGTTTGAATATGGAGACGAATCAACAGCTGTAGTTTGAGAATTCCTCACTCTCTTTCAGCGTCGACAGAGAAGCACGCTTTCATGTCCATAACCCTTGGAAGCTGGCGGACAGAATTTCAAGGCAACATGCTTCCAGTGCTTGCGGACCCAGGAGACGTTTCCTTCCCAAAGCTGCGATTGTCTCGACCGCGCGACGAATACATCAAGGCCACTACTACTCTGCGCTCTGCGAGCAGTGGTTCGACTTGACTCCCCAGAGACGCATCTCCTTCTCGAATTCTGGGTGTTGTAAGTTGACCGCACACACTCTTGGTCTTCCCCAACCTTGACGTCTGTCAACCACGATTTTCCACCAACTGTGCGATACGAGGGTGCGCTCGGAGCCATTTCGACGAGCCTATACTGGGCCACATTAATATTGGGTAGATCTCTCCAACGCGAAGGAAACCGCCCACTAATCTTTTTATGTGAGCGTTCCATGCTGCCTGGACGAAATACCGTAGCCGGTGGGATAGGAATGAACGTGGTCTTGATATTCGGGGGAGTGCGAGCGAGCGGGGACAAGAGGTTGATGGAAGGGATGGTGATATCGATGGAGATGCGGATGCTCGACGCAGGAGGGAAGGGAATTTGTCCCTAGGTTCGCCGGCTCATTTCAGAGGCAAAGAGAGAGAGGCCCACCGATCAAAAAAGAAGCCGATCGGACAACGGGAGAGCGTTCGTTTTGTTGACAGCGGTGAAGAAAGAGAGACAAACGGAGGATCCAGGGCCGAGCGGGGATAGAAACCAGCGGAGGAAGGTCGTGGGTGGATGAGGTCGGGCGAAAGAAGGGAAGGGAAATGAATGTAGAAGCTGGGTGAGAAGAGAAGACCGGAGGGAACACCAAATGAATCAAAGGAAGGAGTCGGTGCAGCCGGACGAGGCAAGGGAGGACAGAGCGGGATGGGCCAAAAGAGGAGAGAAGTCGTCGTGGAGGGTCGGAGACAGGCAAAGTCCATAAAGAGATGTGGAAGGAGTACAATGTCTAGTGGGAGAGGGAGCGAGTCGAGGTGGGAGTGCGAGAGCTGGTGGGAGCAAGAAAGATCTCGATGCAAGTGAAAAAGCGGGGCGGGCCAGAATCAAGAAGTCGGTGGGGTGGAAGTGAGAAAAGTCGGAGTGGGCGATGGAAGAGAGACGCTGGCTGAAAAGAGGAGAGGCGGGAAGACGACGAATACAAGGGGAAACATATGGGATGAAAGAATCGATGGGCAGTGCGAGATGAGAAGGAAGACTCTGCGAAGAGAAAGATTGAAAGATTGAGAGTGGAAGCAGAGAAGCCGTATGGGGTGGGGAGAGACGTGGTCCATGCGTGGAGGGAGACGTGAGGGAACATCCGGACGGCGATGGAAGGGAACGAGCGGAAGAGGGCTAAGGAAGGAAGGTCGGGGGAAAATGCAAAGGTGGGAGGTCGGAGGGAGGGCCAAGTGAGGACGGTGGTGGGCAGATAGACTGGGATCCGAAAGATGTCGACGAGTGAGTGCGGAAGATCGAGTACCAGGCGGACGGGGTGTCGTTGGGTGAGTAGGGAGGTATTGTTGGACGGGAGAGGTCGTTCGCGAGGGAGGGAGAGAAGCCGACGGAGCGGGGAGGCGGGAAGTCGCAATAAAGTTGAAGGAAAGCGGAGATGGCGGTAAAACGAGGAAGGGATTGAGCCAATGTCGGGAGAAGCCAGACGGGTGAAAAGGGAGGTCGACAGCGACTCGAAGGAAGAGAAGCCGGGGAAAATATAAGGGTGAGAGGCCATAGATGCCGAAGGAAGAGACAAGTTTAAATAAAATAAAGACCGCGGTAGGCAGATAGACAGGATCCACGACGAGGAAAGATGTTGATAAGAGTGGCGTAACGAGGCGGGCAGGATTTCGTTGGATGTCGCTGTAAGGGCAGGGAGATACGCCAGCCATTGCTGGAAGGGAGAGAGGTCGACATGGAGGGAGAGAAGCCGACAGGACGGAGAGGGAGGTCGCAACAAGATGGAATGGGAAAGAGCGGCCGAGATGGAGGCAGAGTGCGGTAGGGGTTGCGTTCGAAATGGAGCAAAGCTGGAGGCAGAACTAAGGCGGGATGGGTTGATATTGAAAGAGAGGTTGACGGCGAAGAAGGGAGAGAATCCGGGGCAAGGTAGGCGGACGCGGAGACATGGCGATTGCATGGCGGGAAAAAAGCGAGAGGTCACTGTAGGAAAAGAGATAAGGAAAGGAAAGGGCGGTACGGTGACCAGCGGGTGTAACGGAGAGGTGGTGCCTACGAAACCGGTAGGCTAAAGGGCTCGAGAGGCAAATAATGGGGTTGAAGGACGAGAGAGAAATTAACTGAGACGCGGGGAGACGGCGGCGGCGGGCTCAAAGTCGTGAGCACCCGGAAATGGCGATGCAATGGCGAAGTCGGAAGCAGGCACGGCTCATTAGCAGGGGAACACGGTGTTAAAGAGGGAACGTGGACGGAAGAGAATCCGAAAGATGGTATGCAAGGACGATACGCGGCGGGAAGAGATCGATGGGGAAGGGAAAGATGTCGAACAACGGGCAACCGGTGGAACGACAGCGAGACCCGAACTTGAAGGAGGGCCCTCGAAGAGAATGGGAGGCAAGGCGAGATGAGGACTGACGAGGAGAAGGCTGAGAGAGGGCGAAAATAATCGAGGGAGGAGATGTGGAAACGGTGGTGGCACCGTGAGGGGCGAGAGGCCGAAGTGCGAAAGGTCGAAGGACGAAGGATGTAGATGCAGAGACGTCGGATGGGAGAGAGGAAAGAGGTGCGTTAGGAGAAAGAATAAATTCGGATTCAAAGAGGCTTGAGAGGTCGACAGCGCGAAGAAAGCTATTGGTAGGAGGAGGGAAAGACGGTTATAGAGGTAACGGCGGGGCCAGACGGTAAGACAGACCGAGGGAACTGGAAAGGGAGAATTATGATCCAAAGTAGTATAAGAGGACGCCGAAGATCAAGGTAGCGGTAGGAAAGATGTCGATAGCGATGCAATGGAAGGGGTTGGGGCAAATTTTTGGTTGAGATGGCTGCACTGGCATGGGAAGGAATAAAGGGGGTGACCGTGAAGGAAGGAAGAGGGCGAGTAGGAGGTGTCAATTAAAGGGAGACTTGGGCTCGGAAATGGGAGAGACGCTGGAGATCTGCAAGAAGTTTGAAAGGCTGAAGGGCAACCGAAACCATTTCAGGCAAGGAGACGAGGAGACACGATGAGGAAGGCGAGAAGTCTGTAAGAGGGAAAGGAGCATATCAAGAGGCGGCCAAAAGAGATTGTTGGAGGGTGGTGGAAGTGGGAGAAAGACGAATGAGTGTTCGACAAACAGGTCAGCCGCTTTTCTGAATTCGGGGGTGGCTGTGCTGCTGAGACCAAACAAAGCCAACGCGACACGTTTTGGTGCAGCTGAGACCCTGGAAAACCCATTGAGGATTGACGCGACCGATGAGACTTAGGATCGGACGAACGACGCGTTGTAGTCTTGAAATTGCCTTTTCGGGGTGCGTGGACGAGCGACGATTCTGATCGCATCATCACTGGCAACCGATTCAGGTGCTCGAATGGCAACTTCATAGATGAATGGCAACGACTCCAAACATCAATATGCCGCAGCAAGGTGAGCCATGAGCGATTCTAGGGCTTCGTCTTTATCTCAGTTATGTCGCGGTTTTCAGAATAAGAGCTTGGAGTTCGATGAATTTGAGATGAGGGCAGCGTTGGAACTATCGTGCGTCCTCAAAAACCCAATACACCTAGCAATTATATTCACTTGTCTAATAATCGAAATCGACTCTAGATAAGAATTTAAAGATGGGTTAATCAAGGGTTCACGGTGCAGGAAATATCAAAATGAGAATCTTCCTTGTACTTCTCGTACGCCGGTCTGTTGAGTGAGTTTATCGCGACGCGTTTATCGACTTCAATGTCGTGCCTCTGAAACGTCGTTCAGCGAACAAATGGGTGAGACGGGGAGGACGCACTGCGCGACGTGTAGTCCTGCACCGGGCGAATGTACCCAAGCATTCATCTCGTACCCGTAGAAGTCTGCCCGGAACTCGTGCATGATGTGGATTTCTTGCACGACAGTGACAAAAGGTGCAGTATGATTTGGGGCACACGCACAGCAGTCAGACGTTCATTCTTGTAGAAGGGATTCCATTCCAAGCTCGTCACCATCCGTGCGGAGCTCAGTCTGGCCGTCCTTGAGCGGTAACACCTGGGCGTATCCAAAGTAGACCCTGGTCTTCGCGACGCTACTTGGAGGTGTGATACACTCGTCGGGGAGATTGGCTTGAAGAATGGATTATCGATTCAAGCTCCAGAGAAGAGCCAATGCTCAAACCAATCGGGCAGCCAAGCTCTTTGCTCCCGCGACCGAAGCCTTTCTGAACTGGCCCTGGTAGTAAGATAAGAAACTGGGATTCGAGAGAGTCGGGGATGGCTTGTGCGGAACGTTGTGGTTTGGCGCTCAGGGCGCTCTGGCAGCTGGGCTAGCTCTGCCGCAGTGACCATCGATGTAGTGCGCGTACAAGACACCACGTACATGGTCACTGTCAAAGTTGGAGGGAGAGCGAAAACTATGTCTGCCAACGTCAACACATCAAACAAGAGAGCGTAGCACTCCCTAATACGTGTTGGCCAACTTGGCTTGTATGGCCTGTCGATGATCAGAGCGTTGGGAGTCGCTGGATTTTCGAATGTTATGCGCGCCACGGCCGAATCGAGGCTTTTGAATTCGTATTTGTGACCCAGACGAATCAAGGCGCTAACAGCTCCAAGGGGGAGCGCGATTTGGCTTAGATAAGCTCTATATATACCAAGTCAGCATGAGCACGATTCAAAAACACGATGCATGGACGGGTCGTACAGCGCCGTCAATAGGTAGCTCTAAGCTAACGTCTTCCACCGTATCCTGGAGCTCAATAATGGGACATCCGTCGACGTTAGGCTGGTCCGGAGGTTGAGGGAGATCCTCTAGGTCATGAAAGAAAGAAGAGAACGCCCCACTGGTGGACGCGAAATTGGGTGCTTCCAGCCTGCAGAACGACGCTTCCGTCTTTGAACCGCACATTGGAACGCGTCATTGACGCGTCCTCGGTGCGTTGGCGTTTGGCTGGGAGAGAAGACATGGTGGCAAGAAAAGAGATCAGTGATCCGTTCAAAAAGTCAAAGCGAGTAATCTCGCACTAGTGACTGTCTGTCGTATCAAAAGGCAAGCCTTTGGCGGGATTCGAGCCTACAAGCCCAGTTGTATCAAAGAAAATTGCATATGATAAAGGAGTGTTGAATTTTGCTGCAGCCAATTTCGAGTCCACCGGACGGTAGCTCGGCGCCCTTCGCTGTGAATGCTTATTTTGTATTCGTTCTGACTGGCCAATGGGTCAGTGGTTCGAATAAAGATATTGATTCGAATCCCCACAAGATGAATCATTAGTCGACGTCCCGTACATTGTATGAAGATAATAATAATAGTTGTAAAGCAAAAGAGCAGAAAAGAGCACATTCAAGTTTTGCATAACGTCGTTGGCGGTTCAATGGCAATTGTCATCTCGTGTCCCCAACTCGACCTCCTTTTCTTCTATATAAAAGAAAAGTTAAAACCCGCCTCAGTTTATCGGTCGTGGGGGTTCCTCGCGATGGCAGCCACCAGGTAATAAGAACTTGAATCTGTCTGCGTTCTCGACGAGGAAGAGGGGAAGGCCGACTGCTGTGGTTTGTCTGCGTTCGCGGCGTTAATAGTTAATGACGACGTATATAGGGTAAGGGAACGCTGGGGCTTACGGTTCGAGACTCAGTTTCGAGAACAGGTCCACGTACTACACGATAGGTGAATTAATTCAGCTTGGTTGCCCAACACAGAGAGAAAACGGAAAGGACGCACGCTATACGCCTCGGGCAACATCCCAAAGATATCCTTCCCGTGGCATATCGTGTCCTGAATACGCTTCGGGTCGAGCAGGTCGAGCCTCCCGCCGATGCGGTCCGCGTGCGAGAAGCCGCGCATCTTGACGGCGTACTCGGGGATCGTGCGGAAGCAGTAGCTGCAGTGCCAGCCCGCGTCGGCGAGCATCAGCTCGGAGCTCTGCCCGTGGCGGTAGTACGTGTCTTTGTTCCAAAGATGCACGCTTGCGCGCCAGCTGGTGAGGCCGACGGCCCATTCGAAGCTGTGTGCAAGTTAAAGGGAGGGAGTGAGTTGGTGTGCAGGGAGCGAACGCGAACGCACCTGTACAGATAGTTCCGCAGCTGGAGGTGGATCGACTCGCCGAAGTCGCACGTCCGGAGGAGCTCAACGGTGTGCGCGGCGGGGATCTCGTCGATGTCGGACATGATGACGAGGGACTGCGTGTCAGGCGGGAAGTCTGCGATATGCGCGCTCAGCATGTTCGTCATTTCGATCCGGTGGTTGCTCTCTTGTTCGAATGGCGATTGGTCGGGTTTGAGAGGGTATCCCGGAACCCTACATACACGCGTACCCCATCCCATTTTAGTATGTATTTTCAAGAGAAGAATGAATGAACCACGCGAACGCGCGAAACTCACAGACGATAAATAATCTTCTTCTCAAACTTTGCAAACCGGTGCCGGTTCAGCGCAAAGAACGTGTCCTTCGGCAGTCCCGTGAACGTCGCATTCGACTCGATGATGAAGAACCGATCCACCACCGGATCGAGCTCGTTCATCCGAATCTCCAATAAATCCAGCTCGGTGCTCATCAGAATCGCATCCAGGACCTTCACTTTGGGGCGCGCCTCCCGCGCCTTCCACCCATGTAGTTTGCACACTGCGTACGTGTTAAGCAGGTCAGTTGCGCCCGCAGAACACGAATAACTCACCGTCTGCATTGGCGGACAGACCCTCGGCATAGTAGTGCGTTACGATATTTTTGGGACCCTCTGCTTTGTCCCATATAGGGCGCGTCGCGCTGGAAAGCGCGTTCCTGATCTACCGCAGGGGTTAGGTCCGGTTGTAAGATCCATGGGAAGCAAAATAAACACCTGGTAGTGATTCTGCGAGATCAGGTAGAAGAAGACACTTGTGAAGAGCAAAGCGGGGAATAGAATGAGCAGCCTTCCGCGCTGCAGACGAAGAACAGCCGCCATGGAGGTATAACGAAGGCCGTTTGGCCTGTAAAGCCTGTGCTTGTCGCGAATAGTTAGAGGTTAGACCAGTGACTGTCTATGATGCTATATCGGTGACTTGTCCCATATAGCGGCTGGATTCGAGCCTACTTCAAGTTAGAGGTAAAGGTGTAACGTACAGCCTGTTATGGCAGCGAGATCATTAGCGTGTGATTCGGATCAATTCCACCAATGATCCGGTCAAGAAGGTATATAAGGCCGCACAAAGGATTTTCTTCTCTCAGTGAGAAATGCCACGCTGACCGATGCTAGTTTTTCAACCATCGAGTCAGTGCCAGTGACCTGCTTGCAGGTCCTGCTCTCCCGAGAACGATTCAGCTTAGGAAGTGTCGTCTTGACGGTTACGAGGAGACGGCATGTCGATTTATCACTGGCACATACCCTTCATTGTCGTCTTACACCCTGTTCGTCGTACCCTCTTTACCTGAATGCAATCTGCTTTCTCTCTGCTCTCCTGCTGTGAACCCTGTCTGATATTCCCCAAGAGCTTTTGCGTATCCCTGGGGAACAGCTTGCGAATGAAGAATGGCGCGGGGGACGTCGGACAAGCTCTGAGTCTGGAGGGGAGCGATGTACTCTCCTCTGGTTTACGTGCGTCGTTTGGGTTTTCCGCTGTGCGTACCAAGAACCTTGCGCTAGCCAGTTCCTCCTCGCCTGCTTCCCACTTCTTGCTCTCTGTCGATGCCTGTGCCTGTGGACGGCTGGTGATTGAACGTCGACTGACCATTTTGGCACCATGAAGGTCCAGGGGATGCTCCGGAAAAAACGCTTAGGATTCGACGCTCTGCATTTTCCGTGCTCGTTCAGTGCTTCCGCGAATTAACCCATGGCTCAACTCAGTTCGTCACCCACATCTCCCTCGACCCGTCGCTCACCCTCATCAAAGCACTTCGCGGATTAATCTGCCCTAAATATAATGTTACAGTACTGCGTACAGACCACACGCCAAAATAGCGATGGCAAAGGTCCGACTCCCCAAATTGACCAAAAAACGCAACACGCGAGCCCGACTAGAATACAATATGCACATAATGGTATGGCGATGATTTTACAGCTCTTTGGATCGAACGTTGACCCACTAGTCTAGTTCACGAAGCGAGGCTGCCTGCAGTCCGGGAGTTTCAGTCCAAGGAGCGACGCAGGCTACTTCAATCCAAGGAGCGAAGCCGGGGTCTGAATCTGCCGTTGCGGCTGGGACTCGGTCTGTCGCGAAAACATTTCGCTACCCTGAACGGGCTCGCGGAAGGTCGGCGACGAGGCGCTGATCTCGAGCAGGAGCGACGCGGCGGACTCGTCCTCGGGCGTGCGGGCGGAGAGGAGCGCCTGCGTGGCTATCGGGCCGAGGTTCAGCGCAGGGGGGAGCTGTGCCGGGGCGCGCGCGGGGGCGAACTGCGTCGATGAGGGGGGCGAGGGGAGGTGTGACTGAAACTCGGGCGAGGCGCGCGGGGAGGGTCGTTGCATGCTCGACTCGGGGAGCCAAGAGGATATGGAGGGGAGGCGGGCGCCACTGTAGGTTGGGTTGATCGACGGGGACGCCAGCTGTGAGTCGACCGCGGCGCGTTTTGGTACGGGCGTCACCTCGACCACCTCCACGTCGCGCTTCCGCTTCAGCGAACTGGAGCTGGCCGGAGCCGAACTCGACCCTGCACAATTTGCACAGGTCAGCGATTTGTTGGCCTCTTCCAGTGCAGCCACGCGGTCGACGAGATCCTGCATGAACGACACGGTCCGCACAAGAATCTCGAGCTTAAACTCCTTCTCCTTCTCCTCCCGCTTGCCCGTGCCCTTCTTCGCCGCCTTCGAATGCTTCCCCTCGTAATCGCCGTCCCCGTCCCCGCCCTCGTCGTCGTTGTCCTCGTCCGCGGGCGGGGTAGGCTGCTGGCCGTAGTTTGCGGGGACGAGCTGCTTGAGCGCGGCGAGGGCGTCGTTGATCTTGGTCCGGCGCGCCTTCTCGATGATGGAGTGGTTGAGCTTGCGCTGCGCCTCGCGCGCGGTGCGGGACAGCGTCGCGGGCTTCCTACCGCGCTTCGCACCCGTCGCGGGCTCGGCGGTGTCCGTTGCGGCGGCGGTAGCTTTGGAGAGCTTGGGGGACAGGGGGACGACGCGGCGGGGCTCGGGGGTGTACTCGGAGGCGGAGCTGCTGACGGAGGGGGAGCGGGGCCGCTGCTTTGCGCTGCGCGGAGGGTTGACGCTCGCTGCGTAGACGGAGGGTTTGGCGGCCATGGGGATGGATAAGGGGAAAGAAGGGCGCGTGGTTTAAGTATGGGGTGTGCTGTCCGAGTCTTGCATTTCTGCTCGTGTGCAGCATGAACGTGCAGTAATTATACCCCGTACACGACAGGTTTTATGCGCAAATCTGATTGGCTGCTGGGACGCACATTCGTCGGGCTATCGGCTCGATCAAGTCTTTTTTGGATGAACGTTTCATTACTCCGTTTGTTTTGGTCTACAAGCAGATAACTCGCAACGATCGTGTGCGCTCGTGTGCAATCGAAAATGGAACCAAGTTGAACGAATCTCAATGCAATTACTCATACAATAGTCCTAATAATAAGCGTTGACTGCGACCTTTCCGCTGCCAGGGATGACGACGTGCAGCTGTGGAAGCCGTGCGTTTGGAACCCGACGACCTACCGAAACTAGTCAGGCGCGGTACAAAACAAGTAAACGACATACGCACGACTTACTCCGATATGCGCCATAAACCTGTTCAGATTGCGCTCCCGGAAGTCCGCCTCCGCGGCTGGCGCGACTATCGGTGTGACGGGCGGCGCGTGTTCTCCGAGCCCGTACTCCTTCACGAGCGTCTCCGCCTCCTCGGACCTGAGCGCGAATAGCGCTTTGAGATCGCGTGGGAACAGCGGCGACGGTGTAGGGGCCGCTTCGTGAATGCTTGCTTCGCGCGAAATGGGGAGTGGGAGGGGGGTGGGGGGCATGCTACGAGGCATCGGGGACTGCTCGGCACTGGGCAGGGGCCGCAGAAGCGGACGAAGCTCGGTAGTTAGTGCTTCGCCGCCGAGCGCTGAATTGTGCTGCCGCGCCTCGCTATCGCCGATAAGAGGAGTACATACACTTGAGGGAGGGAGTAATCTTACGAATTGTGCAGGCTTCGCTGGACCTCGAGGATCTGGCGCTTGTGCGACTTGATTTGTTGCCGCAAGTGTTCAGGGATCTGTTCGTTCAGCTGCAAGGCGGTCATAAATTTAATTCAGCGCACAACGGGGAGGTATCTTGCCTGATGCGTCACCCGGTCCTTCACCTCACGCGCAACCCGGGCTGCGATGTGCGCCTTGACTTCGTCCGAAAGGGTCTGCTTAACTGCCTTCTCCAGCAAATGCTGCACCTCCACTGCTTGCACTTCGGACTCGGATATTACCTGCGCGAGTTCAGCTCGAATTTTATTGATCTTGGGGTCGAAAGTAAGCATATAGAAGGGTAATGGAATCGTTCGCTCAGACATACATGCTCCGCGGCCTTCAACGCCGGCGCCAGCGTCGCGACACGCTCTGTCTGCTCGCCGAGCGAGTCGAAGGTGGTCCCGAGGACGCCGACGACGCGTTTCATGGCGGCGACCAGTTCGCCCACGGCTAGGAGTTCCGGGGTGAGCACGAGCGAGAGCCCTAGGGTGTTGCCGGGATTGGAATCGGGGTTAGTCGTGAGCCAGGTCGCACATGCGAGGCTATTGTTGGCCATTTGGGAAGGGGAGGCCGTCGCTTTTCCCTGCTGGTTCTTGTTCTTGTTCGGAGGCGACAACTGATTCGTGTGCGTTTGCGTTTGCGTCTCAGCTGTCGATCGTGATTTTAGTACTTTTCCTGGGGACGCGGGCGGTGTGGAGAGATATCCGGGCATCATTTCATAGTTGCCAGCAGTCGCAGCGGGTATACCGAATACGTGTTCGATGCGGGAAGGGGCGGATAATCAGAATGACTGCGTTCGCTGAGTTTAGCTTTTGTAGGCCCCAGTTGGGGCCGTGTACACAGAGAACACGAGTTTACAACGTGTTAGAAGACAAGCCCATTATGTATTTGTGGCACCGAACAGATAGATGAATCGAGATGAGACGGAGCGCCCTGAGGATCCGTAGTTAAAGACAAGATAACGTCGCACGAAGGATAATGAATAGCTTTGCTTTCGCAGGCGTGGAGCACATTGAGGAGCGTAACGACTGAATAAATCTTCAGGTGGGTGCTAATTGGAGTGAATAGCAATTGAGTGGGAGCTCGGGGCGCGCGGTTGAAGCGGCTCAGGTAAGACAGAAAGTTCCAGCAGTTAGGCCACGAATCGAATTAAAGGTCCGGGACCCACAAACCCAGATCATGAGGGCAGAAAGACGCCGTGCACCAGAAGAACGAGCCCAGAAAATCGAGAAACTTGGTCAAGAGCAAACCGCCAAATGGCACGCGCTCGCTTGTACACGGCGGTCTAAGCGAAGCCCGCACGGACCATGTCGGCATATCAGGTCACGTGAGTCACGGCTATAACTGGAAATTTTTCGCGCTCACTCTTAACTCGAACCACGTCGGTTGCTGTATCGATCCTCATGTTGCCGTACCCTCGCTTCCCATGGCCACAGACGCCGTTCCATAGGTGCGTTTGGTCTCCCAAGCCCCAACTCGTCGAGGCTTCGACGTGATGATAACTTTCCAAAATTTCCTCGAAGCTCCCAATGTCTTTACCAGACCGGGAGCGATGTGATTCTATGTCATAGTTACACTGATCGGTTCCTCTCTTTTCTGTGGCTGTTGCGCTGTTCTGTTCGTGTTGCTGACCTTTTTTTTCGTTGGTCAGTGATCATATGTGCGAACTCCATTGAACCTAAACTGGTCCCTTCGCACCTCGTATGCCCCTGTGCATCGTCTCATCACTGGCCCTTGGTAGCACTCTCCTGGTACGTGTCTTAATTCTTGTTTCCCCCATCACACCCTCTTCACGATGACCAAAAACATCAAATTCAAACTAGAGTATCTGAGCCAAGTGCCATGCTTTTACTTGTCGATTCTGACTCTTCGTCCCTTCCCATCTTCTTTACTTTGCGACATCGATACTGACCTGACCTCAATTTTTCCAGGCCGCCTGTCAAGACTCGTGACACGAAGGGAACGGAATCTATGCGCTAGGTTTAGGGTGAGTAGTACATTCCCCTTCCCTTCGCAGATGAGAAATAGGAATTACCGCCTGAGCCGCAAGGCCCTGACGACAATTCCAAGGCTGTATTTTTCGAAATATACTGATCCTTTTTTGCCCTTGCTGCATGCATGCACTTGACTGACGTTACCTGCAGCTTTCCACGGTAGATACATTCGCACAACGTTGGACACTGCCTGGTCGTGTCGTGAGTCTCTTCCTTCTCTGGCCCCCTCGTATGATGTTATACACGACGGTCTTCGTACCTCCATGCCGAAAATGCCCGCCACAGCTCAATTTATTCGGGCACCCCTCCTGATCCCTCTCGCCCATGGTCTCATCGTATCGACGCTGAAACTAACTGATGTTGTTCCAGGTCCTTCCAGTCTTCGTTTGCATAGAGTGCAGCATCGAGTGAGTTTCTTTCATACATACCTTTGCTATACGTCGCCCCCTTCCTTCCCCCCACGCACGATGATAAATAGGAATTACCGCCTGAGCTGCAAGGCCCTGACGACAATTCCATGGCTGTATTTTTCGAAATATTCTGATTCTCCTTATTCATATTCCTTTCTCTGCTCTGTGCCTCGTGTGGTTCATTACTGACAACATTTTCCTTAGACCTCTCCCTGCCATATCCAATGAAACCACCCATGAATGATCACACCCATGGTCCGCGACTACACACACGGTCTTGGTGAGTCTCTTTCCTTTCCTTCCCTACCTCGTATGATGTTATACACGACGGTCTTCGTACTTCCATGCCGAAAATGCCCGCCACAGCTCAATTTATTCGGGCACCCCTCCTGATCTTTCTCCTCCCTCTATCTACCTCTATCCATTACTGACCCAGTTATCTTCAGACCGGACCCCACCGCTCCACATTGACATTTGTTCCATTGCTTGCTCCCAGCCATCGATTGGGTGAGCATCCATCGTTTTTTTCGACCAACTGTGTCCTCCCTTCTCTTGACTCCATATGATGAATATCTTCAAACAAATTATCAACTAGAAGCTGTTGCTTAGTCCCGCTCGTGCGAGGCGTTGATTAGAAAACTCCTTACTGACTCCTCTTCCTTATTAAATTTGCATGCCGGTGAAGAATTTCGCTGATGTTGTTTTATAGATGCTGTTGGTCTTGGCTGAGGAGCGCGTAGAATTTGTAGGCTATTATAGAGTGTATCTGTAGCGTGGTCCAAAAATATAATCAGGATACTGCCACGGTCCTAAAAGGAACTAACGGGTACTATACCTGACTAACGACGGGTACTGTACCTATGTACAAGGCCCCTACAGACATGTGTTCCGTCCATGTCCAAGAAATATTCAGTCGTCAATGATTTTCTTCTTTTTTGGGAAGTCTTGTGCGGCCCGGGGAACCGCAACTTGGACGCGACCAACATGAGCGAGGAAAAGGACGACGCGCGCCTAGCCCCGAAAGCGCGTGAATCCTCGCCACTACTCCCCAACTCGCAGTCTCTTCCCTCCGAGGAGGGCGCGCGAATAAGACTAGCGGAAACGCGTCAATCTCGCCGCGTCTCCTTTAAAATCTTTTGCATAAATCTGGGGCTAGGTGTACTCTTCGTCATTGGAAACCAATTGCTGGACTTCTCCGCACGGAATGATACACACTCTGTTCTCCAGTTCGCACACAAGCCATCTACACCGTGGACCAAGCGCAACCCCTAGCACAATGCATCCATGTGCGTAGCGGCCTTATTACTGCAGTTGGCGACGAAGGTTGGGGTCGTCTCTACTTCCCTGTACGCGTCTGATTATGCGGCAGCCGATGTGACCAGAAACTACTTTGTCAGAAGCTTGTTCTATCGGTCCAGTGCCGTGACTCGGCGTCTTGAGCCTGGGCATATAGTCGTACCTGGTCTCGCAGGTATTCGTCTGCCCTATTTCTCGGCGTCATTTGCTTCGGACTCAGCATATACCAAGATGCACACGCACATCTCTTGCAGCAGGGATACAAAATGCAATTACAGCTCGACAGCGCGCAGTCTGTTGAGGAGGTCATTGAGCGTATAAAAGCGTATATTATCGCCCATCCCGACGTACATGCTGACCGCGACCGCTGGATCGAGGGCATGGGCTGGGACCAGACCAAGTGGCCTGGTGCGGAGTTTCCGACGGCGGTACGACGCGCTGCTCGGCACTAGCACACCTGCTAACAACTCTTGGCACCAGGCGGATCTGTCGAGCGACCCCCTGCTTCGTGGACGTCCCATTTGCTGCTCCGCGTCGACGTGCACGCTACGTGGGTATCTGAACGGCAAGTTTCAACAAATTGAAGGACTCCGTATTTTTTATTTATCCAGAGCTTCAGTGTGCTCGAGATCTTGGGCCTCTACCTTCAGAAGTCGAGGGGGGAAGCATCATTCGCGGCGCTTCTGGAGAGCCTACGGGTGTGCCGTCTTCCCTGTTTGCTTATAAGGCCATAATTTTTTTTCTTTGGAAGGTATATTTGTGGACAACGCGATGACGCTCATCCCGACCCCGCGCTGGACCGCCGAACAATACAGCGATTTCTTCCATACAGCTACGGCCGAAGCCTTGAAATTCGGGCTAACCAGCATCCACGACGCGGCCACGGATCCGGACGCGGTCGAATTCTTCAAACGGTTCGTTCATTATTATATTCGCTGATAATCCGAACTAGGTTGTTTAAATGTTCTGCAGACAAGCTGACAATGGCACGCTTCCTGCAAGTACTTGCGTCAATTGTCCCTCAACTATTGCTCATGTTGAGCTATAGATTCGACTGTATCTCATGGCCATCCCCTTTTCAGAGAACTTCACGGATTGGCACCCGTCGAAAATAGGGCGTTTAAACAACTATGGCGCCCAAGGAAGACTCAATTTGAGGGCGGTCAAACTCTTCACCGACGGTATTACTGATTTTTACTTTTCCACGACTAGCTATGGTATTCATTCATTACGCCAGGTGCGCTTGGATCATGGGGAGCCGCGCTCATTGCGCCATACAGCGACAAACCAGATACGCACGGTATCATGCGCGGCTCGCCGGAGACTATGGATCAACTCATCCGAAGCGCTTGGCAGGCAAAAATGCAAGTGGTCGGTATTAATTCCTTTCCACTTCAATATCACTCCCAGCGCTCTTCATTGACCGAGGCGCTCTAACTAGAACGTACACTGTATCGGTGACCGCGCAAACGAGGTCGTCCTCGACGTCTTCGAGAAGGTGTTGGCAGAAGAAGCCCGCGATGGCAATTCAGACATTTCCGATTTCCGTCCACGCATCGAGCATGCCCAAATATTGCAGCCTTCGGATTTGCAGCGCATTGGGAAGCTGGGAGGTGCGTTGTGTCTTGCAATGTGTTGGGTTGCTTAATTAACCCCACTGGTAGTCATTGCCAGTGTCCAGCCGACCCACGGGTAGGCGTCTGCATATTCTCTTGCAATTCGATTCAAATCTTGTCAGGACGAGTGATATGTGGTATGCCGAGACGCGACTGGGGCCTGATCGCATAAAAGGTAGACTCTCCTTATACGCTTTCCTTGACTCTGACTCGTACCTCGTTCGATAAAGGCGCTTATGCATATCGCACCCTCCTCGAGTCAGAATAATCCAAGTAAACTAAGTGTATTTTGGCTCAACATTCGATGTAGGGCCTCTCCGCAGAACATTCTCCCTCTGGGGTCGGACTTTCCAGTCGAGGGTGTGAACCCACTGTTGGGATTCTATGCAGCCGTTTCTCGTTTAGCAGTCGACGGGAGCTCGCCACATGGCGACGGGGGATGGTATGTGTATATTTCTCTTTCATGACTTGACATGATTGACAATTTCTCTGGTTTCAAGGTTCCCCTCCGAGCGCCTCACGCGCGCCCAAGCCCTCAAAGGCATGACCCTCGATACGGCGTACGCGTCGTTTGCGGAGGCCGAGTTGGGTTCCCTCATTGTGGGCAAGCGTGCGGATTTCGTGGTGTTGGATCGCAATATTATGGAGGTGGAACCGGCAGAGATTATGAAGACGAAGGTAGTTGCAACAGTAATCGACGGCGAAGCAGCGTACGGGGCACTTCCCTGTTGCTGCCGCGTAGGGAAGAAAACCGAAAGTAGCGACGAACAACATTTCCCAAGCAAACTCTAACTGAACCTCCCCAAGCTGAGGAGTCGCATATCGCACTTTTACTCTTTCCTTGCTTGATGTGTTGCGTACGAGTGTACACAGAGTCTCTGCGGGCGCACACAACGTGTTATCCACCGCTTTTCACCGCCCGTGCTGGTCGCGCAACAACAGCAATCTCTCGTCCTTCATCCGTGACTAAATACAGGGGGTCCTCAACACGTCTAGTGTCTCCCTTAACAAGTTTGCACACTGGTGGCGTCCTCTGTACGCGTCTCACATTGACTAGGCAATGGCCCTTGCTATCACAATGGGTAGGTCGTATCGCGCCTTTGCACATCGAATTCCGCGCTGCCTCGGCGGCAAGAGCACTCGACGTTTCCCTTGCTCTTACTCACCCAGTTAGTCAATTCGAGAATTATTGCATGGTCTCCTGGAAAAGATATTGGATGATATATCTCCTACTTATCTTGGATGTTCGTTCGTAAGTCCCAAAGGCGTGAGTGGCTGGTCGTGGGTTAGCTCCCGAAACCACTCAATGTGAGAGCGCCCTTGAGCTGAGCAATGCCGAGACGTGGTCTGGTAAGAGGGACACCAGCTGCACAGAGGGTTTCCGTTCCGAGATCGCCAACGCTGTGGACTCGTGGATAACGGGGTTGACTTTGTCAGCCGTTCCTCCAGATTTGTCCCGGGCTGAATCACCAAAATAGCGCCATCCTGGGCCTGCGAGGATGGAGGCACCCCAAATTATTACATGGTTTTGGCACTGGCAGTTCGTTGGAAGCTCCACGAATGAAAAAAATATACTTATTCGCAAACCGCTGCACTTCCATCCCGAAACATGGCACGATGAGGAACCTCCACGTTCTCAGGGTTGCGGCCTCAACACTCCTGGCAGAATCCTAGGACGCCATTCCCTTAACACCATCAAGATTCAATTGGCTGTTGCTGACGAGTTGCTGGTGCAAGAAGCAGGACGTTGTTGACAGTTGTTGAGTATGGCGCCAAATTGAGATATCGCGTAGCCGAATTGGCAGTCCGATTGTGGAGTTCGGAATCCTTGTGTTCCTCAACGTCCGCCATGCAAGTTCTTGGCCATTTATTCTTGGCGGCACAAACGATCTTTCAATTGGCTTTGGTCGCGTCAGCCTTTCAGCGTCCTCTCTTGCACTCCGCGGAATACGACGAAGGACTTTTCACACCTCTCGGAGATTTAAACTTGCTATCTGAGACTCAGTTTGCTGTTCTGAGACATCCTGTGTTCCCGGCCCACGACGTTCGTATCAAGAAGTCTTCTTTCTGTGACGAAGCAGTCCAGTAAGCATTTTAGGACCTTTCCCGCGACAGCTTGCCCAACCGCACAAAATACAGGGCGTACACGGGCTACATTGATATTCAAGCACGTCACATATTTTTCTACTTCTTCGAGAGCCGGAACGACCCAGAAACGGACGATGTTATTTTCTGGACAAACGGAGGTGCCGCAGAAAGCTGAGACCCATGCCAGCTCGACTAATGTGATCATTAGGCCCTGGCTGTTCGTCGTCAATGGGGTTATTCATGGAACTAGGCATGGTATTCCTTGAAACCTTGCGATAGCATGTACTAAATTATTTCCCCAAAGGCCCCTGCAGAATCTCGGCTAACGGAACGACTACAATACCACACCCTGAAAGTTGGAACAGCAACAGCAATATATTTTTTGTGGACCAACCAATTGGTGTTGGCTTTTCTTATGCGGATTATGGAGAAACTGTCGTAGGTTTAAATCCGATCCTCTATTTTCTTTCAATGAACTTCAGTCCAGAGCACGACAGAGGAGGCCGCCAAGGATATGGCTGCTTTTGTATTTATATTTTTCGAACATTTCTCCAAGTTCAAAGGACGTCCATTTCATATGGCGGGTGAATCTTACGGGGTAGGTCGCATTTAATTCCCGTGGTTCCTGAACAACAACTGGGGCAGGGTCGGTATGTCCCTGTATTCGCGGCAGAGGTTTACGACCAAAATATCAAACTGGTTGAAGCCGGGCTGACACCAATCAACCTAACTTCGGTTATGATCGGTACGTGCCCTCGTTCTGCTTGACATTTCGGTTTTGATGATTCCGGCGACTTCAGGGAATGGAATCACAGACTTTTATCATCAGGTTTCATCGGTTTTCGACATGCAATGTACTTGGGTGTCCGTCCCACCCATCATGGACATTGCGTGCGTTTGTCAATGAATGCCTTGAGCCCTAATTCAGCGATAGTTTAGGACATGTGTGCAAATGAAACAAGTGGTAGGATCTATCTCGTTTCAAATCAAGGACTCCACTCATCATCGTTCTTAGATTCCTCGATGCCAGAAGTGGTTGAAAAAATCATGCTTGGATGTCTTTGATCAGATCAACTGCCTCGCAGCCATGGATTTCTGCGAGGGACAGTTGGAAGGGCCTTTTTGGTGGACAGGTATGAATTATTTCAAGTAGTCTACATTGAATTGAAATTTCTCAGGAATGAATCCGTACGATATTTCGAAAAAATGTGAAGGCGGACTCGGTGAAACTTTGTGCTACCCAGCAACCCGGTTAGTTTCCGTTCAGCCCATTTCGAAAATACAATAACTTTTGCGCAGCGTCATAGCATCATATCTCGACCGACCAGAAGTCCGCACATTGCTCGGAGTTGATCCTTCGTTGACCGCCAATTTCTCGTCTTGCTCAAACGAGGTTGGAATTGCGTTCAACGCCAAGCTCGATGGGGACCACAGCACCCAACACTATGTGGCTGCGCTACTCGAGAGGGGCGTAAGAGTTCTGATCTACGTCGGAACATACGACTGGATCTGCAATTGGGTTGGGAACGAGCGCTGGACGTTGGCCATGGAGTGGAGTGGTCAAAGTGAATTCTCGCAGCAGGAGTTGAAACCGTGGGGTGTGAACGAGGGAAAATCACGTATCGGGCTGACTCGGAGCGCGAAGGGGTTAACCTTTGCGACTGTCGAAGGCGCGGGACACATGGTATGTCTGTGCAACGCGTATAATCCGTCGCCATTAATATATTTTCAGGTGCCCTACGATAAACCGAAGGAGGCGTTGGAACTCCTTCAACGTTGGCTTTCGGGGAGAGAATTTTAGATGCAAACCTCACGGACACCCTTGCGGCAACCAGTCTAATGTGGAATTTTGACTCGTGCATTCTCAATAGTGAAATTGGGCCTGGGTTGGGCAGAAACCGACACCATAATTACGTACCTCCACTAGATCGACATACATGGTTATTTTCCAACCGTTCCGACTTCCCGCCCTCGAGCCGTTGAATAGTTCTGCAACGTTGTGTAAGCATTCGATGTTGATTAGGTGTTATTTTTTGTCTCAACGCGTCGCGTCAACAACTTATGACAACAGCGCTCCTTGAGCGCTTGCCGCTCGCACTCACAAAATGAACAGCCAATCGACACTCACCCACTAGTTTGAATGTGGAACTACCGACGTTCGCCCCTCGCTATCCACCTCATTCATCTCTTTCCACCCACCACGTCGCAATCCTACGCTTGACATCGGGGTCCTGCACCAGGGGCTCAAGCGTTTTCACAATCTCTGGCAGATTGGATGACATGGCCACATCCACAGGTGTTTGCCCGTCGAGCGCAGGTTTGTCGACCGTGGCTGCTCCGAACTGCAGCAGGAGATCAATCCAAGGCTTCCCATAGTATAGTGTCCCATGGCATAGTGAAGTGGTGTCTGCCCTTCGTCATCCACGTGGTTCGGGTCGACGCCGTGTTCAAGGAAGAACCGGAACATCATAAGGTCCGGCGTCTCGTCTGGGTAGCGCGTTCTTCCCCGAATCATCCTCAGCGTGAAGGTTGGGGCCTGCATCTACAAGTGCCTGCCTGACATCCGGATTGGATGTATGGAATAGTGGGATTTTGCGGTGATCGACGTTTGGGTCGGCACCCGCGGCAAGCAAGAACTGTATGCGCTCAAGGCTGGTCCCCACGGCGTCGCAAGGTAGTATCCCTGCAGCGTGGTAGAGTGGTGTCCATGTGGTATGGTAGAAATTCATGCTGTAATGATGGAAATTGACGTCTGCGCCCTCCGCTATGAGGTATTTAGACATTTCCGGGTTGAACTTTGGAGCTAGCACCGACTGGACGAGTGCAGTGCCTAAATACTGTTCTGTGGTCCCGTCGAGGACATCAGAGCTAGATATGCGAATGGAGCGAGGAGCCTGACGACTTCCATGTGCCCGTTCAGTGCCGCATAATCCAACGCTGTGTGATTGCTGCCATTGCGAGCGTGCACGACTATCGCGTCATATATGCCCAACAACTTTACGACCATGCCCCGAAGCCCCATCCACGCTGCAATGTGGAGGAGGCCACCGTGGCAGCAGGCGTTAAATTCAAATCTTGGGTTGCCGGGGACTCCCGCCGTTATGAGTTTGTCGAACGTGTTTTCTAGTTGTTGTTCGACGGCGAAGAGGAGGGCGAGCGAGCCGAGACGCTCTACACTTGCGCAGAGACGGTAAAGAGTCTGATCGAGGGTGCAGTGTAAGGCGACGTTTGCCTGAGAGAGGGCGTTAATGGATGGGAGGTCGGGAACACGTTTTGACCTTAGGTCGGGTCTGTATCGAACCCCTCGTCGTCGCAGACGCTGCTTCGGGTCCAGGAGTGTCTCCCGAGTGATAAAAGATACAATGTGTAGTATCAGTTCGGGAGGGAGTTGAGAAAGTATGACCATCGCGACCCGCGAGCGGGTCCGTCGAACGAGAAAGCAATCTCGCTGGCGTGAGAAGATTATTGTCTACTGAATGTCTGTTTCGGAACCGGGGCCGTGGAATGAGTCGGTCGTGCCTCTTTGCCACGGCACATTCCAATTTTTAGTCAGTCGTGAGAAAGCGAGTAGTGGGTTCCTCTATTCGTCCACTACGCCTCGAACCCGATTAGGAAATTTATGGAAGTAAGCAAACTAATGCCTGCCACGAAGTCGGCATCGTCGTTCTCAAGAGACTGGGATATGGCTAGTATTACGATGATGGAGTCCAAGGATAGGGATAAACCAAATGTATCTGAGTCTTTTTAATTTTTTGGCAGCAAGGTGGAAATCCTGATATCGGCTATAAGTTAATTCTAGGGATTCACTTGTGACAAAAATCGACTACGCTTGAGCTCGCACGTCGTCTGCGCTTGCGTCAGCGTTCAAGGGACCTACGAGAAAAGAAAAGCAAAGGTGCGGGTGTATCATTGTCCTGGTCCGTCGTCATACTGTGTAGTCACAGCTTGACCGAGTCGGGGGTGAATCTTACGGGACTCGTATCACAACTGTCCATTGAGTAGGACAGGTTCATGATGATGTCGATAGCTCCTCAAATATAAAAAACGTCCCCGCTTGAATTCACTGAAGCCTGCGCTTTCGTCCAAAAACATACACTGTGTCGGGCTTTAACAAGTCGGTCCCAGTAAAGCGTGAGCCGGGCTCCCGTTGAACTTATCTGCAATGCCCGAAATCTGAGATTTTGTAGGCCTTGCTCGGATTCCGGGGTTTTCCAGAGGTCTGGTGCCAGGGCCGAAGCGCTCAAGGTCTAGCCGCGGGTCGCGTTGAGTCCCAGCCCATCCTCTGTATGTACATACCGCGCAGTGCGGAGATTTGAACAGTTACGCTGAAGGAGAAACAGGATATATACCCCTCCATTTTCTGGGTCCGCCGTGAAGCTCTTCCCAGAAGAAAGGCCTGCCATTATGCGAGTGAAGTTTCTGCCGATTCAGGGGGGATTATCGACCTTGCCTTGACTTGATTATGGTTGTATTCGGCCACCATCAAGAATTTGGCGGCACTTCTTGCCGGACGCTCAAAGACACGAAATTGCTTTTGAAGTCTGGCAATTTCTGGACCAGCTTTCTGCGACATGGTGCCAAATGAGGTTGGCATAGCACTAGCAGAAGTTGAACACGCCCCACGTGACGCGGTAGACGCGTTATTTAGTGTTGTGTATTTCAGTTCAACAAGTTACGACGATGTCGTCTCCGGGGGGTGCTGTGTCTCCGCTGCGAGTTCTGTCCAATTCTCCGCGAGCCTGGGATGAAAACAGCAATACGGGCAGGGAAAGCCCCGTCTCTCCGTTGCGCATCTCCAAGCGCGATTCCCCCGTCCGCAGGCCACCGCCATCCGAGATTGCCCGCCGCAACTCGTCCAGCTTCAAGCATGTCAGAAACAACAACCTCGTCTCCAAATCCCCCTTCAAGTCCCAGATACCCACCGCCGCCACCCCAACCCGTCAATTCCCTTCCCCCGCTCGTCGTGTGTCGGGCGAGAAACGACCACGGCCCCAGAGCATCCACGACCAGGCAGAGACCGAAAACGACCGCCCCTTTTCGTACAAGCGCGAGCGGCGCCAGTCAAAGACCTTTCAGGGCCTGCTCCAGAAGGAGGTTGTCACAAAGAGTCCTTTCCGCCAGCAGAGCCAGCAGGGCCAGCAGGAGGACCCCCCGCCAATTCCCCCTGTGCCGCCTACCCCCTCACGCATCCCAGTCCCATACACAACGGGCCCTTCTCCTGGTCGCTCGTCGCTGGTCTCCAAACGCATGCACGGCCCGCGGCTCAGCGGGCGTCGCGGCGAGCGCCGCAAGACCGTTACCTTTGACGAGCGCTGCGACGTCGTAGAGTTTGACCCTCCTTCCGACCACCCTTCGGACGACAGCATCGATGACTACGGTGCTGATGGCGACGACGACAACACCCCCGACGGCAGCGACCCCTTCTTCGCCCCGCAGCAGCCGCAGGAGTCTGCCCCATCTGACTCGTCTTACGAGAGTATCGACCTCTCCGACGCAAACGGCTCACTCCTCCCCGACACGCCTATGCCCCTCGCACTCGACCTCGACCCCGATGCAAGCATCACCGGCCTCGTCGACGCCATGTTCGCGCCTGTGTCGGGGACCAGCACGCCGCCGCCGCAACACCAACAGCAGCACTTTGGCTCCTCCCACACGCGCACCTTCGAGGTGCCGGCCCCGGTCCTCGCACACGATCGCAGCGCAGACAACGACTACGCGACCGACCTCGACACGGAAGACGGCGTGCCGTTCGGCCGCTCGCACCACGCCGCGCGCGCCGCCGCCTTCCACGAGCACGCTGTACACGCGTCGCCCGCCCCGCCCCCGCACCTCGCGCTCACGCCCGGTTCGCGGCCGCTCCCGCTCCCCCGCCCAGCCGCAGACGCGTCGACGCCCCCACGTCCCCAGCGCACGGGCGATTACCACGACACGTCCACCCCGCCGCTTGGGCGCACGACGCACTTTGAGCGCCGGCTTGCCGCGCACGAGGAGTCGTACGAGCGTGAAAGAGACGACGCCGAGGCCGACGAAGACGACGTCGCGCGCCTACCTGGCTCGCCGTCGCCCGCGCCCGCGAGACATGCCCACTCTGAGCAGCTCCTCGAGATTGGCCTGCCGCGGTTTTCGTTGCCGAGTGGTATGTCTGCTCAACAATATTATTATTGTACTCATGGATTATATTTAATTAATGTAGGAGGAGACGGAGAGAACGCCGACGACCCGTTTGCGCTCCCGAGACTACGCGACGAGCCCCTCCCCGATGTGAGCGTGGGCCTGAGCGTGGGCGAGGATAGTCGGGATGTGAGTATAGGGATGCAGGCGGAGGTGGGCTGGCTGTCGAATTATAACAATCGCTCATTACTGACTATGACTACTACTTTTTACAGGCCGAGGCGCTGGAGAAGGAGGGCAGCCAGGAGAGCCTGGTAAGCGGCAGCGGTGGGGGCGGAAGGCCGCGCATCAGCCGCGCGGAGGTGGCGAGGAGGCTGCGTGCGAGGAGCGCGAGTCCTGAGGTCGACCATCAACAACAACAGCAGGAGCGGGAAGAGCCAATGGACGACGACGCGATGGACGAGGATCAGGCAGAAGGGTATGAGAGTGCGAACGAGGGGCGGAGTCGAGATAGGGACGGGGACGGGACGCGGGACGAGGACGACGAGTTTAGGGAGGAGCGCGAGGAGGAGGCGAGATTCGAACAGGAGCAGAGGGAACGGGAGGGGGAGCGCGCGTTCGGGGTGCGAGGCTCGACGGCGAGTATCATGAGCGGTGGGGCGAGCATCATGAGCGCCGGGACCAGTGCGAGCATCAACACGGAGATGACGATGGAGGTGGGGACGGTGGAGGTGGCGGAGCGCGTCAGTGTCCCCGCGCCGATGCTGGCTATCCATTCGCCGACGTATGACCAGCACGAGCACCACCAGCAGCACCACAGCAGCAACGGCCACAACACGGAGCTCGGGCTGCGCGCGCCAGACCTGGGGCTCGACTTTGGGAGCCGCTTTGGACTGGGGGGGCTCGGCATCCCGGGGCTCGGGAGCGTCGGCTCGCGCATGAGCGCGACGAGCGGGTTCAGCAGCAGCACGGGTGCGGCGGAGCGAAGAGAACTGGAGCGCGTGGCGGTGGATATGGATATGCGCAGCGCGCTGGACCAACTGATTGATGATGTTGGCGGGGGGCAGGTGGGGGTGGGCGAGGGCGAGGGCGACGACTCGGTGCGCACGGAGGAGGCGGAGGGGGAGGATTTGATGGGGATGGGGATGGGGAGCAATACGAGGGTGCCGGTGCGCGCTGCGACGGACTCGGCGTTGCTTCAGATGGGCGTCGGCGCGGGCCTGAGCCGCCAGGTGAGCATCGCGTCGTCGTCATCGCTGCTCAGCCTCCCGCCGCCGCCTGTGCCGCCAAAGGACAACATCCGGTCGAGGGAGCAGATGATCATCGAGAAGCGGCGGGAGATGCGCGCGATGGAGGAGGGGTACGATTACGTGCCGCAGGCGCAGGACGACGGCATGTTGCGGGCGGGCAACGGGCGCCCGAGTGCGAGGAGGAGTATGAGCACGGGCGACGCGGAAGAGTTGACGCGCCTACGGGGTAAGGGTCTGCTCGATGTTGGCGCAGGCAAAGGCGATTTGCTCGGGGATACGATTCAGGAGGAGCTGAGCAAGCTGGAGGAGCCGCATAAGCGCGTGAGTGGTTTTCATATTATTCTCATTTTGAGGCTGATTTGAGAATCTTGCAGAAATACCATATCCGCCAGCATGAGAGAATGATCTACGCGTCGTCGTCTGACGTGGACAGCATCTCGCACATGGCGGGCGCGGGGGACGTCAATGCGGGCAAGGCGTGGAAGACTGTTCGCCGGCCGTCTGATATGGTGCGTCGTGTTGGACCGATAGGTTGCAGATACTGACGATATGTTGTAGAATGAGTATTCCAAGCAGATCAAAGAGTACCGCGCGCAGCAAAATCCGGACAAGGCGTATGGCAAGGTCTTTGTCAAGGGTGCGTTTCTTTTCTTCTTTCGCTTCCGAGTCGAGTGCTGAGCGAAGTGTGCAGTCCTCGGCGTCAAAGGCATGCATCTGCCTCTTCCGGCGCAGCCTACCGCGGTCACGTGTACGCTGAACAATGGCATCCACTTTGTGACTACGCCCGAGTGCGCGCTCGCGCGGGACTGCCGCATCGAGCAGGAGTTTGAACTGTGGGTCCTCTTTCGATTTCGTGCGGCCGATGTTAATACTTGCGCCAGGATCGAGCACAGCAAGCTCGAGTTTACGCTCACGCTCAAGGTCCGGCGCGACCCGCATATCATCTCGCAGTTCAAGGCCGTCACGCCCACGGCGGTGCCTCCGCCAAAGGTCGCCCCGCCGCCCCCCGTCGTCCAGCAAACGTCGTCCAAGGGGCAGACGTCGTCCAAGGGTGGGCTGCGCAGCTTCTGGTCGTCGTCGCCGAAAAAGTCCAAGGAAAAGGCTGTCGCGGCCCCACCCCCGCCTCCACCTCCGGCCCCCGCGCCCATGCCCGTGCCTCCACAAATCCGGCTCCCCGAGAACCTCGCGCGCTACCTCAAGCCCGACGGCACGCTCGCGCGCGTGTTCGTCTCATTCAAGGACATTGCGTCGCGGTGCGACACGCGGCTGTTTGAGACGAACTACCCGCTCATCGGGCAGCGCGCGGAGCTGGGCGGCAAGGCGTCGACGCTGCAGGTCGGCGAGCTGGTGCTGCAGATGTTTAGGCTCCCGCCGCTGCCGGGCATCCCGCCCGACGAGCTCCCGCAGAGCCTGGAGGAGTGCCATCGCGGGCTACGGCACATCAACTGGCACAAGGTGACGTATTTCCAGGGGACCCTGACGCAGAATGGGGGCGACTGCAGTGTGCGTTTATTTCTCCGCTACCGTTGCGCATTTGGTGCTAATGCTTATGTGCGCCCCCGTTTTCAGACCTGGCGCCGAAGGCAGTTGCGCGTTATTGGCGCCAATCTCGTCGCGTTCAATGATGTGACGAAGAAGGCGACGGCCACGATCGATTTGAAGAAGGCGGTGGCTGTGGAGGATAACCAGGAGGCCCGTGGTGCGATGAGCCCTGCGTCGGCGATGACTGGGCGCAGCAGCCGGCGCGATGAGTATGATGATCTGTATAGCGTCGAACGGTCCTTCCGCTTGGTCTTTCCCAACGACCAGGAGATCATGTTCTTCGCAGATACGGACGAGGAAAAGGCCAAGTGGTATGTCTTTTGGCTTTACCGCTGTTGCATTGCACTGACTCTGAGCGTTTGCTTTTTTTAGGCTGGAGGTGCTGCGCGCGCTGGTGGGGCACATTCCACCGCATCCATTATGGGCGGAGCTGCTGTGGCAACGACAAGATGAGCTCAGCAAACAGTCGCGGTTAAAATCTACTTAGAGATGTCTTTTTGACTCATCCATCCATCCATCCTCGTTGCATGCATTTTTTTTTCTTGTATCTACATTGGTGCCCGGCCTGAACGAACGAACTGATCAATGTTTTCGATAGCTTAGCTCGCATTTTCCTATTCCCTGTACTATTTACAGTATTTGTATATACGTCGATGACTCACAAGTACTAGGTATCCTTTCAATAGAGAGGGTTGAAAGTCAAGGGCCTGTGCCAACTGCAGTGCAAGATGACGGTTTGCATCGATCCTTTGTAGATCTTTACCATTTACAACGCTATCAATGATCCAGTCACAGGCCAAAAACAAGTAGGTTGTGGATTGACCTGGGACCATTTCAGCCTTCAGCCTTCAAGCTTCAAAACATACCCGGAGGAGTCATATGGATACATGTCAAACACCAAAGGCGACGCCGCAACGCGTGTTATCTGAAGTGTTGATGGGAAAATCCCGTTCGACGGCTAAGTTTTCTTCCTTCTCCCGCTGGTTCGCCTCTGTGCCTGCTTCATGCAAGGCCAAAATGCTCCTCCCCCCCTGCTCGACAGCGGCCAAGCATTAGCGACGCGAGTAGACTACGCAAGTTCACGTACGTTTGGCCCCTGTCTGTCCGGCGACTTGCTTACGCCGCACGCCAGTTGGGGCGCTCACTTTTCTCTTATACGACATATTAATCACGATAGACGACGAGGTGCGCGCTTCTTTCGGTTCCCTCTGCATTTTAATTCAACGTCTTGCAGGTCAAATTCATATGGCCGTGAGTTTCCGACATGCTCCTCATTTGAGCCTTAAGCCAACGTCTGCCTGCACAGGAAACCGTGGACCCACACGAAATTTTTATTCCTGTTTATCCGCTATGTCCCTCTATTTGTCCAAATGCGAGTTACAACCCGGCGGCGCATCCAGGAACATTACTTACTTGCCGAGTAGATCGACGCTGTTCATCGCGTCCCCCGAGCTGACGCCTCAGTTTCATTTTACCCCGCACGATTGCTTCATCTGGCAAGTGTATCAAGGAGTAGCCACCGTGCTGGTCTTTGCTGCCGTGGACTACGTATTAATTCTTCGCGGTAATCACTCCACCGCGCCCCGTCGATCGCGTTTACTAAACTCCACCAGTGTACGCTTTGTACCACAATAACGCAAATATACGCAAAGTCGTTCTCGCCGCACTTTTCCTGGAAGTCTGTGGGATGGTTGTCGGCCTGGGACTCACACTTGGCGGAATTAAATTTGACGATATTTGTTTAACGACCTCTGTCAGCTCGACACTGATTATATACGGGTGAGTGACCAGGCAATGTCAAGTTATTGGGAGTCTTATACACGGCCAGAGGCTCCACGTTGCTATTCCAGATTTTTTTGTTTATTCTAACGGTGGTCAAGTTTGTGGGGGCAGTCCGCGAGGGCTGGGGAGATACCCCGCTTGGTTCGTTTCACCGCTCTACCCGCAAAACTCTCACCCACCCTAATTCAAGTCGGACTCGTCATGCGAGACGGGACGTGGGCCTTCTTCCTGCTCTTTGGGAAGACCTTTTCTTTCCCTCCAGTGAACTTGAAAACTGAAATTATGTTACAGCTGTGGTCGCCAGTGACGCGTCTCTGTTCGCATTGCAAAATCACACGTACGCCAGCGTGTTATTTGGGTACGTGAATCCACGAAGTCGATGGTACCCGGTTCCAATCATATCCTCGGCAGGTGGCTCCTCTCCGTGTTTTCATTCTCGGTTCGCATTTCTGCTATCTTTGGCAAATAAACTGAGCGCATTTCAGGGCTATCATGTTTTGCTCAACTTGGATCGACTTCATGGCGCCCCAAGTCTGCCTACAAGTCAGAGCAGCACGCACAATTCACCGTACCAATTCACTACGAGGATCATGACCGACGCAGACGTACATGACTATCAACTAACATTGTTCAACTCTACGGTGGCCGGTCCCTCGGGAAACAGTGGTTGATATCATAATTGTTGTACGCCTCCGCCACTTTTGTGAAAGCTTCCGGTCCAGGTATGAACGTTGTCGCCAATGCAGAAAAAAACCTAGCAAAACTAACCCTGGGCCAGCACGAACAGGCCTGAAGCCTGACGGCATCTATTCGGCTATTTTGATGCGGCGGAGACTCTGTCCTTGCTGGCATCTGACATGAACACCGGCAAAACTAACACCAAATCGACTTGGAGCAGGGGTGTTCATATTCAACTACCGAGACATAACTCAGTTCTCGACTACGGTACGCTTTTAGCTAGCTGCAGGACCGGGTCCGCTGCAGCGAAAGCTGCGGCTCTGTTGGGTGGGGGATAAATCAATTCGGTGTTGATCTGTGTTTTCATTTTGTGCCCTTCCTCCTTGACCAGGGAAACCTCTCGATCCCAACCTTTAGTAAAGAGCGCTCCCCAGGGCCCAAGAGCCAAACAGGTGACATAAAAGGGCTGGCTATATGGCGCCTGCGGCAGTCCCAATAAATCGGCCATCGCATTATTGCCCGCCGACTTGCCCAGGATCATCGCGTGTTGGCAGGACATCAAGGCCAAATGCCCCTGGTCATCCGCAGCGACGTGCGCGGTATCGCCGGTGGCGTAGACGTGGTCAACCCCAATGACCTGTAGGTTCTGGGTTACGGACAGGCGTCCAAGTTCGTCTCGCTTGGCGGGGATTTGCGCCGTGAGAGGGCTAGCGCGCATCCCCGCCGTCCAGATCACCGTTTTGCTTGCGATACGAGCACCAGACGCCGTGTTAATGCCGCCCGCATCGATTGACGCCACGCTCTCCCCGGTGAGAACTTCGACGCCGAGAGAGTCGAACGCCTGTTCGACAAGGTGACTGGCCTTCCCCATGAAATTGATCCTGTCGCCACGCTCAATTACGACAACCCTGACGTTTGCGCTCTGTCCAAGGATACCCCGCATTCGTCGAGGCATTTCGGATGCGATCTCGGCGCCTGTAAAGCCGCCTCCACAAACAACGATGGTATTGCGCGCAGGCGAGTCTGGCTGCGAGGCCAGAGACTCAAGATGCGCATCAAGCTTGAGGGCACCCTCCATCTGGTCAGCGTCGAAACTGTACTCCGCGAGATTCCCAACTGTCTCTGGGCGGAAGAGTGTGCTACCACTGGCGAGGATGAGACGGTCATATGTGAGAGTGGATGAGTTTCCAGCGGCGGAAACATATTGAACGAGTTTTTCCTCCACGGTGATTTTCTGAACCAGCCCTTGGACATATCGCACACCAGCAGCGGTGAGCAAGTCACTCAAAGGTGCCGAGGCTTCAGAGACATCGTTCTCGTAGAGTCGTGGGCGGATGTAGAGAATGGGTTCCGGAGCAACAAGGACAATCTCGACAGAAGCGTCAGCTTTGCCGGCCATTTCCCGTTTGCGCGCTGCACTGAGCGCCGCCCACATCCCGGCGAAACCTGCCCCGATTATTACGATCTTGGGTGCAGCCATAGTTTGGTACTATTGGAACTGGGTAAGAATACATATTAGAAGTGGTTTTGGCTGCGAATTTACCTAGTTTTTTCGTGGGATGCTGTTAGAAACCGCGCTGGAGAGATCAGACTGGCTTGTTGGAATGCATCTCAAACCTTGGCCGTTTTATACCTCTGACTCGGATGAGGTCGGACCATGAATAGTTCATGCGGCGAAATGCGGGTATCAATGCCTCCATCTCACTCGGATTTTACATCAGGAGTTCCCTTGGCGAAAGAAATGAATGACATTCCAAGTACCTCAAAAATATACATTCGGATTCCGGTGGGTCGCGGTAGGCCCCGCGCCGGTAACACAGAGGCTCAACCCATAGCAAGCCCGCACAAGGGTGGGTCAATTTGCGCTTGGCTCTGAGGTATCTGTCCGCATAGCGCGCATCGTTAATCTTGTTGTGGACCGCATTCTCGGTCGCACACGGATGTGCGGCAGTGCGGATGTGCGGCAGAGTGAATGCTTTGGGGTGTGCTGCAGAGTGAATGCTTTGGGGATGTAGGGTTTGAGTCACTTTGAAGGATTTGGGGATTATGAATCACGATTTCGGCGCTCAAGTAACTCACATTACGAGCAATAATTTTACATGTCTTCAGCGCTCCATTGGTAGCTCTCTAAGCCCTTGCGCTTCTTCTGGTTTATGCTCTGGAACCATTTCTTCTCGAAACCATTGCCACGATCTGGGAACACAATGAGATACGACACGAGGAATACAGCGAAGAAACGCACCAACGCCGTCCCATCTGTATCCGGGTTTTATTCCAAAACGATTGGGCGGAGGGGGAGGTCCAGTGTATTCCGGCTTCCGGGGACCTTTCGCGCGTTTTTTCTAGAAAGACAGACAAGTCAGTAAAAACGGAGTACGATTCAAAATTTAGAAGAAATCGCACCGTTAGGAATTGAGCGGCTGGATCGTTCCAAAGCTCCTTGGCTTTCAGCTCCTCGTTGAGATCCGCATCGTCAGCATGCCGAGCGAATTTCTTTCCGCGCTGCGCCTCCAACTCTTGTCTCCTCTTCTCGGCCTCGTCTCGCTGCACCAAGCCTTTGCCCCATTCCATTTTTTGAGCCTCCTTCTCTTCCCGCTCCCGTTTCAACCTCGCAGCCTCAGCGCGCGCTGCTTTGGTGTTTATCTTCTTGCCTGACGCGTCTCGATATACAGTCTCCTGCGCAAGGGCTATTTCCTCTGCCGTTGCATTGATTTCGACGTTCGTTTGAGGGAGCGCTTTGTTGAGCTGATGGGCGGTACCGAGTCCTCCTTTGAACGAAGTTTCCTCTACTACTTGAGGTTGCTCGTCTGGAGGGGGTGTTTCCTCCTTGAGACCTGGTTGTATCGTCGCCCATCCCGACCCTTCCTCGGTGGGCGCGACCTTCCGTTTCTTGAAGGACCTGTCTGTTGCGACGACCGCTTCCTCTACATCCTCCATGTCTTCCTGCGCCGCCTCGTCTCCCCATCCACCATCCACGTCCATTACGAAGGCGCTTGGGGCGGCAGTGGTTGTTTTCCGCTTCTTTTTCTTCGGCCCGACCTTGGCCAGTATTGCATCGGCCTTTGCGCCTGACATGTATTTCTCCGCGAGATATGCCTTCATGTTCGACATGGTGGGCAGAAGGATGAAGTATGGTCGAGTGAGTTGCTCTGCTGTGCAGCGAGCCGTTCGCTGATCCGGTTCATTTCAGCTGATCCTTGAAGCGGCAGAATATTTTGGGACCTGCCAATGATCCATTGAGCCCGCTCTGAGTGGCGATGGCCATATTTTCTGAACTCCCTCCCGAACTGATACTAAACATTATATCTTTTATCACTCGGGAGACACTCCTGGACCCGAAGCAGCGGCTGCGACGACGAGGAGTTCGATACAGACCCGACCTAAGGTCAAAACGTGTTCCCGACCTTCCTTCCATTAACGCCCTCTCTCAGGCAAACGTCGCCTTACACTGCACCCTCGATCAGACTCTTTACCGTCTCTGTGCAAATGTAGAGCATCTCGTCTCGCTCGCCCTCCTCTTCGCCATCGAACACCAGCTAGAAAACACGTTCGACAAACCATAACGGCGGGAGTCCCCGGCAACCCAAGATTTGAATTTAACGCCTGCTGCCACGGTGGCCTCCTCCACATTGCGGCGTGGATGGGGCTTCGGGGCATGGTCGTAAAGTTGTTGGGCATATATGACGCGATAGTCGTGCACGCTCGCAACGGCAGCAATCACACAGCGTTGGATTATGCGGCACTGAACGGGCACATGGAGGTCGTCAGGCTCCTCGCTCCCATTCGCATATCTAGCTCCGATGTCCCTGACGGGACCACAGAACAGTATTTAGGCACTGCACTCGTCCAGTCGGTGCTAGCTCCAAAATTCAACCCGGAAATGTCTAAATATCTCATAGCGGAGGGCGCAGACGTCAATTTCCATCATTACAGCACGAATTTCTACCATACCGCATGGACACCACTCTACCACGCTGCAGGGATAACACCTTGCGACGCCGTAGGGACCAACCTCGAGCGCGTAAACTTAAGAGATCTGTTGAGGGGTTGAGGGAGTCGATTTGGGCCAGAATTGAATGGGGCTCGGAGGGCAAGAGTTGGTGTTCTAGTCTTGTTAAAGGAATCAGCACGAGAGCTACCGAATGGCGTCCTGGGATTCTGCCAGGAGTAGTGAGAGCCGCAACCCCAAGAACGTAGAGGTTCCCCAACTGGTCATGTTTCGGGATGGAAGTGCAACAGGTGTGAAGAATTTTTCCATTCAAGCACAGTGGAGCCTGAAGCTGCGTCGAGCTGCCAGTGTAAAGCCATGTAATGGGGTGTCTCGTACTACAGTCAATGAGGTGCGAGCTGGGATGAAATTCACGATGGTGCCGCTACTTGGGGGGGTTCGGACGCAGTGTTGGAGGGTCACTGACCCGAAACGACTAGCCGATTTGTACAGTCGGCGACTAGTCAGTGACTAGTCACCAGGTCAGACCAACGGCTTGACTTTGCACAGCCTTCGCACTGCGTGGCCAAGGTAGCCGAGCGACTGTTCCCACGTCATCGGCATATCGGGAAAATTTAGTCCGAAGTTCTCCGAATGTGCGATAGCGCGACAAATAAAATAGGAAAAATTCTAGAAATATTTGGGTACATTGAAAGTCTTCAACTATGATGTGTACCACAGTAACTATGATAATATTCCTCTCATCTGCGACTCCAATTCAAGGCTCCTTCCTCATTTGGAATCCCGAGGTCAGGGTCAGGTCACAGCGGTGACCCGAGTGACCCGACTATTGCGACTCTCTGATTAGTCGCTGACTAGTCACTGACGTGCACAACACTGTTCGGACGGGGACAGATCCCGATCCCGTCCAAATTTCAAGTTTTTTTTTGTTCATTCACATCAACTCAGAATACCGAGCACTTGATTGTTTGGTCTACAGGTTCTCGACCATTTGTAGCCATAGCATGCATCAATAGCAAAAGAACAGCCTTTAATCCGTCAGCGAATGCGTAAAATAAACCAAAGAGAAACACGCACCTGATTACCCGAGCGCCTCCGCTTTTATCCTTTCAAGCTTCTGCCCAGGATGGGAGCTCAAATATACCAAGCAGTTCGTCTCAGACAGATGCCTTGCTATCTCGTGGTTTGTCCTCATCGTACCAAGACAAGTTTCGCAACACCCTCCAGCATACCCCAGTCCTGGCTCTTCCAGTTGTCCTATGGTAGAGTATTGTCGTACCCCCTCGCCTCTTCTGCACTAACCCGGAGCTTGAACTCTCCAGTCTTGACAGAGGGCTGGATGCTGACAATCGGGAATAAGTAGTAATTGGATCCCATAAAAAGTTTTAAGACCTGAGAACTACTAGATGTGGTTTCGAGGGTGCCAAGTCCTTTCAGGCAGACAAGTTTGTCTGCCCGACAAAGTTCAAACCCATTGCATCATTGATGATATATTCATCTGCACATGGGTTTGCACAGATGCTGTGGAAAGCATGGGGAAGAATCCAGAGAGCATCTATTTGGCGAGCCAATGTAATGACTGCCAGCAAAGACGTCCCATCAAAGTCTGTATCCAAAGGCTGGTCGTCCCAGCCATTGAGCGTCATATGGAAGCGTCGAGATGGATGAATGAAGGCGCGTTTTCGTAACATGCTCACGTCGTAGTTGTGGCTCATCTTGAGGACAGCTGCCACAATTTGGAACATTGCAGGAGCCGGGAATGACTTGAAAAACCTTGGACCATTGTACGAGCTGGAAATGACTCAAAAAACCTGCAGATAGATCCAGCATCATTGAGAAATGTCTATTACTTGGGATAGAGTAATGCCTTTCAGAAAACAACCAACATCTATGACACTGTCCGTTAGATGAACAAGAGAGCAACTTTCTATCGTTTCGGCATCCTCTGGGATAGGAATAGATAAGCATGTCTCTGAATACTGCAGAATGCATGGCAAGAAAATTGCGGTACACGCGGAACAGAGTCATTTCGGCCTGGATGATGAGCCCACCATCGGCGAACCGCAACCCGTCAGCACACATGAGCTCAACTGGCTTGTTGCGGAATTTCCGTGGGTGAGGATCAATTGGCTGTACATTTTGTATGATCCAACTGTCTAAACATGGAAGCGCTCAAGAAGTGCTATTGTCACTTGTTGACATGATGTGGGAACATCAAATGGGCGAATTTCGGATTCAAGTCGCTTTGCACGGTGGTTCATGAAGGTATTCAACAGCTCAAAAGTGGAGAGTTCATTCTCGGAACGGTTGAAAATTTTGTATGTTGATCTACTGGAGGTATATAGGTAATCTTAGGTAATATTCATTATGTGTTCTGTTTGTGTTCTGCCCAACTTCACGATTGAGAATGCACCAAGTCATAATTCCACATTAGATCTGGTTGCTGCCGGGGTGTCTGTGAGGCTTGCATCTAAAACTATTTCCTTGAAAGCCAACGTTGAATGAGTTCTAATGCCTCTTTTGGTTTATCATAGGGCACCTAAAAATATATTAATGGTGTTGGATTATAGGCAGTGCACAGACGTACCATGTGTCCTGCACCTTCAACAGTCCCAAAGGTTAACCCCTTTGTGCTCTGGGTCAGCCCAATATGTGATTTTCCCTCGTTCATACCCCACAGTTTCAATTCCTGTTGCAAGAACTCACTTTGACCGCTCCACTCCATGGCCAATGTCCAGTGCTCGTTCCCAACCCAATTGCAGATCCAGTCGTATGTTCCGACGTAGATCAGAACTCTTATGCCCCTCTCGAGTAGTGCAGCCACATAGTGTTGGGTGCTGTGGTCCCCACTTGGCATTGAATGCAATTCCAACCTTGTTTGAGCAAGATAAGAAATTGGCGGTCAACGAAGGATCAACTCTGAGCAATGTGCGGACTTCTGGTCGGTCGAGATATGATGCTATGACAGTTGCAAAAATTTCGCATCCACCCCTATGCCTTTTTGGGAAGTCCTTCCCAATTGGGTTGGACTGGCCAAAACCCGGCAGTGAGAAGCAGCTGAGAAGCCGCCTTGATTTGAAATTATACTAAGTACGAAGCCCTTCGCATGCACAAAGGAAAGGGTAGGTAGGGAAAGACAACCTTGATTTTTATGTACACATGGGGTACATAATATCGCTACAAGCTCGTGGGATATAATAGGATACATACAGAGTACAGCAAATCTACAAATCGAGAAATAGTGCAAAATTGGCGCTGTTGATGAGTTGCGGGCCAATGGGAACACATGAAACGAACACATGACGCGAGCTCGACGCGCCTGGTAACAGCAGGGAGTAATGCGAGGGCTGCTGGGGATAGCACGAGGCAGGAGCGGCTGGCGATGAGTGCAAGGGTGAGAGCAGCTGGCAACGAGTGCAGGGGCGGGAGCTGATGGCGACAGGTGCGCGACAGGAGCCAGCAGTGAAGGGGGTGGTGAACGTACTGGTGTATCAGTGTGTGGGTCGACCTCAACTCAGACGACGCTCGCCACCAATTTTGACCCTTGTTGTGCTATCCTCGTTGCGTGGGCAGCAGCTGCTTTTCTTCCACATGCGGCGCTCGTCAAAAGCATGAACAGAAGGTGATGGTGAGCAGCGGCGGTTGCTGTGGCAGGCAGCGGCACCCAAGTGCGACAGGGCGGGAGTGCCCGCAGTGAGAATGTGGAGGAGGGAGGAGAGCGAGTGATGATGTGACATTGGTCAGCCACCGTTGCCAGTGATGCCAACTTCCGGCTGGCCCAACCCAAATGGGAAGGACTTCCCAAAAAGGCTCAGGAGTGGATGCGAAATTTAGCGAGTGTGCTATGATGCTGCGCAAAGGTTATTGTATTTTCAAAATGGGCTGAACGGAAACTAACCGGGTTACTGGGTAGCACAAAGTTTCACTGAGTCCACCATCACATTCTTTCGAAATATTGTATGGAGTCATTCCTGAGAAATTTCAATTCAAGGTAGACTACTTGAAAATAATTCATACCTGTCCACTGAAAAAGCCCTTCTAACTGTCCCTCGCAGAAATCCATGGCTGCGAGGCAGTTGGTCTAATCAAAGATGTCCAAGCACACTTTTTTCAACTACTTCTGGCATCAAGGAATCTAAGAACAATGATGACTAGAGTTCTTGATTTGAGCCAAGATAGACCCTACCACTTGTTAGACTCGTGACCAGTCTGTGCTACGGCAAATCTTAGTGTGAGCACTATGCCATAGGCAGACTGGTACAGCTCAGGACATGTCAAAGGGCTGAGCCTGGAGTTTGAAATTCTTGTGAGGTGCTGATCATGCTGTTAAAGTTACCTCCAGTGATCTCGGTCCAAAAGTCACTCTCTCAATTAAAATCGCCCTGCATGTTTGGCCCACCAAGGGAATTAAATGGAAATTCTGAGTAGACATAAATGAAGGTATGTACATTCCATTCACATCTCCAGCTTTGACCAAGAAAAAATAATAAGATTTGAGTCCAATACAAGCAAGATCAAAGATTTCAAACTCTGGGCTCAGCCCTTTGACATGTCCCGAGTTGTACCAGTCTGCCTAAGGCATAGTGCTTGCACTAAGGTTTTCCATCTTAGGGTAGACTGGTAACGAGTCTAACCACTTGTTTCATTTGCACACGTGTCCTAAACTATTGCTGAATTAAGGCCAAAGGCATTCATTGAAAAGCGCACACAATGTCAATGATGGGTAGGACACCCAGCTTCAACCAATTTGATATTTTGGTTGTAAACCTCTGCTGTGAACACAGGGATATACCAACCCTGCCCCAGTTGTTGTTTAGGAACCACGGAAATTAAATGCAACCTACCCCATAAGATTCACCTGCCATATGAAATGGACATCCTTTGAACTTGGAGAAATGTTTGAAAAATATAAATACAAAGGCAGCCATGTCCTTGGCAGCCTCCTCTGTCGTGCTCTGGACTGAAGTTTGTTGAAAAAAAATAGAGGATCAGATTTACACCTACAATGGTTTCTCCATAATCTGCATAAGAAAAGCCAACACCAATTGGTTGGTCCACAAAAAATATATTGCTGTTGCTGTTCCAACTTTCTATTGTAGTTATTCTGTTGGCCGAGATTCTGCAGGGGCCTTTAGTAAAAGAATTTAGTACATACTGTAAGGGCAACCTCAGCTCGGCGTGGGAGCGCGGGAGACTAGCGGGAGAATCCGAAGTAACTCAATTGACAGTACTAAATACAGGTTTCTAGAATACGCACCTAGCGGGAGAATCCGAAGAGAAGAAAGGATAAGGATTCCCACGCTAGGCGAGGTTTTTATAGGTACTAGCCAGTAGCACGTGTCCGGATCGATTGGCAGTGGTCTCGAGCTTGATCGCATAGCACGTGCCAGTGAGAGCGACCGGACGCGGGGGGTCGGAGGGGGACGGAGTCCGGAGGGACGGAGGGCGACGTTCTAGACGGAGGCGTAGGCTGGGGCATAGGACTGAAGGCCGGATGGTCGGGCGAGGACGGATGGACGGACGAGGCCGGACGAAGGATCGGACGAGGAAGTGGGGCGGTGCGATGGGCCGGAGCCGGACGGACGGACGGACGGACAGACGGACGGACGGGTGGTTCCCCTGACATCACCCCCCCCTTGGAATGCGGCGTCCCGACGCATGAATTGGACATGGGCGTCGCGCCTCCGGAACGAGAGCGAGTCGAAAGCGGCCGAGGCTATCTGGCGCGGGACGTTAGGGTAGCGGCGATAATAGGCATCAATGGCGTCTTGGGCGAAGACGTCGGAGTGCTTTACCCATTTATTGTGTTCCGGGCTGTAGCCTTTCCACCGCACCATGTACCAGAGGCTGCCATAACGGACCTTCGCTTCTAGGATCTCTTCGACTTCCCATTGAACATCGTGGTCCGTCTGAAGGACGGGCGGGGGTTCGTCGTTCCGGGGGCATCCGGGGAACGGATCCGGTTCCGCGAGCTGGAGTTTCACCACTGGGAAGACCGGGTGGAGCTGGGAGTACCGGGGGGGGAGCTCGAGTTTGTACGCCCCCTTTCCGACGACCTTCGCGACTTTGAAGGGGCCGAGGCGTTTGTCCGCAAATTTGACGGACGGACGGGTCGTACGGATATCGGAGGCATCCAGCCAGACTCGGTCGCCTACCTTGATCTCTGGGGCGGGCGTGTGCCTTCGATCATAGTACAGCTTGAACTCGTCCTTGGCTTTAACGAGCGCGGCTTTGGCTTCCGAAACTCCGGACGCGATCTGGTCCCGGAACTCGTTCGCGGACTCCACGTTCGAGCGTAGTCCGTTGGGCTCGAACCCCATCCGGGGGAGCCTTCCGGTGTCCGTCATAAACGGGACTTGCTGCGTCAAGGAGTGGACGTGGTTGTTGTACGCGAACTCCGCGGCCGGGAGAAGCTCGTCCCAGTCGTCTTGTTTGTAGTTCGTGAAGATCCGGACGAACTGCTCGAGTTCCTGATTGACGCGCTCGGTCTGGCCGTCGGTCTGCGGGTGGTAGGTGGTGGAGGTCGCTGGTTCTACCCCGATGAGGCGCCACAGTTCCGTGGTGAACTCCGCGACGAACTGCGGCCCGCGGTCGGAGATATATTTCCGGGGGGTTCCGTGGTGCCTCCAGACGTTCCGGTAATAGAGCCGAGCGGCTCCGACCGCGCCAAGGCCGGTGTGGCACTCGTTGAAATGGGCCCGCTTACCCAGGACGTCGACCACGACCATAACGGCGTCGAAGCCGTGCGCGTCCGGGAGCTCGACGATGAAGTCCACCGAGACGGTGTCCCAGCGTTCTTCCGGAATCTTGGTCGGGTGGAGCTCTCCGTGGGGTAACTTCCGGAGTGCCTTCGTCCGGTTGCACGGGTCGCAGGTTCGGACGTATTGGCCGACGTGACGGGACAGCTGGGGCCACCAGTAATTCCGGGAGATGAGCTCGAGGGTTTTGAAGCGTCCGGCGTGTCCGGCGACCCGGGTGTCGTGGTGCAGGGCGATGATCCGGCGTCGAAGGTCCTTATTCCGCGGTACGACGATCTTACCGCGGTAGTAGAGGAGCCCTTCTGCGACACGCCACTCGGACGACCGGGGGGGTGGACGTTCCGGTTCTTGAGGAGCTCTCGCGCGACAAGCGCGACGGGGTCCTCAAGGTCCGGTTCACCCGCGAAGGCCTCCCGGACGTCACGAAGGAGGGGGACTTCGGGTCCGGCCACCACGACGCCTTCTAGTGCGCGGACGTGGAACAAGTCTGGGCGAAGAAGGGTAACGTCCGTGTTGTCCGAGCCTACCCTGTGGTCCGGGCGACGGGACAGCACGTCCGGACGGCCCATGAGGCGTCCGGGCTGGTGGTGGAGCGCGAAGTCAAACCGGGACAGGTACAAGGACCACCGCGCCTGCCTCCGGTTCAAGTTCTGTGCCTTCCGGAAGTACTCCAGGTTTTTGTGATCCGTCCAGATCTCGACCGGATGCTGCGTACCTTCGAGGAAGTGCCGCCACTCCTCTAGGGCTCGGATGATCGCGAGCATCTCTTTGTCGTGGATCTCGTAGTTGCGCTGGACGTCACTCAGACTTTTGGAGTAGAACGCGACCGGGTGCCACTTTCCGTTCGTGTCCGGCTGGGACAGGACGGCCCCGGTAGCGTAGTCGGAGCTGTCTGCCTCGACCCGGTACGGACGCGACTCGTCGGGTAGGACCAAGACGGGCTCCGCGGTCACCGCGTCCTTGAGGGCTTGGAAAGCGGCGGCCGCGGCAGCGGTCCAGGTCCAAGCGACGCTCTTCTTTGTGAGGTCGAAGAGGGGCCGCGCGATGTCCGAGAACGCCCGGATGAACCTCCGGTAGAAGTTCGTGAAGCCAAGGAACTGCTGCACGTCCTTCTTGTTCTCCGGAGCAGGCCAGGCGGCGACTCCGGCGACCTTGACCGGGTCCATCTCGACGTGGTTGTGTGAGATGATGACGCCGAGGTACTCGATCGACGACTTCTCGAATTCGCACTTCTCCGGCTGGAGGTAAAGCTTGTGCGCCCGGAGCCGCCGGAGGACTTCTCGGACGATCTCTCGGTGGCGCGCGAGATCGGAGTGAGCGATGAGGATGTCGTCAAGGTATACCATGACATCTCCGGACAGGATGAGGTCTTGGAAGATGTCGTTCATCATCGTCTGGAACGTGGCCGGAGAGTTGGTGAGGCCGAAGTACATCACCAGGGGTTCGAAGAGCCCTCGGTTGGTACGGAACGCGGCCTTCCACTCGTCGCCTCCCCGAATCCGGACGTTGTTGAAGCCCCACCGGACATCGAGTTTTGTGAAGAACCGGGCTCCCTTAAGGCGGTTGATGAGATCGTTAATCAGCGGGAGCGGATACCGGTTCTTTACGGTCATCGCGTTGAGCGCCCAATAGTCCTGGACGAACCGGAGGCTTCCGTCCTTCTTTTTGATGAAGAAGACCGGAGACACCATCGGGGATTTGGACGGACGGATCCGGCCGGTGCTCAACCCATCCTCAATGAACGTGTTACGACCATGCAACTCCTACACCATCCGGCTCCGTCCGGACTTCCTCCGTCCTCCGTCCAGATCCTCGGATCCGACTCTCCTCCTTTCCGGACGCGTCATCCGAACTCCGGCTCGCGTCCGTCTCACTCGCTGTTGCGTCCGACCTTGGTCGTTGACGCACGCCCTCGGGGTTTTTACGCAATGAAGAATTACTGAGCGTTTCCCCTTCTCCGACCATATGACTTATGCCCCACCTGTATTCCTTATTGTCTTTATTGTCTTCGCTTATTCCTATTGTCTTTAACTTCTTCTCCGAACGCATCCGGACTATCTCCGTACTTAGTATAAATACGTACTTACTTCGGATGTAACCTTAGTTGATAATTAACGTGCTTTGCCTCCGCATTGCTCCGTCGTCCGACCTCTGTCCCATTTTCTATCCGACCTTTGGAGCCAAGTTAATTGGTGTACCCTTATACTCTTGTGGTATCGCTTTACATCCGGACCTTCGTCCGGCCCCCGACACTTCATCCGGCCATCCGTCCTTCCGGCCCTTCCGGCCGTCCGTCCTTCCAGCCGTTTCCTTTTCTTTCCGGACACGGATATAACAGTATTATCAACTCAAATTAATTTGGCTTCTTCCCATATCCTACGCTCACCTCGTTCCCACTCCGGATGTAGGCCAAGATCGTTGTCGATCGCGCCAGTTCAGCGCCATCGTTCCGATTCAGGCTCCGGGCCAGCAGCCCGTAGAAACTACGTCTGGTTTTCAGCCACCCATGCTCTCACCACCTATTGACCCTCGGGTTCAACGGTCCCAACCGCATTTTCAACCGGATGCGCGTGCTCTTCGGCCGCATGCTCCGGCCATGTGGTCAAGACCGCTTCTCGACCCAGAAAACCGTGGAGCTGCTTTCCGGCAGTTCAGCCAATCTCTGGTCGGTTCACAATACCCCGGATCGGTTTACCCCGAGGTGATGGATTTCAATGAGTACGAACGTGGCTCCGGTACTGGCATATCTTCTCCTACCCCAGATCGTCGTATGTTTCATCATCCGGTCCACACCGCTACCATTGTGGAGGTACCGGAAGAGGTCGACCCACTGGAGACGACCGAACCGATCGCTCCGATTCCTCCGATCTATTCCGGGCAAACAATGTTTGTCCCGCCATCGCCTACTACGATCGGCTCGCGACCGCATACTGCTCCGCCGGCTACTCCGGCTCCGGTCGACAAGGGTAAAGGTAAAGCCAGTGGAGGACAAACTCCTGACCCTACTGCTCAACCACCCACCAATCTTCCTTCCGGCTCTACTCCGCCCCCGCCTGCGGGCCCATCCGGTCCTCCTGGACCTTCTGGCTCTCCTGGCGGCGGTAGCGGTGGAGGCGGCGGAGGTGGAGGAAGTGGAGGTCCGCCCCCGGGCGGAAATCCTCTCCCGATTCCAAACCCTCCGGTTCAACCATCGGGTTCCGGCGCGCCCGCGCCTAATCCAGGACCTGGTGGCGGTGGAGGTGGCGGCGGTGGTGGTGGCGGACCATTTGGTCCGGCGCTGCCTCCAGGTCCTCCAGGTCCTCCCGGTCCCCCCGGACATCCGGGTCCGACCATTCACATTCCCGCTCCGAACAACCCGCAGCTCGATTTCGCCGTGCAACAAATGGCACAGGCTATGGCTCTCCTCGCACAGAACTCTGTCGCTCCTCCTCGCTCCACTCGTACCGCTTCCAAGGCTCCGGACACATTCGATGGTTCGGACCCGACGAAATTCGCCACTTTCATGTCGCAGATTTATCTGCACATCGCGGAACGCCCACAAGACTTCCCGGGCGACGAAGATAAGATCTTCTACGTCCGGTCGTATCTTCGGGGCACCGCTCAGCAGTGGTTTATGCCCAACATCTATGCGAGCGGTACCGCGCCCATTCCGCATTGGGATGCAAACTGGGGACTATTTGTACAGGAGCTCGCGACTAACTTCGGTCCACACGACCCCTTCGGGGACGCCCGGATCTCTCTGGAGACGCTGTCGATGAAGCCGGGTGACCGGCTGGCTACTTACCAGCTCGAGTTCGACACTCACACGGTTATGACGGGATACAACGAGGCTGCCCTCTTCCGGGCATACTACAGGGGCCTCCCCACTCGCATCAAGGACACCATTGCGCAAAACCAGATTCCGGCTTCTCTTGTCGGACTCAAGGCTTACGCCTCGCAGATCGACCAGCGCTACCATCGTCGACAGGCCGAGAAAGCTGCGGAGCGCGCTTCCAACAATCCGCCACCCTCCGGCAAGACGTCCGGAGATGCCTCCGGCTCTCCTCCGGCCGGAGGACAGGGTGGTGGTGGTGGTGGTGGGAAGTCCAAGGGAAAGGGCAAGGGCCGAGGTAATTCAAATCCTCCGGCCAAGACCAATCCTCCGTCGACTACTCCTCCGGCTACGTCCGGCAACGCGGGTCAGGCCTCCGGGTCATCAAAGACTCCGAAACTGTACGCGGCCAAGCTCGACTCCTCCGGTAAACTCAAACCCGAGGAGCGCGAGCGGCGCATAAAGAACAACCTCTGCATGTTCTGCGGTGGTCAAGGCCACAAGACGGCCGACTGCCGGAAGCGTCCGGGCAATGCTCAAGGCAAGGCTGGAAATGTTTCTAATCCGCCTGCGCCTGCCGCTGATGCCTCTTCTACCCCCGAGTCAAAAAATTAGACAGCGGCTCGGAACCCTCCGCACCTGGTCCGAGCCGTGTTGACTCCGCGGTGCTTCCGGAGGTTACTCTCAACGCGTCCTCTCTCTCTCCTAATGCCTTTTACGTCGATCTTGATATATCTTTACTCTCCGCGGACTTTATCTCTCCTTCCGGCATTCTGTCCGGGTTTCCTACTCCGGACGCGGGCCTAACCCTGCGTCCGTCTTTTGTACAACGAGTTGCCGCGGGATTCAACTCCCGCTTACGGGCGCTCATCGACTCCGGCTCTTCGCACTGTTTTGTGTCTACTCGAGTTTGCGAATCTAATGGGTATTCTCCGTACGCGGTCCCTCCGGTTAAGCTCCGGTATCTCGACGGCTCCTCATCTATTATAAACCGGCAACTGCATTTATTGCCCCGGTTTCCTTCCGGCGATGTCCATTCTATGGAATTTTACGTCACCCGTCTGGACTCTGCCTGTGACTTGGTTCTTGGACTAAATTGGCTACGCCGCTACAATCCGTTGATTGACTGGCGCAACGCCTCACTAACACTGGGGGCAAGCTGTGAACTACAGGCCCTGTAAACTCAATGTAAATGTGAAGGAAACTTTGAGTTTTCTCAATAAATACCCATCATTTACTGTGCCTGTAAATTGGGAGTAAATTTATAATTTCATCTGGAATTGCACCCAATTTACATGCCCTGTAAATGATTGATAATCCTGGGAATTAATCTAAGAATGCCCATCATTAACACCATGTGTAAATGTGTGATTTACATGCAGTGTAAACGGTGAGCAAATCCAGATACTAAACAACATATTTATAGCTACACCTTCCATAATAAGAAGTTCAGAATTTCCAGAAGGGGTCATTCTATTGTTATGTGAGTCTAGGATTCCTAGGATGCTGGCTTTAAGGGGATGATTATACCAGAGTACTTCCAAAGCTTACAAGGGGTGGCAGCTATATCTCTTCTAATTGAGTTTTAGTCTGCTCTCTTTCTCTGTATCTGAATTTTGGCTTCATACATTCTTATTGCATGTCCACCACTCAGAACAATGAGATTATTTCTATTTGGTGACTATTTTCACCTGGAGTTTGTCAGAATATTGCAAGGTTGAAAAACTGTTGCCCCACTTGAGCTCTTGATGAAGACTTTCTATTTCTGTTTTGCTCTCTGTCTGCTCCTTGTTGGTCTCAAAATGAGCCAGAATGTGGGATTTCTGATTGGAACACGAGTCAAATGTTGCAACTTCCACTTCTTTGACTCACTGCTCTTCATGTATGTAGCATTCCTGTACAGCATGTCATTCTCATGTTGCTCCCCTTTCATTTTTTTTTGATAGAAAGGTGACCAGATTGCCTCCAAAGTCCACAATAGATGACCCACCTTGTTATCTTGACATTCATTACTCATCTGCATCTTGCTAAACAATTAAAGCAGTCAATAAAGACACCATATAACTCTGTTAGAGTCTCTGCCAGGTTGGGATTGTATATCATTTCCCTGACTGAGAAGGCCACCAACTGGATCCAATAGTAAGGATGACATCTTGCTGCTCTGTTACTCATCTCATCTTTCTGCACAATCCAATGAGTGTCAACCCATGGACTCTCAAAAGAGAGGGAATAGCTAAAGAGGGCCAAGCCTGACAATGTTTCAGATTTAATGTTGTTGATGGGTGGCTGTGAGAGCCGTTTCAGAACGCCTCTCACAGCCACCAATTATATTTTTTGTACACATCACAAAAGTGTATGTAATCATCTTGGGCTGCTCTGGGTTCAATCCTCACAGTATGCATCTTTTTTCAAATGCCTCAACCATACAATAACCAATGAAATTTCGGTCAGGAGAAGAATTTGCTTTGTTAACTTCCCATGAGCAGAAAATTCCTACTGAGTGTTCAATTGTGTGTTGAAACAGGAGTTGAACACAACAAGGCCCAATCAATTCAAGCTTGACAGCAATCCTGATCATTAGGAATCCTAGACTCACATGACAATATAATGTCCCCTTCTGGCACCTCTGAATTTCTTATTATGGAAAGTGTAGCTATAAATAGGTTGTTTGGTATCTGGATTTGCTCACCGTTTACACTGCATGTAAATCACACATTTACACATGGTGTAAATGATGGGCATTTTTGGATTAATTCCCAGGATTATCAATCATTTACAGGGCATGTAAATTGGGTGCAATTCCAGATGAAATTCTAAATTTACTCCCAATTTACAGGCACAGTAAATGATGGATATTTATTGAGAAAACTCAAAGTTTCCTTCACATTTACATTGAGTTTACAGGGCCTGTAGTTCACAGCTTGCCCCCAGTGTAAAGTTCAGCCCTGTTTACGACGAGTCTACTGTGTCGACACACCCGGAGATCACTCCGGCCTTTGTTGCGGTCCCTCCGGTTACGGAGGATACGGAGCATCCGGCAACCCCGGCTCTCATTCCGTCTATACCGCTGACGTCTTCGCCCAGACCTGCTCCTTCTATAGAGATTCCTCCGGCACCGTTTCCGGCGCACCCGAGGCCCCCGCGCCTCGTCCGTTCACTACTGCCCCGCTTGTGTCTATGGTCAACGCTGCTGCTTTCCGTGCTATCATTCGCGATAAAAGCACCATCCAGTATACTCTGCGTGCTACGCCGACCGACGAGAGTTTAGGTTTTAAATCCTCGGCCGAGCCGGACTTCGCTAACTTGTCCGGCATTCCGGCCGAATACCACGACTTCGCCGATGTCTTTTCGGAATCGGAGGCATATAACCTTCCGCCCCATCGTGAGTTCGATCTGAAGATCGAGACCGTCGATGACGCGGAACCTCCGGTCTGTCCCATATATTCCCTTTCTCCGGCCGAACTTTTGGCGCTCCGGGAGTTCCTCGATCAGAACTTGAAGGCGGACTTCATCTATCCGTCTCGCTCCTCCCATGGCGCTCCTATCCTCTTCGCTAAAAAGAAGGATGGAAGTCTCCGGCTTTGCGTCGACTACCGTGGATTGAACCGTATCACGAAGAAGGATCGTTATCCGCTTCCTCTGATCTCGGATCTCCTCGATGCACCAGGAAAGGCACGTATCTATACCAAGCTCGACCTCCGGCATGCCTACCATCTACTCCGAGTCGCCCCGGGCGACGAGTACAAAACCGCATTTCGCTCACGCTACGGCTCCTACAACTTCCGGGTCGTTCCGGAAGGTTTGTCCAATGCTCCGGCCGCCTTTCAGCGTTTTCTCAATACGCTGTTCGCGGATCTGTTGGACGTTTATGTCGTGGTATACCTCGATGACATCTTGGTGTACTCCGACGATCCGTCCGACCATACCGCTCACGTCCGGGAGGTGCTCCGGCGCCTCCGGGAAGCCGGTTTGTATTGCAAACTTCCCAAATGCGAGTTCGGCGTTACTACTTGCGAATATCTAGGCTATGTTCTTTCTCCGGACGGTTTCCGGATGGCTCCAGACAAAATCTCCGCCATCACGGATTGGCCCGTCCCTCGGAAAGTTAAGGACGTGCAGTCCTTCCTCGGTTTTTGTAACTTCTACCAGCGTTTTATCTACGGCTATTCCGGCATTACCGTTCCACTCACCCGGCTTACCCGTACCGCTATCAAGTGGGACTGGTCGGTCGCTTGCCAAACGGCTTTCGACACTCTCAAGCGCGCGTTTATGGATGCTCCGGTCCTCCACCATTGGATTCCCGGCCGTCAGATCACGGTCGAAACGGACGCATCCGATTACGCCATCGCGGGCATCCTCTCCATTACCGGAGATGACGGGGAACTTCACCCTGTCGCCTTCCGGAGCCGGACACTTACGGCTCCGGAGCTCAACTACGACACTCACGATAAGGAACTCCTTGCTATTTTGATTGCTTTACTCATTGGCGTCATTATCTCAAGGGGGCTCCTTTAGTTGTCGACGTTGTCACGGACCACAAGAACCTCGAATACTTTGCAACGACGAAGACCCTTACCCGTCGGCAAGTACGTTGGTCCGAATACCTTTGCCATTTCAATATGGTGATCCGGTTCCGACCGGGCAAACTCGGAGGTAAACCCGATGCTTTGACTAGACGATGGGACGTCTATCCGAAAGAGGGGGATACGGCCTTCAGCCAAATCAATCCTCAGAACTTCCGGCCCATTTTCACGTCTGATCAATTATCCACATCGCTTAACGCTACTTACCTTGAAGACGTTTGTCTCCGAGCCTCCGTCGTCATGGATGTTGATCAGCTTCACCGCGACATCATTTCCCATTATCCGGACGACCCAGCCGCCACTTCCGGACTCGCATCCGCGGCGTCCGATGCTTCCGGCTCGCGCTGGACCACAGATCCAACCGGACTTCTACTTCTTAACAACCGGATCTACGTCCCGCAGGTTTCCGGCAACTCTCCGGACATTCTCCGTGTACGTGTTTTACAAAACAAGCATGATCACATACTCTCCGGCCATTTCGGACAGAATCGTACGCTGGCCCTCGTCCGGCGCGACTATGCCTGGCCGGAAATGCGGAACTTTGTCCGAGACTATTGCAAATCCTGCACTCACTGCAAGCGCAACAAGGCCCCTCGGCACAAGCCGTATGGTCTTCTCCGTCCACTTCCGGTTCCCCTCCGTCCTTGGCATTCCATTTCCATCGACTTTATCGAAAATCTTCCCTTCTCCGGCGAGTTTAACTGCATTTGTGTCATCGTTGATCGTGCATCCAAGCAGGTTATCCTTTTCCCCTGCGATTTCCATATCACCTCCATGCAACTCGCCCGGCATTTCCTTATTCACGTCTTTTCCAAACACGGAGTCCCAGCCCATGTCACTTCTGACCGTGGCACGGAATTCGTCTCCGCTTTCTTCCGCGCATTGGGCGAACTACTCAATATGACGATGCACTTTACGTCCGGCCACCATCCGGAGGCCGACGGACAGACGGAACGCATGAACCAAACCCTCGAACAATACGTCCGGATGTGTTGTGCGTATCAACAGGACGACTGGGCCGAGCTCCTTCCTCTCGGAGAATTCACGCTCAACAACGCTCCGAACGCATCGACCGGCGTATCTCCGTTCTTCGCTAACAAGGGTTATCATCCGGCACTCACTTTCCACGAGACTACGATCCAGGGCAAGGATGTTGACAAAGCCCGGGACTACGTCTATGACCTCCAATCCGTCCACGAATACCTCCGTGCGCAACTTACAATTGCTACGGAGCGTTACAAGGAAGTTGCTGACAAAAAGCGTCTTCCGGACCCGATCCTTGAGGTCGGAGATCATGTCTTTGTGTCGACCGAGTTCATTGCAACCACCCAGCCAACGGAGAAGTTCTCCGAGACGCACTTCGGACCATACGAAGTCATTGAGAAAACCTCCGGCGCGTCTTATCGAATCCGTCTTCCTAAAGCCCTTTCGCGCATTCACCCCGTTTTTCACATCTCAGCGCTAGAACCACACTTTCCGAATCCATTCCCTGGACGCGAACAAGTTCCACCCAGACCGGTCGAGATTATCGACGGAGACGAACATTTCGAACTATCAACAATACTCGACTCCAAGATCGACCGACGTTACCGTCGTTGTCCGCTCCGGTACTATGTCGAATGGCTCGGATGGTCTTCGACCGGACAACAGTACCAGTGGGTTCCGGCCTTCGACTTGGACGCTCCGGAGCTCTTGGCAGAGTTTCACGAGCGTTATCCGGACAAGCCCGGACCCGAATGGGAACGACTTTGAGCTTCCGGCTCTGGTCACATCCCTCCGGTCTTACTCCGTCTCGTCGGCGACTCTACGCGCTTCATGACCAAGAAAACATTTATTTCGGACTCAAGTTATTCTACGAACGTCCGTTTTTGATTTACAATCGTCCGTATTTTAATCGTTCATTTTTCCCCTCCTCCGGCCTGCGATTCCTCCGGCTCCTTCTGCTCCGGCTCCGGCTGCGTCCCCGAACCACTAGCGACCGGCTCCTCGTCATCGAGCATCTCGTAGACGATTTGGCCGTCGATGTCCCGGATGAGCCGATAGCCCTCGAGTTCGCTTCCGAACGGAAGCGTTACGAGGGGGATCCGATTCTCCTCCTCTTCCTGCTTCACCTTGGCCGCCTCCGCATTTGCGTTCTCCAATAACGCGTTCTTCTCGACCTCAAGCTGGCGTATGGTTTCCGCGAGGGCAGTCGCTTTCTTCTTCGCCTCTTCAACTTTCTCCGTCGCTTCTTGCTTCTTCTTCGTCCGACTGGCCGAGAGCTCCAGCATGTGGCGCTCGTACTCCGCGTCTGACATACCAAGCTCCGCGCCTCGTTCCTCCTTTACCTTCGGTTCCGGTGGAACGGGTTGGACAAATTCGCCCGGAGCGACCTCCACGAACGGACCAACCTCGGCTGACGCGCGAGTGGGCTCCGGCTCGGGTCCGTACATCGGACCATCCACCTCCATCGCCTCCGTTCCACCCTGTGCGTCCGGTTGCTCCGGTTCCTCGGGTCGTCCGAGATCCTCCGCCGGTGGCATTTCTTCGTCCTCCGGCTCGTCTTCGCTCTCCGGATCGCCTTTCCCATCCACTCTATCGTCGTCCGTGTCCTCCGAGTCGCGGATGGATGTGGTCTTCTGTCTCCGGATCCATTTCCGGATGTCGTCGACTGCCGAGGCCGGTGGTGTGTCGTGGAGCGAGACGTCGAGCTCCTCGAGGTATTCACGAGAGGAGATTTCTCCCCGGTCCCTCCACGCGTTCCGCGCCCACAACTTCATCAACTTCCGGTCTGTCTCCCGCGCAGCTTCGAGACGAAAAACGCGCTGCTGGGTTTCCTCCAGCAGGTCGCGGATGTCGTCCATCCGGGTCCGACGCGAAGTCGGGATCTCCGGTTCCGTCCGTCCTCGGGTCGTGGACGACTTGCCCTTCGTGGCCTTCACGCGCGCCGTTTTCACCTTCGGACGTCGGACCGTGCTCTCCGGCATGAGCGGACACTTGATCTTCTTGCGCCGGCATTCGCGGCACACGCGGATGTTGTCGTCGTGCGCGACCTCGCACTCGATCCCGTGGTTGTGGCAATTTTCACATGCTATTAATCAATTAACTCGGGATCCAAAGAATTTTAAGCAGGCAAATCCATCACTTACCTTCCACCGCCAAAAACCACTCGATATCCTCCTCCTTCGCCTTCTTACGCGGTTTCCGGTTGACGTCCGCCTTCCTCTTCCTCTTCCCACTTGTCTCCGGCTCTCCCGGGTCCGTGCTCAGGTCGTCCGGTCCGATCCGCTCGTCCGGTACGTCCTTCGCGTCCGGCGATTCCGCCCGACGGAGCATATCCGCGAGATCCGCGAAGTCGTAGTCGGTGGCCGTGCCAGCCAAGACACGGAGACGAAGGTCACGGGCCTTCGTGCGCATTTCCGCCGCCGCTCGTTCCTCGGCCGCCATTTCACTGGGGGCAAGCTGTGAACTACAGGCCTTGTAAACTCAATGTAAATGTAAGGGAAACTTTAAGTTTTCCCAGTAAATACCCATCATTTACAGTGCCTGTAAATTGGGAGTAAATTTAGAATTTCATCTGGAATTGCCCCCAATTTACATGCCCTGTAAATGATTGATAATCCTGGGAATTAACCTAAAAATACCCATCATTTACACCATGTGTAAATGTGTGATTTACATGCAGTGTAAACGGTGAGCAAATGTAGATACCAAACAACCTATTTATAGCTACACCTTCCTCAATAGGAAATTAAGAGTTGTCAGAAGGGGTTATTATATCATCACATGAGACCAGGATTCTTAGTGACCAGGATTGCTGTCACACTTGAATTGATCAGGCCTTGCTGTGTTCAACTCCGAGACCCAACAAACAGTAGAAATTTTCTGTCTATAGGAAATTAACAAAGCAAATCCTTCTTCTGACAGAAATCTCATTGGTATATTGTGTCATTGAAGCATTAAAAAAAGATGCGAATTGTGAGGATTGAACACAGAACAGCCCAAGATGATTACATACACTTTTGACATTTACAAAAGTACAATTGGTGGCTGTGAGACGCGTTCCAGAACGCGTCTCACAGCCACCCATCAACTACATCAAACCCAAAACATTGTCAACTTTGGCCCATCTCTTTAGCTAGTCCCTCATCTTTTTGAGAGTCCATGGGTTGACACCCATTGGATTGTGCAGAAAGATGAGATGACTAGCAGACCTTCAAGATGCCATCCAATTGAGTCCACTATACTCATACTGGCTTTCCCAGAGAAAGTCCTGCTCATTCCACCCACCTGGCATGCAGCCCTTTCTTGTTGGCCACCTTCTCAATCAGGGAAATCCACCACAATCCCAACCTGGCAGAACAGCATAGAGACTCTAACAAAGTTTTATGGTGTCCTCATTGACTGCTTTAATTATTTAACAAGATGCAGATGACCAATGAATGTCATGTCACCTACGGTGAACTCTGGGGCAATCTGGTCACATTTCTATCAGAGAAAATGAAAGGAGAGCAACATGAGAATGACATGGTGCACAGGAATGCTACATATATGAACAGCAGTGAGTCAAAGAAGTGGAATTTGCAATGTTTAACTGATGTTCCAACCAGAATCCCACATTCCGACTCATTTTGAGACCAACAAGGAGTGAAACAGAAACAGAAACAGAAACAGAAAGCCTTCATCAAGAGCTCAAGTGGGGAAACCTTGCAATATTCTGACAAAGTGCAGGTGAAGATAGCCACCAAATAGAAATGCTCTCATTGTTTTGAGTGGTAGACCTGCAATAAGAATGCATGAAGCCAAAATTCAGATGCAGAGAAAGAGAGCAGACTGAAACTCAACAAGGAAGAGATATAGCTGCTACCCCTTGTAAGCTTGGAACTGCTCTGGCATAATCATCCCCTTAAAGCCAGCATCCCAGAAATCCTGATGAATCCTAGGAATCCTAGACTCACATGACAATAGAACAACCCCTTCTGGCAATTCTGAATTTCTTATTATGGAAGGTGTAGCTATAAATGGGTTGTTTGGCATCTACATTTGCTCACCGTTTACACTGCATGTAAATCACACATTTACACATGGTGTAAATGATGGGTATTTTTAGGTTAATTCCCAGGATTATCAATCATTTACAGGGCATGTAAATTGGGGGCAATTCCAGATGAAATTCTAAATTTACTCCCAATTTACAGGCACTGTAAATGATGGGTATTTACTGGGAAAACTTAAAGTTTCCCTTACATTTACATTGAGTTTACAAGGCCTGTAGTTCACAGCTTGCCCCCAGTGTTTCCTGCTCATACTCCTGGAGACGGGCTGCGTACCTCCGGTTCTGCTCTTCCGCGTCCTCCCGCGCTTTCCTCTCTTCGGGCGACATCGCCGCCAACTCCGCCTCCCTCAATTCCGCAGCAGCACCTCTTTTGCGCGCTTCCTCCTCCTTCCGTTCCTCCTCCTCTCGGGTGTTCCTGTCCGGCGTCGTTTCTCGGTTCTTCCCTTTACCCCCGGTCGGGGGTGGCGGTGGAGTGCTGTCACAGTTGGAGGTAGACGACATGGTGGAGGGAAGAGAAAAAGTTGTTGTTCCCATGGCAACGTTCTCACCGTCACGTGCTGGCACGTCCGTTTCCATTCCCACACGTCATCGCGTCATTCTTTCAGTCATTCATTCATTCCGGTCCGTATTCCTTTCGGTTCCTGTTCCTTGGGGGCAAGGAACCCTAAGAGGGGGATACTGTTACGACCATGCAACTCCTACACCATCCGGCTCCGTCCAGATCTCTCCGGCTCCGTCCGGACTTCCTCCGTCCTCCGTCCTCCGTCCGGATCCTCGGATCCGACTCTCCTCCTTTCCGGACGCGTCATCCGAACTCTGGCTCGCGTCCGTCTCACTCGCTGTTGCGTCCGACCTTGGTCGTTGACGCACGCCCTCGGGGTTTTTACGCAATGAAGAATTACTGAGCGTTTCCCCTTCTCCGACCATATGACTTATGCCCCACCTGTATTCCTTATTGTCTTTATTGTCTTCGCTTATTCCTATTGTCTTTAACTTCTTCTCCGAACGCATCCGGACTATCTCCGTACTTAGTATAAATACGTACTTACTTCGGATGTAACCTTAGTTGATAATTAACGTGCTTTGCCTCCGCATTGCTCCGTCGTCCGACCTCTGTCCCATTTTCTATCCGACCTTCGGAGCCAAGTTAATTGGTGTACCCTTATACTCTTGTGGTATCGCTTTACATCCGGACCTTCGTCCGGCCCCCGACACTTCATCCGGCCATCCGTCCTTCCGGCCCTTCCGGCCGTCCGTCCTTCCGGCCGTTTCCTTTTCTTTCCGGACACGGATATAACAGAACGCGTCGAGTTCCTTCTGCTCGAGGGGGGAGATCGGGTAGACCTTGCAGTTGGCCGGTTTCGCATCCGGGACGAGTTCGATGGCGTGGTCCCACGTCCGACGTTCCGGCAACGCGTCGAACAACTCCTTATCGAAAACGTCGGAGAAATCCTCTACCCAGGCCGGAACCGAGGTCCCGGGCGGGGCTGAGTTCCGGGCGTAGGCCTCCGCGAGCCTCTGAGAGACGGTGCTGCCCGCGCGGATTTCCTCAGCCGGAGCGAACGCGGTGTAGAGAATCCGGTCGCCGTCCTCGAGCTCGTCATCTTCGTCACCGTCGTCGTCGTCCGGGTCTGGAGTGAGGTCCGGGAAGTCGTCTCTGTCGTCGCCCGGATCGTACCCGTCATCTCCGCACCACTCCTCCGAGTCAATGGCGCAGATAGACGGGACGGGACCTTCGCGGAGCTGCCGGAGGATCACGGCAGAGATCTTCGTGTTGCGACGGATGGCGCGGAGCTCCTCCCGGAAAGTGCTGCAGCTGGTCGGACAGCGGGTCATCCGGACTTCCTTGGTCTCCCAGTCGATCTCCGGGTTGTGCTTCTGAAGCCAGGAGTAACCGAGGATGACGTGCTGCTTTCCGAGACGCGTTACCGCGAGTTGGATGCGTTCGGAGTGTCCTTTGTAGTTGACGACCATATCAACTACGCCGGAAATGCCTCCAGACGCATTGGGCGTGCCGTCGACGTTGAGGACCGGAATTGGCTGGGAGAGCTTCCGGACGGGAAGGTTGCCGGAGATCACGTACTCCGAGTCGATGAAGTCTCCGGTCGCTCCGCAGTCAACCAGACCCTTCACGGACATCGTAGCCGCGGTCTCTACCGATTGCATCTCCAACGGAATGTGCAGGGAGTTCCGGCCCTCTACGGAATCAATAACGTACCGCTGGGGTAGTTTGCATTCCCATCTCGGACGGCGGACGCGGGGAAGGGAAGGGGGAAGTTCAGTCTTGGCCTCAGGGGCGGGAATAGGGGGTGCGCCTTTCGTATCAACTGCTGATTTATTGGGTATATCTTTGTACAAGCAGGAGTAACGATTGGGGGACGCGACCGAGGGCGCACCGCTCACTCGGCCAGGTCCGGAAAACCCTCTGGCTCCGCGTCTCCGGCGTCCAGCTCGACCGGAAGCCCAGCAGTGGTAGAGAGGCGCGCGAAGAGTTCTCCGAGGAGGTCGTCACCGAGTTGACGGACGACCTCATCCAGGATGTCCGCGTGCTGGACATCCGAGGGAGTCGGGCAGTCTCGAGCGAGGTGTCCGGCCGCGCTGCAACGGAAGCAAGTGCGCGGCGTGAAGCGTGTGCGGGTCCGGTCGACCTCCATTGGAATGCCAGGTGGAAGGGAGGGCGCCGGCGCGGCTTTGGGAGCAGGCGTGAAGGAGGGGACTGGGAGGAACGTCCCAGTGCGAGGGCGTGCGGCCGGAGCCGGGGCGCGAGTCGGAGGTGCTCCTGCTCGGACACGGGCAAGGGCGTCGTACTGGCGGAAGGCGCGGAGGCGCCATCCGGCGTAGTCTAGCAGCGCTGGAGCGGTCCCGGACGTGGTGATCGCCGCGTTAATCCGCGGGTCGAGCCCTGCGCGATACTTGGTGACGCGGACGAGCAGGTCCGTGTACCCGGCCGTGGCGGCGAGTTCCTCGAAGTCGTCCGTGTACCGGTAAATGTCGCGGGAGCCCTGGTAGTAGCTATGGGTCTCCAACCGGAGGAGAGCTTGGTCTTGCTCGTTTTCCTCTACAAACCGGAGCCGGAACTCGGACTCGAATTCCGCCCAGGACGGGAATGGGAACGGAACGATTGCGGACTGTCGTTCGGCCCATCGTCCGGCCGCGTCTCGCGCCATAAAGGACATGGCGTACCGCACGAGTTTTTCCTTGACGACCTGTCCGTGGACCATGAAGGCTTCCGGAACTAGTCGGAGGTATGTGAGGACGGAGTGGAGGAACATCCGTCCTTGAGTCCGGTCGCCGTCGAAAACGGCTGGGGGGTTCAGTCGGAGAACCGATTTTGCTGCAGGGGTGAGGGTGGTGAAGTCTGGACCCACCGCCGGAGCCGGAGCAGCAGGGATGGGGGCAGTCGCGGGTGGATTTTGGTTGTTGTGTAAAACGCGGAGGAGTAGGGTTTCGATGTTCGCGAGAGAGCTTTCTACCGCTGTCAGCCGGGATTCGGGGTCGGCAGCCGGGTCTGGGATGTAAACATCCGGGAGCTCGGGTGGCGCGGACCCATTTCCGGGCGTCGGGGTGTCCATCAAGGAGGAGGGGTCGAGATTGGAAGTGGGGGAGGCCGGAGCGCTAGCGTAGCGGTCCGAGTCCGAGTCTACCCCGAACTCCGCAATCTTGACCGGTTGATCCCTTAGATCCTTTCTTCTGCTGTAAGGGCAACCTCAGCTCGGCGCGGGAGCGCGGGAGACTAGCGGGAGAATCCGAAGTAACTCAATTGACAGTACTAAATACAGGTTTCTAGAATACGCACCTAGCGGGAGAATCCGAAGAGAAGAAAGGATAAGGATTCCCACGCTAGGCGAGGTTTTTATAGGTACTAGCCAGTAGCACGTGTCCGGATCGATCAGCAGTGGTCTCGAGCTTGATCGCATAGCACGTGCCAGTGAGAGCGACCGGACGCGGGGGGTCGGAGGGGGACGGAGTCCGGAGGGACGGAGGGCGACGTTCTAGACGGAGGCGTAGGCTGGGGCATAGGACCGAAGGCCGGATGGTCGGGCGAGGATGGATGGACGGACGAGGTCAGACGAAGGATCGGACGAGGAAGTGGGGCGGTGCGATGGGCCGGAGCTGGACGGACGGACAGACGGACAGACGGACAGACGGACGGGTGGTTCCCCTGACAGTCTGGCCTATCCAGGCTAGACGGCGCTCCCTCGGGCGATGGCGGTGGCGTCAGCATATCCTCCTCGTCGTCCACCAATCCTGCCTGGCACATCAACAACGCCATACGCATCCTCGCCCGCTCCGCAGCCTCTATAAGCCGCTCGTACTCCCTCTTGTACCTCTCGGCCTGTTGACGAAGGCCGTCCTGGTCCCGCACCGCGTGAATCGTCCCCGACGGTCCCGCCGCGGTGTTCGTCGGCGTTTCGGGTTTTTGCGTCTTCTTGGCGGCATCCCGAGCCGCACGTGCTTTCCGCTGGTCGGTGAGCTTCTTCCTGGCGGCGTCCCGCTCATTCTCCACCCGCAGCGTCTCCTCCCGCTCCCTTTCCTCGTTCCGCGCCACTTCCAGCACAATCTCCAAATCCCGCTCCGACAGCCGGGCGAGGTCCTTCTTGCGCGCCACTTCGGCTGTGTCATCCTCGTCTCCGCCGTCCTCCCTCATGCGTTTCTCGCGCCCCTCATCCTCTCCCTCCAACCCTGCGTCAGCTGCTCTCCGCTTTCCCTGCCTCATGTCCGCCCGGCGTCCTGCGTATTCCGGAGACCCTTCACGGCTCCCGTTGTTGTCGCCTCCGCTGGGTCCGGGGTTTCCCTGTTCCATTTCGTGTCGGCGTTGTGGGTGGTGGTTGTGGAGAAAGAAAATTTTCCTTGTTGTGACGTGTTTGACAACTGTCTTAGACTTGTGTCAACACCGCACGTGACAGCATTGTTTTTTCTCCGGCATTCCATTACCTTCAGCCGTCACATGCTTCCTCCCACGGCGTCCTTGTTCCTTGAGGGCAAGGAATGTAAGGGGGGGATACTATTACATCCCGTACCAACCGGTACCTCCTCCGGCGGAATCCGGCTTACCGGCTTATTACGCCGCCCAGCTTATCACCATACTCCACCACTACACCGGACTTCCTCCAGTTCATATTCTCCGATCCGCCGGTCTTCGGACTAGCGTCCGGCCTTTGGCCGAAGACGGGTTTTTACGCAATGAAGTATTCTGAGCGTTTCCCGTTTATCCGCCTTCGTGTGGATCTCCACATGCTTTCCATCTACACGCCCCCATGCATTGTTCTCCATCCGTATGTTCCCTTGTACTCGCTTCAAGGCTATGTTCTCCATTTGCTATATTCTTTGTACTTCCCGATTCATAATTAGATCCGGCTTTAGTATTTAAACCCCGTATCTACCAGCTTGTACTTCAGATTAATTATAAACGTCTTTGGACTCATCGTTCATCGTCTAAGTCGTTCTCCCTCCTACGGCCTTGTTCACAACGGCCGTCCGGCTCATCATCCCCTTTGCCGGCTGGTAGTCTAGCTCGCCCAGCACCTCTGTGGCGTTAGCGTCCCCCACGTCCGTTCACCTTCGGCTTTCGGCATTCCTACGCCGACCGGCATTCATATCCCAACCGGCATTCATACACCGGCTGGCTTATCCGGCTTAGCCATTCCCCACGACTTGGTATATAACAGATGTGTGGGTCAGGTACAGTCGCTCCCTCCCCAGGGACTAGTGTACGGGTGCTGTGAAGTCGGACCAAGTCGATTGCCCCTTCCAATGCGATGGCGTTGAGGTGGTATGGATTGACGTCTCCTAATCGAGATATGGATGTGGCCGAGGAGTGCATCGTCACGTAGTCGATGGTACGCAGTCCTGGTGTGGTCGCGTGGCGCCCAGAATGGTTGAATTGTGCATGGAGGTCGTGATGGTGGATGTGGAAGTAGATTGGGGGCTCCCCGTCTCGTAGGGAGAATGCACCTTGATAATAGGAGTTGGGGTCACCAATCGGTTCTTCCTCTACATGAGGGTCGCTCTCTTCAGTAGGGTGGTGGGACTCAAGAGATTCCAGGAACGATGGAGAGGGGTCACGGAAGTCAGATTCAGGTATAAGTAAGTAAGGACAGTGTGTAGGGAGTGAGGGTAATGTGGGAGTCTCCTCGAGTTCCAGCTCGATGGACACGGCGGTGGGACCAGCCCTGGTATTGTGCCCCGCTATGGGCGCGGCTCTAACCCAGTTGAGTGGGAGTGGCGACTAGGTCCCGCTGGGCAGTCAGCCGGCGTGGGGAAGGGAAGAGCGCCGAGCATTCTCGGCGTGGCGCACAGAGAGGAGAGACGCCTCCTCGATTGTGGACAAAGCTTTTATGACCCGGTTATTGGGGAACCGAATCTCCCGCTTCCCAAAGTCGAGCACGATTCCATGTTTATTCATGAAGGGGTGCCAATCACTCCATCGTACCGGTCCAGGTTGGCTTGATCGAAGTAGACGTGGCCCAATATCCCACCAAAACTGACAGGTGGGCGGGTGCCGTAGTTAATCTTGGACCGGCTCCCCACGCAGCCGAGCTGCAAGGTTACCTGCTCGTCGAGGACTATAGGTTTGCACTTGGTGGCCCGTGCGAACTCGGGAGTGATGGAGTCGATGTTGCTTCCCGAGTCAAAATAACATGTAGGCGAGCGTCCCATTGACTTCGAGTTGTGCCGACAGGCAGGCCAGGTCTTTGCGTAGTCGAGTTGGCTGCTCCGTCTCATAGATAGTCTTGCGGTTCACGTTGGACAGGTGCTTGACGTGCTGGGTCAGCATCTGCACTCAGAATCCGGGGTCAGCATCGGGACGGTCTTCTTCGGGGTCCCGAGAGGCAAGACGGTCGTGGAAGGTGGCTCCATAAAAAAGATGCGGTGAGGTGTCGCGAAACCCATGTCGCTCGCGCAGGGGTTCCTCGGTCGCCCAGGTGGTTATGGACTGGATTGGCTGTGCGGCCGTCTGTCGGGATAGGTTGTGCTCAGCTATTGCCAGAGCCATAGCCTCCTTGTGTGCGTCCCGGAATTCGGGGTGCAGGTAGTGGTAAGTCGGAAGGGGTTGGATACGGACATATAGGGTCCCATTCCGGTCAACGAAGGTGAGGTGATGCTCGCTCTCCCCGGCGTAAGTGATGATAGAGCGAAGTATGCACTCGTCGTACTCGCTCGGTTCGGCCTTGGGTCGGGCGCGATCAATGATGACATATTTATTGGAAGTAGTGCTAACCATTCAACCAGACTGGTTGAATGGTTAGCGCTACTTCCAATAAAATGCCCAGCCTGTGATCTGATCACGTGAGGGACTGGCGGCGCTCCTGGGTTCGATCCCCCAGACCGACCTAATGCGGAATACATTTCTCGCAGTGCGGACGGACCAGGGCCCCCAGGACCCGTTTGAGAATCTACCTACCAGACAACAGGCTGGCCAGCGGGCTTGTGGCACATCCAAGCAGCGCGAATGTTTAAGTACCCGGTCACCTGGGGTTGGCATTTTATTGGACGGACAGTACGTACAGACAATATCTAGCTATGTGTGATGGACTGTCACATGTGTTGATATACCGTGACAGTCGCATCAACGTCCCTCACTCGCTACCACAACTGTGCGTTCGTGTGAGGGTACGTTTTCTCTATTCACATTCACCTACTTTAGCTAATGACACTGGGGGCAAGCTGTGAACTACAGGCCCTGTAAACTCAATGTAAATGTGAGGGAAACTTTGAGTTTTCTCAATAAATACTCATCATTTACTGTGCCTGTAAATTGGGAGTAAATTTAGAATTTCATCTGGAATTGCACCCAATTTACATGCCTTGTAAATGATTGATAATCCTGGGAATTAATCTAAAAATGCCCATCATTTACACCATGTGTAAATGTGTGATTTAAATGCAGTGTAAACGGTGAGTAAATCCAGATACCAAACAACATATTTATAGCTACACCTTCCATAATAAGAAATTCAGTGGTGCCAGAAGGGGACATTCTATTGTCATGTGAGTCTAGGATTCCTAGGATGCTGGCTTTAAGGGGATGATTATGCCAGAGCACTTCCAAAGCTTACAAGGTGTGGCAGCTATATCTCCTCTGATTGAGTTTCAGTCCGCTCTCTTTCTCTGTATCTGAATTTTGGCTTCATACATTCTTATTGCATGTCCACCACTCAGAACAATGAGATTATTTCTATTTGGTGACTATTTTCACCTGGAGTTTGTCAGAATGATGCAAGGTTGAAAAACTGTTGTCCCACTTGAGCTCTTGATGAAGACTTTCTATTTCTGTTTTGCTCTCTGTCTGCTCCTTGTTGGTCTCAAAATGAGCCAGAATGTGGGATTTCTGAATGGAACATGAGTTAAATGTTGCAACTTCCACTTCTTTGACTCACTGCTCTTCATGTATGTAGCATTCCTGTGCAGCATTTCATTCTCATGTTGCTCCTCTTTCATTTTTTTTGATAGAAAGGTGACCAGATTGCCTCCAAAGTCCACAATAGATGACCCACCTTGTTATCTTGATATTCATTACTCATCTGCATCTTGCTAAACAATTAAAGCAGTCAATAAAGACACCATATAACTTTGTTAGAGTCTCTGCCAGGTTGGGATTGTATATCATTTCCCTGATTGAGAAGGTCACCAACTGGATCCAATAGTAAGGATGACATCTTGATGCTCTGTTACTCATTTCATCTTTCTGCACAATCCAATGGGTGTCAACCCATGGACTCTCAAAAAAATGAGGGAATAGCTAAAGAGGGCCAAGCTTGACAATGTTTCAGATTTAATGTTGTTGATGGGTGGCTGTGAGAGCCGTTCCAGAACGCCTCTCACAGCGACCAATTATATTTTTTGTACACATCACAAAAGTGTATGTAATCATCTTGGGCTGCTCTGGGTTCAATCCTCACAGTATGCATCTTTTTTCAAATGCCTCAACCATACAATAATCAATGAAATTGCGATCAGGAGAAGAATTTGCTTTGTTAACTTCCCATGAGCAGAAAATTCCTACTGAGTGTTCAATTGTGTGTTGAAACAGGAGTTGAACACAACAAGGCCCAAGCAATTCAAGCTTGACACCAATCCTGATCATTAGGAATCCTAGACTCACATGACAATATAATGTCCCCTTCTGGCACCACTGAATTTCTTATTATGGAAAGTGTAGTTATAAATAAGTTGTTTGGTATCTGGATTTGCTCACCGTTTACACTGCATGTAAATCACACATTTACACATAGTGTAAATGATGGGCATTTTTAGATTAATTCCCAGGATTATCAATCATTTACAAGGCATGTAAATTGGGTGCAATTCCAGATGAAATTCTAAATTTACTCCCAATTTACAGACACTGTAAATGATGGGTATTTATTGAGAAAACTTAATGTTTCCTTCACATTTACATTGAGTTTACAGGGCCTGTAGTTCACAGCTTGCCCCCAGTGTGAGTAGTATAGTTAGCATACTCACATTGTGTACAGGTGAATACACTCACTACCACAACTGTGCGTTCGTGTGAGGTTAGCATACTCACATTGTGTACAGTTCAATAGGTTATGGGCCATTTGAGCCGTTGTTGACGACGACAAGCTTGAAACCGTACACCGAACGAACGCTTATACCCGGCGAGCTGGTATTTCACGACTCGCGCAGAGCGCACAACAAATTTCTTGTACATACGACTCTCGCGAGACCTCATGGACCCGACGAATCGACATTCCGCGACGTCGCCATCCAACCCTTTCCAGGCCAATCTGGGTGCTCGCCACCTTCACTGGCCTCCCCAGCACGATCTCGGATCGCGTAGCGCCCCGCCGGACATCTTGTGCCCGTGGCCGCAGCCATCGCCCTTCCAGAGCGCTACCCCAGCCCACGACGGCTTCAACGGTCACCACTACATGCCACGATTCATGATGTCCGTGCCGCCACCGTCGTCGCAGCCCACCTTCCATCACCCGCAGCCCCAGCAAACGTACCCCCTGCCTATTGCTCCTCCACACCACGCGCCACCTCAGTTCTACGCGATGCCCCCGCCGATGCAGTACCACCCCCAATTCGCGCCGCACCCCATGGCGTCGATATCACAGCCCAACTTCGGAAATCCAGGGCTGGTACCGAAAGTCTTTTCACTGGGGACTCAGTGGGCAGAGGCTGATAAACTATCCCTCGAGCGCGGGAACTGGATAGCCTGGGAGACCAAGATAACGCATGAACTGGGTGTACAACCGGGCGCACTGCGCTTCCTCAGCTGCGACAACCCGTGTCCTTCTCCAGCCATGTACCCGGCTCATTACCGCGCGTGGGTCGACTCGGACATGGTTGTACGCTTCTTCCTGTCGGGCGCGTGCATGTCTACGGAGCGCGGGTATTTTAAATCATGCACCACAGTGGCGGCGATCTGGGATACTCTCCGCATTCGCCACGAGCACTGCGGACCCAAGGGTCAAGTGAAAGCTCTTCACCAATTCCTCTCCACCGATTTCGCGTCCGATCCAGCCACTTTCTCCAAGACGATCGAGGACATGACCAATCTTAACAACGCAATATGGGCAGCGGGCCCTATCGATCCCGACTCATTCCTCCTCGTCGGTCTTCTCGCTGCTTTGGCAAACAACCACCGCGATTTCCTCCGTAACGTCCTCTCCCTCCCGAACCTCGACCTTGCGACCTTAAAGGATAACCTGAGCAACATCCGCGAATTCGACACGATAACCGACGGACGTGGTGGTGCGGTGAATGCGGCTCACGGCACGGGAAAATATTGCACGACGGCCGGATGCCCGAGACCGGAGACACACGCATGGAAGTACTGCACGTCGCCAGGGGGTGGTATGGCTGGAAAGGGGATACGCGAGGCGCAGGCAAAAGAACGGGCTGACAATGGAAAACCCGATCCCCCGAAAACCGATGCGCAGGCGAAGCCACGCGACAGTAGGAAGGGTGTTCCCCACAGAATCCGTGTGAAACCCGACGGCCGCGCCTACATTACGGTCGACGGCGCCGACTTCTACATCACGCCGACTGAATCCGCGCCGCCTGTCCCTGCACCCAGCCCGAACGTGAACGCGCTAGGTCTGGTCACTGACTCGCTCCCCGTTGGTACCGACATGGATGCCTGGGTCACCGAGGCCGACCCTCACGTGTCACTGAAATGGGACGACTGGACGCTCACTGCGAACGCCGCTTTGCACCAGATCGAATTTATCATATTCGTGGACACCAGCGCCAACGTCCATATCTCCCCTTGTCGCCAGGACTTCCTCACATTCACTACCATAGCGCCGCGCGCCATCCGTGGGTTCCAAGGCACGGCGATTAACGCGACCGGAATCAGCACCATCGTCACCGACAAGTTCACGCTCAGGAACGTACTATACGTCCCGGGTGCCTCGATTCACCTTCTCTCTGTGCTTTGTCTCTGCCAAGACTCCCCATATACGTTCCACTTCGACAACGCCCGCGCCTGGGTAACGTCTGCCAAGGGCACCGTCTGCACGGGTACCGTGCACCCTACACGCCACCTGTACAGTCTCGACTGCTCTCCCCCGTCCATCGCGACCACCGCGTCTGCCGAAGCGCGCGATCTCCGCAGCTGGCATCTCTGCCTGGGGCACGCCAACCACCAGGATGTCACAAACCTCTACCAGAACGAGCTCGCTGACGGTATGGACCTCGATACTTCCTCCGACACACCCATTTGTGACGTGTGCATCCGTGGAAAACAGGCTCGCGCAATCATCCCGAAGCTCAGGGAGGGCCTGAAATTCACGAGGAGGTTGGAGCAGGTGCACGTTGACCTGTGCGGGAAGACTGCAGTTCGTTCGCAGAGCGGGAACTACTATACTCTTGATATTGTCGACGACAATTCTACTCGCGGTTGGACCATCCCTGTCCCCAATAAACACACCGCCTTTTCTCATCTCCGCGTGTGGACCCTCGCGATTGAGGCCAAGACTGGCGACAAGGTCGGCACGTTTGTCATTGACAACGGCGAACTGAAATCGACTGAATTCGAGAAGTGGTGCGCTGAACACGGCACGGAAATTTCATACACCCCACCGCACGTATCCAAGATGAACAGCAAAGTCGAGCGGTATCACCTCACCATCCACAGCAAGGGCCGCGCGATGCGCACGTACTGCAACGCGCCCGCTTTTCTATGGGATGAATTCTGTGTCACTGCGGCCTACTTACATGCCAGAACACCTTCTCGAGCTCAAGGCGGTCGTACGCCTTTCGAATGCTTCGAAGGTGTGAAGCCGAACATTGCTCACCTCCGCGAGATAGGCTGCCGCGCTTTCGTTCTCATCGAGGGAAACAACCCAAAAGTTTACGATCGCTCTTTTGAATGTGTACTCATCGGCTACACACCACGCTCGAAATCTTACCGGTGCTGGGAACGCTCCACCGGGAAATTATATGATTCGATCAACATCCGCTTCATCGAATCTGGTCAGACCAAGAGGGTTACTTGGGATAAATCTCGGCTCGCAGAACGCGCCGCGCCGGCAACGCCCGCGCCCTCTGCCACTGGAGTACCTGACGACCAATCATCGGATGACCCGCCAACGCTCACTACCTCTGTCCTGGACCTGGAGAACGCCGCACGCGTAGTGCCCGCCCCACCTCCGCCTCCGCCCACAGAGGGAGCACCCGCCATGTCTCCCCCTCCTCCCCATGGACCTCCCCTGCCGCCACCATTGCGCAGATCGGACCATGCCCGCAAACCCGCACCCCAATGCAACGCACTCGCTGTCGGGGACGACCATCAGGAGGACGACGGGGAGATGCAGATCCTCCGCGACATTGAAAAGACGATCGCTGAGATGCCGGAGGATGATGACGGCGAGGAGACCGCCATGTGGGCACAGCTGAATGCTTACCTGACAGAGAACCCAATCAACGTCGAGTTCCCCGATGACCCGAAGAACTATGCCGAGGCGATGGCATCGCCAGACGCGGAGAGATGGATCGAGGGTACTCGCGAAGAGCTTGATGCGCTGCGGAAATTCGGTGTTTATGAGCTCGTCCCACCGTCCGACGTCCCCCTCGGCAAAACCCTCCTCGATGTGAAGCCGGTGTACGTCAGGAGAGGTGTGGATGTACCTTTATTCCAATGTACCCAGCCATGGCAGGGGGGTACATTGCAATAAAGGCACCCCTGGGCTAACCAGCTGGCATGTGCCCATAATGCAATGTACCTTCTCAATGCCAAGAAAGTGACAAATTGGTTCCAAAAAGCCATAGCCTTCACCTGCACACTCTTCAGATATCTATCTAGCAATAGTACTTACCACTGCACTATTCAGGCACACTTATTGCTAGAACTGGTCTCCTTTTGTTATGCTCCTTGACTCTCACTTCAACCTCCCCAATTTTTTTTTTCAATATCCCTGGGAACCCAAACCTAACCTAACCCTAACCCCTAACCCCTAACCACTAACCACTAACCTGCTAACCTTCTAACCCCTAACCCTTAACCTCTAACCCTCAACCACCTAACCCCAATGCATGGGATATTCCCACCAGCTCTACCAGTGACAATGTCCTGCTGGTGCAGTTGGTTATAGTATGTTCAATGTGGGCTGTTGTTATATTATGTAATCTTGGCACTAAGATGCTTTTGGTTCAATCCTCGGGGTTGACATTTCTATTGTTTTAAAGTACAAGGTACATTGCATTAATGGCACACCTTGGCTGGTCAGCCCAGGGGTGTCTTTATTGCAATGTACCCCCCTGCCAGGGCTGGGTACATTGCATTATAGTAACATCCACTGGTGGTCAGGAAGCAGGATATGAATGGTGTTGTGGTGCGTAACAAAGTCCGTTACTGTGTAAAGGGATATCGGCAGGTATACGGCCGTGATTACACTCAAACGACTTCGCCCACTGCCCGCCTCGAGTCCTTCCGCGCGATCCTTCACGTCGCCGCTGCACGCGGCTGGGACATCCAACAAGTCAACGTCAAGACTGCCTTCCTGAACGTGGATCTACCACCCGACGAAATCCAGTACACGCGCCAGCCGAGACACTTCAAGGAGACGGGGAAGGAGAAATGGGTATGAAAGCTGGTAAAGTCGCTGTATGGGCTCAAGCAGGCAGGACGCGCATGGAACAAACACATGCACGAGGCGATGCTGAACTGGGGATTTCGTCGCCTGCTGTGTGAATGATGTGTCTATGTCCGCCATGGCCCTGATGATGTGACGACAGTCGTTGCCATGCACATCGATGACATGCTGTGCGCTGCGAGCACACCGGCCGCCAACGACACATTCAAGGTGCAGCTCCGATCCCGCTGGGCAATATCCGACCTGGGCGAGGTCTGGTACTGCCTCGGCATAAGCATTGTACGCAACCCGGAATGCCGCACCATATCCCTATCCCAAACTGCCCTCATTGACCACATCATCTCCCAGTTCGGCCAGGATGACGCCTATGACATCACCACCCCAATGGAGACGAAAATCAACCTCCGCCGCCCGACCGACGTCCCATCCCCCGAGGAGAAAGACCGCCTCGCTGCCCTTCCCTACCGCTCGCTAGTTGGCTCGCTGATGTATGTCGCCTTTGGTACCCGATCTGACATAGCATTCGCCGTCAGCTACCTGGCAAGCTTCCTCAACTGTTACTGCCAAGCTCACTGGCTCGCAGCCATCCGCGTTGTACGCTATCTCAAGCACACCCGGCTCCTTGTACTCGTCCTAGGAGGCACGAACATGATCAAGTTACTTGGGCATGGCGATGCAGATTTCGCCAACAACCGGGACTGTCGGAAATCTGTCATGGGATACACATTCAACTTGGGGTCCGGGTCGATATCTTGGGCTTCGCGAAAACAGAAGGTGGTCACCCTCTCCTCGACAGAGGCCAAGTATATTGCAGCATCAGAGGCAGCGAAGGAGGCCTGCTGGTTGCGCATGCTCCTCCGTGGAATCACCGTCAAGGTCGACGGCCCTTCTCGCATCTTCTGTGACAACAACGCGGCGATCATTCTGGCTGGGGACCAGTCCTTCCACTCACGCGCTAAACACATCGACAATCGCTATCACCACATCCGCGATTGCGTCGAGAAGCGCAAGATCATCCTCCCCCGAGTCTCGTCCCACGACAACGTTGCCGACACACTCACAAAATCTTTACCTTTCGCCGACTTCGTTCGACACCGTGAAGGCCTCGGTATCTCCTCAGGGGGTGTTCTGGCTTGAGGGGGTGATATTGCAGTCCGCACTGAGGGGGTGTATTGGACGGACAGTACGTACAGACAATATCTAGCTACGTGTGACGGACTGTCACATGTGTTGATATACCGTGACAGTCGTGTCAACGTCCCTCACTCGCTACCACAACTGTGTGTTCGTGTGAGGGTACATTTTCTCTATTCACATTCACCTACTTTAGCTAATGAGTAGTATAGTTAGCATACTCACATTGTGTACAGGTGAATACACTCGCTACCACAACTGTGCGTTCGTGTGAGGTTAGCATACTCACATTGTGTACAGTTCAATAGTATTCATCAATCGCGGTCCGGGCTTCTGCCGGCTTTAATAGAGCTGCCACTTCCTCTTCGTCAATAATGGATGTATCTGCTGCTGGTTCCTGTCTCTGGCCCCATCGACTAACGCCCGTTGCGGTGCCCGTCGTCTGGAGGCGCTGGTGCTCCATGGCTGAGCATCGATCGGCAAGCTCCCTCAATTGTTCTACCATCTCAGGCAGTGTCGCACCAATTGCAGAGAATTCCACCTCGGCGACTAGAATACGCGAGTCGTCGAGGGATAATGAGGGTAGGTCATGATAAGTCCCCGTCAATGGGATCTCCACTCTCATGGCTCCCATGTGCGCGGTATGCTGTTGCGAGGGTCCAGCCACCAGTAAGTTGACGATTGCCGTTCCCAGCGGTGACACTGCATCCCACAGGGCATCCTCGCTTTCGCCGTCGGATGAGGGCGGTCCCGAGTAGCTGGGGGGAGGGCTGTCCGTGGTCCTGGCGACGGAGTTAGTGGGGCTCAGAGCGGTCTCGTCACCCTCGCTTCCCTCCGAGTCGGACTCGAAGTCCAAGATGTATACCAGTGGTACAGACTCGGGGTGGGCCACGGGGCCTACGAGCTGCTCACAGAGCTCCAGTCTCAAGCTATGTTCGTAGCGGAGGCGGACGAGGTACCGATCTTGTCGGTACATAGCGTGCGCTGCAAAGCAGATAAAGTCCGCTGTATGGTGCACGATCGAGTCCACCATGTCCAGCGTCATTTGGAGCACAGTCCGGGCAGCGCCATAGGCGCTCCTGGGCAGGTCTTCTCGAGCACGGGCCCGCTCCAATATTTCTCTGGCCTGGGCGTTAAGGGAAGTCAGGGTCTCCCGGAGTACCTCGAGGCGCCGGGCGCGACTCGTGAATTGATCCATTCTGTCTTGCAATTTGTCGACCGCCATGTGGGCTAACTCGACGGATGAGTGCTCGCGGGTTAACGCCAGGGTGTCCATGGGCATCAGTCAGGTGAGATTCCTAACTTGCTCAGTAAGGAGGAGCAGCTTCAGACATTCCCATTCGTCGCTGGCTGAGTTGGACCATGGCGAGTCGTCAGGGTGGCGACGGGAAAAGTCCTCAACTGCAGTGTCGTAGCGGAGCAGTGGGTCCTCGGGGTAGAAGTGGATCCCTCGCAATTCCCAGGACATTCGCTCAATGTCGTCTTCAGACAGTGGGGGGTGGCCAAGCCTGGCGCGGTTGATCAGGATTCTACTCAAGTCACCGTGGACGGTGTGGTCATGCCCCCACACGGGTGTCAGGCTGGCGGGTAGTGCACGCATCATGTCCGCAGCACTCTCGGTCTGTCCCTCGCCTGGCGTGTCAGTCCTCATCGAGAAGTACTGAAGGTGTATGGTGCCAAGTCGCGCTTCTGCCTCTTCCTGGTCGTTGATCAGGTCCGCTAGATCGGGGGCATGAGGGGTTTGGGGAGTCTCGTCATCGTTGTACTGTGATCCTCTCCATTGCTCATGCGTGGAGTCAAGGTCGTCACCTAGCCCGAGTTCTTTGTCATCGGCGGGGTAACTGTCCGGTACGCGTTGGGCCCCGACTCGGGGGCGCTCTCTTAGTCCAGCTGTTTCCCCTTACTTGGGACAGGCGGGATCGCTGCCAATGTGGCCTTGTTGCCCACACTTGAAGCACGTCTTATCTGTGTGGGGTCCAGGTGGCCGGTTTGTGCTACCTCGAGGTCCCAGCGGTGGAGTCGAGGTGAATGCAACCCGAGGCTTGGGGTTGAACGCAGCTCTCCGAGTGTCGGTCGCCCCCTTTTGCGCAGAGGTGTTCCTGGGGTTGCTGGGTGGCGGCGCATTACGGCTCAGCGTGCTGTGTCGGCCGTTGCCCGTATGTCCCACAAGTTCTCGGAGTGGGCTCTCAATTGCGATATCAACGAGTACAACTCCGATAACCCGCGCACTGCCTGTAGATCCTCCTGCAGTGCGGCCGGGATTAATTTCATGAACCGTTGGCGAATCACAGATTCCGGCATTGGTTCGCGAAGTCACCGCGAGTAGGTTTCGAGGTCGTCCATGAGTTTGAGGGGCCCGTTCTCAGCCTTAAATTTAACCGCTTTGAAGTCGCGGGACGCTTGGTGTGCAGTGGCCGAGGTGATGAAGCGGCAATGCAATGTGCAGAGCACGCCCACGAAGTCGGTAGACAAGAGGCCATCGGCCTTTGGGGAGTCAATGAAGTCATTATACCATTGAAGCGCGACACTGTCTAGCAGGTTCTTTAATATTGAGATGCGGTATTTATCTACGGCAGGGTCCGATCCACCATAAAACATGGTGCGCATCCACGCGGATAGTGCCTCGACCCATCGAATATACCCCGCGTGGTCGTTGGCGTCGCCGTATTTCGCAGGTGTGTCAAGTTTCGGGGATTTGATATGGGAGGGGAGATTGAGTTCCTCCCCCAAATGCTTATTGATGATTTGGGCGATCTCGTCCTCTGTCTCACGGCGAAATTCCTCGAAAATGTCCCTACCGTCTTCGCCGTCGGCTGCCATCAAATACCCCGTATGGCTGAGGCTATTCCCTGCACTGTGGGCTGCGTGGTACGTAGGGCTGGGGTGCATGCGCACGCGCTGGGGCGCTGTGGATATACTACCCGCAATTTCGGTGGGAGGGTTGGCCTCGTTCGCGGGCGTGGGGGCTACCATGGGCACAAATGAGATGGCAGCTCGCTCCTTCCTCTGCATCACAGATTCGGCACGGTGGCCGAACTCCTCGAGCGATTCGCCTTCGCGCCAAGGGGCAGGACAAGGTCCGCTACTGCCTTCAGGTCAGTGGGTAGCGTTTGGTTAGCTGTGAGGGGTGCAATCGGTAAAGGTGAGGCCACTAATTTCTGAGCGCGCATTTTGGCAGCGGTGGCTAGTATCTGTCCGAGCAATTCTTCCGAGGTGCCAAGGTCGCGCAGTACCTTCACGTTCTCAGATACGCACAGGTTCAATTGGTCTTGATTCAACTGCAACTTCCCATGCATTTCGTCAAACCGAGAGGCTACTTCGGCCTTGAACTTTTCCAGCACGTCGTGGGCACTGATGATTTCATCCTGCGTATCTACTACAAGGGTGGTAGTAGCAAATAATTGATCACGACCCATGGCCATGGCGCCTCGAATCTGACTGAGGTGGCCCTCCTGCTCCACTGTGAGTGGGTTGGGGCTCAGGTTGGCGAGGCGGTCATGCGAGGTGGGGCTGTGTTGCTGAGACTCGCTTCCGCCGGTAAATGGGACGTCGGATTCATCAGAGATCGTGGGCAAGCTGCTAGCTGCCACGTCCCTAGGGGAGGTGTGACCACTGCTCGCAATAATCGGGTGAGCCAGTTGGGATTGGGGATGGATTATCCTCGCGATGGGGCAATCCTCCCTGAGAGGTTGCGCTGGCAGCGGGCGAGTCCGATCGTGCATCTGGATGCTGTGGATCGACGTCGGGTTGCTGCGCCAGTGCGGATACGAATGGGGTTGAGGGTCTAGTGGACCCCGACATGTGTGGGGGTGAAGCGCGCCAGTTGGTGTTGGTGTCCGCTGGTGAGCTGATCCCCGGGGTAGTCGCCATATGCTCTACCCTTCTTGTCGTATAACACTGTGTTTTTGTTTAGACAGATGTGCTTCGGTTGAAGCCAATGAGGTTTAAAAAAGTATTAAGGTGTTGGGTTGGAACTTAGCGTGGAGACCCGGTAAACCGACACAAGTTCTGTTAATTGAGAAAGTGAGGCAGTTCGATGGGGCAAGCTTAGTTGTCCCATCGTTCTGCCATCACACAGCTATATACTACAAGAATTGATGAGAAGATGGTAACAAAGATGGTAACTAGTAAGGGCCCGGTTGGTCATAGTATTGAGTAAGCGGTGTCCGGGTATACCGGGTACGGGGTACCCTAACATTAACATTCTTTAACCTTACAGTTTCTTGTAGGCCATTCCGGATTTCTTTTGATACTGCCAGAGCCTCCCACACGGTCATGGGTACTTCGAGATTCAAGATTCTTTCCACGATGGTAGGCAGACTCACCATGGATTGAATTTCTGACTGACGGCCACTAGGTTTCAGCTCCCCACATGAATTTTCCTTCTCAGCAAGCTCCTTGCGTTCGTATTCCTTTCCCCAAGCATCCGCTTGACTTATGGGCTCTTTCTGGGTTACAGATTTTACCAGCGACTCACAAGGTGGCTTGGTAGGTGAGTCTGGCGTGTCCCCGTCTAGATCTTCTGTAAACCTAGCTCTCCGCGCATCATAGGGTTGGACGTCAGTCAAAATCTCTCGGATTTTTCCTGCCACAGATTTTTCTCCAGGCGCTTGCGCTTTCTTTGAAGGTTCAAACTTGTTGGGTGCCTCGCTTATCGGCGCATCTCGTCGGGGAACATGAATGCCATCAAATGCCAAGCGGCGCACGGTGCGTGTACTGGGAACTGTTCGTTCCACTCCATTAACTTGTTTCTCAGGCCACTGTTTCTTTGGAATTGAGAGGTATACCTCCCCAAGCTCCGGGTCTTCACCGTCTGAATCTTGCCTTAAGACATAGTTGTAGTCTGACTCTGTATCTTCTCCTGGAGTAGTTACAGAGCTGCTGTACCCATGTCCTTCAACGAATCTATTTTGTGGTTCATTATGAGGACTCGTTTCTGTACTGGCTTCATAATATGCCCCTGAGAATTGTGAATCTATCATGCCCAGCATGACTCGTGGGGTAGCTTGTCTTTTTGCTGGCTGCACAATATTCTCTCCAGGGGCACGTTTGATGAAAGTCCCGTTGCTCATTTTGATTCGTCGTGTTTCTTCATCAACTCGAACCACTCCCGTCCGCTGGAGTTCTTGAATTTCAGGGCATTCCACCGCTATGTGGCCTTGCTGTCCACACCCGTAGCATGCATTATTTTCTGGCGGTGCTGGTGTTTCAGGTCTTTCTCCCAACGGGATAGTGTTCGGATAAGTAGCGGGTGTTGTTGCAGAAAATGAGGTCCGGGGTTATTGCGTGGGGGAGGTCCCCGTGTCTGTCCGCTGGTATTCTTCCAACCCGTCTGAACTTTAGGTGGGTTAATGCAGTTGACAGCGTATCCTGTTTTGTCAAGCGCAATAATGGAATAATAAGTTGGTGCATATTCCACATCTTCAATCGTCATCTTGTTAAGTTTCCGAATTAGATCCGCAACTTCAGAGGCTGTTCCTTCGGTTTTAATTGTTGGCTCAGGACTTGATTTCTCAACTCGCGCAGCCTTCTGCTTTTCCTTTTCCTTGCGACTCTTTCTCTTTTCTCTCCTTCGTCGATGGTAAGATTCATAATCGGAGTCCTCCAAGTCCTCATCTGAGTCTTCATTTTCAGATGACACTTCATAGTATCCTCCGTCATCTTCAATGTTGTAATCCCCTGCATTGACCACCATGGTCTCTGAGCGATTTCGTCTGAAGTGCCATTCGGCTGCCTCATTGATTTCTCGCATGGTGTAAGGATTCTTGCTGTTTCTTTTAGGGGAATGTAACAAGATTTGAGCCTCGAATACTCTTCTCAAATCTTTATGCATTCCAAGCCAGAAGTACACATCGGCATTGACTTTTGTGATGTGTCCCTGCTGCAGCAACGTTCCCGCCATAGTCTTATACTTGATATAATACTTTTTCCACTGCGTCAAGTTGTGTATTGGCTTATTTTTGGATTTCATAGTGTAGGCGGTAATGTCTCCCGGGCGGTAGCGTGCAATGGCTCGGTCCGCATCATAACACTTGAGAATCTCTCGTTGCAGTCAGGTCCAGTCTTTGTTGTGGTAGTGTTCCGATGCCCGGATGAAGGCTTGAACATCGGTGGAACAGTAATCAAGAATATATTCACATCTATCATCTGGGTCGTCCACTCGGTTCTTTACGAGGAGTTGATCATAATGATGTATGAAATATTCTACTTCTGCATGTTTTCCCTTGAACATTTTAGACGCATCCCGAGTATTGCGTAGAGGCATGTCAAGAGCGGATCGGACTGGTGCCCCAAAAGCTTGTGGAGCAGATCCTTTCATTCTTTTGACAGGTTCTGGGGAAGTTTGCGGGGTACTGATCCGAGGGTCTTCTGGACGTCCTTCCATTTCTGACTCAACTTCTGTCAACAGAGAAGATTGCGGTTGTTTTCCTGCAGCTTTTGATGTCGAAGCCTTAAGTCCTTCTGTATATCCAAACAGGTTTGGCTCCTGTTGGTGTGGTGCAAATGATACATGTGGTCCTGCAGACATGGAAGCTTGTGACCAAGTCTGTGGTGGCGTAATGTCGGGGTCATGCATATCATATCCTTCTGCAGATAGGTACGGCATTGACTGCCCGTGCTCATAGGGTGGGTTTACAAAATTCGGAGCTGCGTAGTTGTGCATGTTTTGTGTTGTGTAGTGTTTGGTGGTAGTTGATGGTGTTAACTTCACTGTGTTTCCCCTCGCGGTGGGCTCCAATGATGTCAGGTGTATAATTTGTTATACTCGAGGTGCTCCGAAAATGACTTTAATCGGGAGATTCTCGATAGTTCGGGAAAATGGTGTGAAGTTGAAAAGGAAGAGTTTCTTCTTAGATTGTGAAGAAGGAGTGTACATAAAAAGTACGGTGGCGGAAGGTTGTGGTTGGCAGAGATCTGATGAGATCGGCAAAGGTTGTGTTTTTAATGGTAAGGCGTAAGTTGTTTGTTGCGTATGTCGTAGGGTGTTCGTTTCGTAGGCGTAGCGTTCGTTCGTTCGTTTGGCGTAAGGTCGTTTGTAGGCGTTTGTTTCGTTCGTAGGGGGGGGGGGGGGGGTGTGCTTAATAACAACTCTCTGTTATAAGGGCGTGGTGTTCGTGTCGTTCGTAGGGGTGCACTTAATAACAACTCTCTGTTATAAGTACGTGGTGTTCGTTTCGTTCGTAGGGGTGTACTAATAACTCTCTGTTAAAAGTATGTGGCGTTCGTTTCGTTCGTAGGGGTGCACTAATAACAACTCTCTGTTACTTGTGCGGGGTGTGTGTTCATTCGTTGGGGGCGTGTCTTTGTGATGGGTGCTTTTTCGTTATTTATCTAGCTACTACAGGAGGGCTTTTATACACAGTGGTAAGTATCTTGTTTGAGTCATATTCTAACTGGTAGGAATCTCGGGTGAGTCATGTTTCTAAGTGAGTCACCCCGAGTGAGTCAGGGTGACTCAGATGATTAGTATGACTCATTCAACTGCTGTGCCAGGCCATGGTCTAGACCGAGTCTGGGCTTGCCTGTTTTCCCATCATTCCTTCACGTTTCTAAATTCGACTCCCTTCCTTATATTTCTCCAAACACTTTTGGAGGATGACAACGGGAAGACACGCATGAGGAACCAGAGCGACCGAAGATAGTCCGGGGGAAGGTTGAATCGCGACAAAATCAAGTGCTTTGAAATCGGGGTGTCAATGTTACAGTCCTTTAGGCCGTTAAGCTTTTTCTGCAGTCATTCATGAGGTATCTTTAGTCGTGTGGCCTCGTCGATAGATCGTTTGCAGGAATGGATGAAAGCATCGTTATCGAGGGGGCACAACACACCAACATAGCCAAACGCACATTTGACGAAGTGACCTATAAATAATTCATTATTTACTGCATCGCACGTGAATCACAAGACACTGACAATTGTCACCGGCTTCCCATTGGTTAACAGTGCCTCTGTGAGCCCAAGCCTTTCCCCGGTCGAGTGCGGTGGTCAGCCACATGGTCGGCGGACACCTCGAGACTAGGGGCAGCGAGGCATCAACAGACAATGTTGCCTCCCACAATCCTTGGTCCATTGCATCTACCTTCCGATACACGAAAAGGTCGGCGACCAACTCGAGCTTCAGGTCGGGGAGCTCATCCGCAAGAGGGTCGCGTTCTTGGGACAGCCGAGAACCTCCTTGACCGAGACCTTGATGAGGTGCAGGATGTCGAGGCTAGTATCGAGAATAGCTAAATCCCTTGGTGAGCACCATTATGGAACGGCGTGGAGTGGAGGACATGGGCGACATGGCCGAGTGGTCTAAGGCGCTGGAATTAGGAATTACCAACCATCCAGTCCGAAAGGGCGTGGGTTCGAACCCCACTGTCGTCATAAACAATGGCACTTGTCATTCTTTTTGTTTTAATTGTTGTGCCTCATTTTTTCCCCGAGCATTTTCATCATGAGGAAGACTGGAAGGCCCTGCCAGAACATTTCTCTGTTGACCTGAAATTCAGTAATTCATAGTGGGAATGCTCTGGTATGAAACTCTGAGTTTCTGCGAACTTCCTGGTTTCCGCAGAGGTGGTGCTCTGAAACTGAAACCAAAAACTTCAAGTTTTGGCTTTCACACGAGTTCATCCAAAACTTGGGATTTCAGTCAAATTGGCTGTGACCCTGGCTAAAATCCTGGCTTTCAGGTGGACTGAAATGAGATCTGAAACTCAATGTTTTTAGGTCTGATTTCAGCTTAACTGATATGCAGAATTTCGGAGGAACTGTTTCTAATGCTGAAACTAACAGTTCAGGTTATGAGTTTCCGTTGACCTGAGGTAGGTTCTGAAACTTTGGATTTCAAATGACTTTTGGTGTGCATCTTATTCTATTTGTTCAAGGTACAGTTTGGACCACCCTAAACTACAAGAATCAACTTGAATTTCGGCCAGCCTGAAATTCAACACATTCTGAGTTTCATCCCGAGTAAACCAAAATTTGGGTATTGTCAGTGTGGTTGAAAGATCACTTTCACATCAACTCAAGTGTGTACTTGATTTCGCGTTTGCGATTATCAGCTACATCAAATCTGGGGATACATAGGGCGAGTCAGAAATCTAATGCCAGCCAAGCCTCTTCTTCACTGCTTCCAACTTCTGCTTCGCCTCCGTCTTAGCAAGGCCCTGCGAGAGCTCTACAGCCGTCTCGAATGCCTTCGCGGCCTTCTCATCTTCCTCCTGTGCCTGTAACGCCTCCCCGAGTCGGACAAACCCCTTTCCCCACTTCGGGTCGACCTCAGTCGCCTTCTGTGCGTCGGCCAGTGCCAGATCGAGGTCTGGAGGCGAGGACTTGAGATACGCGATGGAGCGGTTGCCGTATAGCGCGCCGGAATTGGGAGCGATAATGATTGCTGCGCTGTATTGTTCGATGGCCTCGGGGTAGTTTCCGTCTTTGTAAAAAGCCTGTGAACAAGGAAGAATGAATGAACATGGGCTTGAAATTAGAGAGGAAGAGAAACCCACGTTCCCAGCAGCCTTCGCCGCCTCCGCCGCCTCGGGGAGTGGAGGCACAGGCGGATTTGGGCCCCCGTGTTGGAGTACCAAGCGCGCAAGACCCTGGGGATCAGCTCCTCGTATCTACATATGCGCCCGACAATTTAGTCTGAATAGAATCAATCGGAGACGACTGACCATATCGACGGGCTTCCCAGCTTTAATCGCATAAAACGTAGGCATAGCTGTAACTTGGTATTTCTCCGCAATCGCCTTTTGAGCGTCCACATCGACGCGCAGAAAGCGGATATGGGGATTCTGGGCCGCTAGCTGGCTGAACCGAGGGGCTATGGCCTACCATAATATTTTCATTCAGGACTCAATATCTCCTGGAATCAGGATGCATACCTTGCAAGGCTGACACCATTGCGCATGGAAATCGACCTTCAGACGACTGTATTCTGAATGTGTGTAGCAAAGTCGGAGTAACGAGACTAACCAAGACGGTCATCCCAGCTTGGGTGGCGCCACGTAAATTCGTGTTCCACTCTTTCACATTTTGAATCTCGATTGGAGAGTTCTTCTTTTCTGCCATTATCGGGAGGGCCTTGGGAGGACCGTTTCAAAGCTCTTGGGATCTGAACTGAACTGAATTTCTTATTGCTGTATCTGCCTATGGTAGATAAGCAGCCGGAGAGGTGCGGCAGGAAGTCTGGCAAAACAACGAGACGGGAGAGGAGAAGGCAGATGAGAGCAGACGGAGTGAAAGTGTGGCATTATAAGACGCGAGGTGGTGACTGACAAAGCTGTATGAAGTCACGTTGACAGACCTACTCGAGTGTTCCAGCAAAGTTCTCCACGAAATAATCCGCTTTGAGTCGGTCGCGCAATGGTCGAATTAATAAGCAAGGGGTCATTGTTTAATTACATCCGGGGGTGCATAGTCTAATGCGAGGTATGGTAGGTTGTGTTGTGCGGTTACAATGAATGTCGGGTAATACAGTTTAAAGGAGTTCGGGCCGCGATGAACCTACGACTCCTTCTCCTTGTCGTCGTCATCGGACCCCTTGTCCTTGTTGAAAAATTGGTCGTAGCCAAAACTACAAGCACGGCTGGCAAGAGTGAATGGCTCGGCGGTCTGCGCCTTGTCCCAAACTCGGAGCGCAAATTCTGGTAATTCCCCTCGGCGAGGTTATCGCGGAATAACTGCAAAGAAAGCTTGGCGGGGGCCAAGACTTGGTATATAGGCTGCAGCAGTGGACCAGACTCGAGGGGCAGAGGCACAAAAGCGAGTCCGGACTGGAAAGAAACAATAAGCACTTGAAGGATGCACAAACATCGTCCCAACTTACGCTGGATCTGGCCCGTGATTAGGAGGAACGACGTGTCCCAGCCATTTATTCTCCTCTGTCCGTGGCTCGCCCGACTGGAGGAATTCCTGGTACTCCAGCCAGCGCTTTCGGTTCTCTTGTTTTATCTTCTCGATCCGGGTCTGCTGGTCGAGGTTGTACTGCATGTGGTTTATGCTGCCGAATACGCCGAGGAAGCTGGTGGTCTTCCAGAAATACCACCCCTCGTCCCAGTATTTGGTGTCCTCGGGCGCCTTTCTACCGTATTCAGGGTCATCGATGGGCTTCCCACCGAGGTACCGTGGCAGATGGATGGGCTGGCCCTCTGCAGGGAGGGGGTATCGCGCCTTTCCGTCGGGACCGATGTCTCTGTGACTCTGGAACTGCAGGATATTGCGGACTTCGTGCGAAAAGACCTTGCGAATGCAGAGGGATCGACACCATGGAGGTTTGCCGTGAATGCGACCGCTGATGTTTTGTGAGCAGTAGGTTATACACCACTGGTCGTTGGCGGTGGAGAAGCGTCCTTTCGGCGGCTCAATAACCTTGATGGTGGGGATGCTCGCGAATAAAACCTGCGGAACAGTTAGGGCGAGCTTTTGGGTAACGTGAGCATAACCTGCCGTCCTGTGGGTCGGTTGTGTGGTGGACTGTGCTTTCCGCCCGGTCGACATGAACGCGTCTGTGAAGATCCGAATGGGGTTGCGGAGCCAAACAGGACCAAGCTTGTGGCTATGCTGAACCTATATAAGGTCAAAATTTTCCAGTTGGACTTTACCTCCGCGCCGTCTGAAGAATCGTTGTCGCAGCTTCCGCACAGAGAGTTTACTCTCAATTTCTGCTGTGGGGAAAGTCCCCGGAGACACGGAGCATGTCCTCGTCCTCCAATGGAAAGCAACCGGCCCCAAGCACGTCGGTCAGGGCGAGGACGGCGGGATTTTTTTGCACGGTCTGCAATTGCCAGGTCGTTGCTCTGTCTCTGCCACTCCGTTGCCCGACTGCGGGTAGGCTACTCGGCGAAGGCGCAGGCTGCGAAGATACGAGCATCCTGTTGCTCGGGTGGTTTGTCCAACGTCTGGCAATGTGTTGCTCATAGACACAGTTATACGATTGTTGACCCTTCTAGGGTCCTCAACTCAATGGGGCTCACTCTCATTCGGCGCGGTTCCCTAATTTTTTCTCCCCTCGAACTTTGTTGTTCTTCGTCAGATGTCCTTGGGTTTGGGTTTTGCCTCAGGTGAGCTTCCTTCCTCATTTTGTTTATGATGCGTTGGATCTTTTTGAATTTCTTCATGGATGAATACCCTCGTGGGGTGTGCTCCAAAACTTTTGACACTTCTGACTCTACCTGCTCTTGTTTTCATGCATACATTTTGACGCTAACAAACATTTTCAGGATACTGTACACGAGAAAGGTTGCCGTCTATTGTAGCGAGTGTAGCATGATGTCGATCGAATAATCGAGTAATAAAAAAATCCGCGCCACGTTAAAAATTTAAAGTCTCGCCTTGACATCCAATCCCAAATCTCCCGCGCAACCTGCTGTTTCGCCAGCTCCCGCAGATCGCGTCGCAGAATCTTGCCAGCGGCACTGCAAATGTATTAGTTGAGTGTGTAAAATGCAAAAAAAGCAAGTGCTCTGCGTAAGCCACAAAATAGAGCCGCGAAAAACCCACCTCTTCGGGATAACATCGATCACACCCACACCGCCTCGCAGGAATTTGTGTCGCGCGACCTTGGTCTGCATCCATTTTGCGACGCTGCTCGCAAATGCGGCCTTGGCCGCGGCGGTGTTGACCTTCTCCGGATGCGCGTGGACAACGTACGCTCTGCGGAAACGATCAGTGTGGATCAAGAGAGCATGGCTATAGAGGCGAATAGTGAATAGCAAACGCACCTAGGCAACTCAGTAGCTTCCTTGACGCTTTCTAATCCGATGACCGCCACGTCCGCGATGTCGGGGTGCGTCAACAGCACGGACTCGAGTTCCGCGGGAGGCACTGAAATAAAAGAATCAACGTCAACCTCGCGCACGATCGATCCACGACTTCCAGGGCCGTACCTTGGAATCCCTGTTGTTTAAATAATTAGAGAGAGAGGAACTATACGTCGTGAAACCCTTACCTTGTATTTAATAAGCTCCTTGCGTCTATCTGAAAACCACAAATTTTAGCGTGACACAATCGAGAGGTTCTGTTCTACTCACCGACAATATAATAGTACCCCTCCTTGTCCCGGATCGCCACATCCCCGGTCTTGAACCAACCATCCGGTGTGATGGAGTTTTTGGTCGCCGTCGGGTTGTTCAGGTATCCCTGGCGGATCATTCATTATTAGTATACCAGTTTGAAAACGCCGAGCAAGACCCCGTCAATTACCTTCATCACGGTTTTTCCGCGTATCCACAGCTCGCCGGGCTGCCCCTCCGCCGCGTCGACCTTGCCCTCGTCGTCGTCCACCAAGCGCGCCTCGAGATTCGGCAATAACGTGCCGATGCTGCCCACTTTGCGGTCCGCTTGGTCGACGGTCAAGACGTGCGTCGTCGGCGAGGTCTCCGTGAGGCCGTATCCTATAATTTTAAATAACTCCTCAGCATGTGCGAATCGAGGAGAGGATGAGACAAGGAATCACCCTGCGTGATCGCGAGGATACCGCCGCGACCTTTGCGCTTCGCGAGTAGCCGTGCTTTGACCTGTTTCACGAGACTTTTACCGAGCGGAGCGGCGCCAGAGAATAAGAACATCAGGCTCGAGAGATCGTACTGGTCGACGGCTGAGATGAACAAGTATATAGCTGGATGAGCGCGCAATAATCCTGGCGGACATGTCGCACGCACCAGGGTGACGAGCTAGAACGACCAGAACCGGGGGCACGACGAGGGAGTGGGTGATCCGGAATCTCTCAATGACGGAACAAAACTGCACAGGCTCGAATTTCGTCTGGATGATGACGGGGCAACCCTGGGAGAAGGGGAAATGCGCGAGCTTGGCGATTCCGTAGATGTGGTACAGCGGCTGGGCATGTTAGATTAGATGGTAAAGAAAGGTGGGTGCTAGGGCTCTTACCAGGATGCCCAGCATGGCAGAGGTCTCGGTCATTGGTGGGAAGGAGGGAGAGACGATATCCATGAGGGTAGTCATGTTTTGATGAGTCGTCTACAAATACGCTTGGATGAGATGCTGCAATACGGTCCTGTGCGCAGTGTAACAAATTACCTCGACGCCCTGTTGCTTTGATGAATATCCGAGCAACACTAAATTCAAGAGAGGAATTCACCTTAGGCTTTCCAGTGGTACCCTGGCAGGCGACGGTGGTGAGTGAAAATTCGAGATGGAGCAAGGCCCGTCGCGCACCGAACTATAGCAGATGTAGACGGTTTCGTTCGCATCGGAGCCCTCGAATTTTTCTTCCTGATCGAGTTTCCCCTTGTTAAGCAGGTCCTCCATCCTCAAAAGACCTTGCGATGCCGGACTAGATGGTGCACTCGGTCCGCCGGCCCAACGGAGATCCTGGCCGAGGACAATGATTCTCTTCTCAGCTTCGTCCTTTGCGAGTCCAATCTCGGCAAACATCTCTTGTACAACACTCAAGCCATCTTCGGTGGTCAGAATTAGTCGGGCACCGGAGTCGTTGTACTGGAACGCTAGTTCGTGGCTCGTGTACGCGGAATTCGCAAGGGTGCATCGGAGGCCAGCGGCCACGGCTAAAGGCGGGGGTCGTGTCAGACGGATCGATGATCACGAGCGAATAACGCACATCCGAACAACACCACCGGCCACGCAATTGAGTTGGGGGAGTAGATGAGCACGGTGCTGCCCCGGGTGGCGAATCGGGACGTGTTGGGGTTGTGTTTGAGCCCGTAGCCAAAGGAAAGAGCGAGGTCGACTAGCTGCGCGCGCGTAATAGAGGCGCCAGAGTCGGCATCCACAAAGGCCTTGTGAGAACCAGGGAAGCCCCCTATGTCGCCAGAAGCACGAGAAGCGAAGAGACGAGTAAATATAGATGTGGTGAGAATGGGATACGAGGGGTACGTGGAGGTGTAGATTTTGGGCGCCATGGGGGAAACAAAGGGTGTTCCAATTTCTTGAGACAAGCTTAAATAGTGGATGCCATTAATGTTCCGGTGACTTTGTTCTCCGCATATCCGGACCCATTTGCTGACTACACGACAGACATGTGAATAGTTCTTGCGCGGAATTCACGACTTTGAACGCATGAAAGCAATAAAAGTCAGTTTTGCTGGCGCTAGGCACGTAAAAAGACACGATTCATCACGAATTTTAGTCGGAATAGGCAGCGAATGGCGAGGACGAGAACGAGAAAATACCTGCCTGAGGCTACACGTCAAGTCCTCAACGCGGAACTGGTACCGCGGGTAGCTTCCGAATGTGGTTCAGATCCCGAGAAGTATCAAAGAAGATCAAGGAGCCCTCGGTGAGCTTGGCGGTCCCCGAGCCAGTTGAGACCGGGTTCCAGACCCATAGCTCAGTCGTACGCCCTACGGGTTATTTTATTTTGCTGGTCAAGTATTTTATTTTTATTTCATCTTTCCATGCATCAAAAGGCGGGGGGCGTCTTTGCCAAACAGGACCACCAAACTCCGCCCTTTTCTTTCACTGCCACTCACCACAGCTTGTTCTGTTACCACCACCATGGCCTCCCTCCTCGAACGCATGAGTCTGCCCGCAGGGGGTCCCAGCGGCGTCGTTCGCTCCCGGTCAGGCCCTTCAAACCGCAATGGCTCTCCCTATGTAGGTCTTGAATCATGCGTTCTCCTTTGTTTTTCCTCATCCGGCTCCGACAACCCCAGAATCGCCCAAACACCATACCTAAGGGCGACGTCGACTCCGCATGGTCGCACGACATGTTTGAGCAGCACAACTCCCTTGCCGCTCGCATAAACAACACTCCCGGCGCGCCAAGAGCCAATCTGAACCATGCCATCGTCGGCAAGGCTCTGCAGGCTGCCACCCTTTCCCCCGACCAGCTCTCCATCAAAGGCGCAAGCTCCGCGTCCCTTAATACCGTGGAAGTCACAGGCTTGGTGTCGGGCACCACCCCAGACGACGTCGTTGCCATCTTCAAGCGCTGCGGGGACGTTGCGAAGGGGATCCTGGTTAGCAGCAAACCAGAAGTCGTAATCCGCGTTACTTTCAAGAGCCCGTCCTCTGCTTCTGCTGCAGTCCAGAAATTCCACAACCAGCCGGCGGATGGCAAGACTTTGTCGGTGAAGATCGTAGGGCTGACCGCGACACCGAGTCTCGGGGGTCGGCTTGGTGGGCCAGACGGGTTAGGGCTGGTTAGGGAGGAGGGAAGCGTGGACATCCTTATGGAATCATCCGCCGAAGGGGGATCGTGCGTACCTGTCTCCTACATGGCTTCGTCAAAAAAATAACGCGTTGTCAACAGCAAAATGCGATCGGACTCCTTGCTTCCTGCTGACCCCGAGCCCAAGTGCTCGTTGCGCCGCCCGGGGCAAATCCAGCGGACTACGTCCAAGCCCCGGGGGCCGGAATGGCGGCGGACCCTGGCGGCGGGGTGGTGGCCGTGGTGGCCGCGGCGGTCGTCGCGGAGGAGGAAAACGCGGTGGGCATGGCGGAGGACGAATGGACCTCGACTGAAGATGCGTTTAATGCTGCCCGGACACCATCGCTTCACATTTCTATCTCTCACTTTCTTGTCTTGCTCTCCATCTGTCCGGCAGATATTTGTGCTTGGTATGCTCATCGCCCTGCTTTCCTTTTGCGTTGACGATGACGTAGAGATGCTGCGGGTCAAAAGTCCCTTGTAAACATGTACCTCTAATGGATTCGTCCTCGTCGTTCCCACTCGCTCAAACGATCGAATAATCTCGTGCATGGAAACTAACTGACTCAAGGCTCCATCTGTGCGCAGATGATACAAGCCAACAATTCTTCAAGGTGTGTCCATCGTCCCTCCGCGTAATTCGAACGCACATTCATAGCGCTTTGCAGTAATTGTTAGTTTACCTTGAGCCCAAAATTTGAGTTCCGCCTTTCCTCGAGAGGGAAGTCACATAGATCCAGCAACACCGCTTTCCAGGTTCGCAAAATCTCTCCTGAAAATTGGACCGGCGCTGACTGCGCTTGTGCAGTGATTGTTTGAGCAAAACGACTTAGACTACTTACATGTGCTCTGCGCTTGCGGATACGGACATCCCAATCTTACACTGCGTGACACGCTGACTGATTCGGTGTCCCTGGGCCTGGAAACCCTAGTTGAATGTGCGAGTCTCTACTGCCTTCTACCCGCCGAGTGCTTATCACCCCGACAGCTGTATGGCAAACTGACTGATAAATCGTGACTGGATCTGTCTGTGTGCAGATTAAGCAAGCTGTTAGTTTTTTTTGGTGCGACTCTCTTTGCTGTAGATCGAGTCAATGCTAATTAATGCCCTCCCAGCCAGCTTTGAAGATTTGAAGTGCATTGCGGCTGCGGCTCCAGGCCCTGCTGCGTGAGACAGTGACAATCGGCGGCGGCCCGAATATTATGATTGAAAACCTTTCGACGTGCGTACGGCCTTGCATAGTATGTTCGTCGAAGCTCATTGCCTGTAGTCGTCCCTGAACCCTGAAGGAGGGCTTGTAGACAGGGGCTTCGGTGAAGCTTCGGAAGACTGTGGTGCTTCCTTCATGCTGGGTGTTCCTCGAGTTAAAACAGAGTACAAGCATCCCTTTCTCGTCCGTAGCAATAGCAATTTATTCGCATTCGTACTCGTGTGGGATCTCTCGCGCACATGCTGGTCAAAAAAAAAAAATATTCAATCTTACGCGTCATCACAGTCACAGTCACCCTCCACGAACGTCACCGCAGAACCACGCACAGCTCTTGTCTGCTCGTCCCGTCTCACAACCCCCATTCCCTTTAGTTCTCCTTTGCAATAGCAAGCGTTGAACTAGCACCTCCAAGAATCGGGGTTCCAGAAAACTACCCTATCAAACAGTTGAGGGACACGATACAACGACGATGAGCGGAGCAGGTGCGTCAACGTGTTCGGTTCTCACCTCGCTTTGCCTTGCTAACGTGTACCTTCCCTCCTCTTTTGCGCCTTCCCCGACTTCCTAACGTCCATCAACACACTCCATTTTACCGCCGCCCGCGTCTTTTGCTCTTCGCTCTCCGTCGCCGTCGCACGCTCCTGTTCGATCGACCTCACCATGAAAACCAGGCTGGTTATTTCTGTTTGCGGTCCTGATGGCCGCAGGGCTGTTATTCTGCATGGTCTTTTTCGTGCGTCTCATCTCGTCCAGCAAAAAGCGCGCGCAGTTGAGCTTATCGTGTCCGCAGATCATCATGTTCTCGGACCTGGAATGCGACTACATCAACCCGATAGACCTCTGCAATAAACTCAACCAAGTGCGTGTCCTCTCGCAGCGTTTCGTTTTCGATGGTGTTGACTGACTGACTGACTCGCAGTTCGTCCTGCCCGAAAACATCGCCCACGCCTTCCTCGCGACGCTATTCCTCATCTCCGGACAATGGACGGCGCTGCTACTCAACGCCCCACTGGTCGCGTATAATGCCAACAAGTGCGTCAATTTTTTTTTGGTTTTCGAAGAGGGTTGCGTGTGCTGATGCAGGCACGCGCGGCAGAATACGAAGCAAAAATCACATGTACGACGCGACCGAGATATTCCGGACTCTGCCTGGGCACAAGAAGGAGAGCTTCATCAAGCTCGGATTCTACCTGCTCTCGTTCTTCTACTATCTATATCGGTGCGTCACCTTTTTCGGACCTAGTGCGCGGTTTTTCTAAATATGCGCTCGCGCAGGATGATCGTCGCCCTCATCGCAGAGAGCGAGTAAGGGCCGTCGAGGTCACGAAACTCACTCCCTGTTCTATCCTGGCGCGCTACGAGACATGGACGTAGGATAGAGAGTGAATGATACAAATTTTTTACGAGGTTTCACGATGAAGACGAAGAATAGCATCGAATTTCGTTTCTTGTATATAGGACTCAGACGGAGACGGAGACGAATAATATGGGGAGTTCGAGGACGCTGCATTTGAATTGAAGAGAACCCAAAAAAATGTACGGAACCATACTCCACCGAGATGGAGAGCGACGAGACAGACCAATTTGCGAGCTATCATGATAAGGAATCGAATTCCATTTTTTTGGAAAAGGTCTCAGACTGAGACGAATGATAACATGGGGAGTTCGAGAACGTAGCATTAGAATTGAGAATAGAGTAAAGAAAATACACAAAAAATGTACGGAACCACCGACCCATCGACGGTCCACATAGAGGAGCGACGATAATGGGTGCTAAGACGTCCAATCGCTCAGGACACGGCCTGACACTCGAACGACCGCGTGTACAATCCACCGAGATGGAGAGCGCAGCCATGAGCAACATGGGGAAATGGTATGGCCGTGCCGCCGCACGAGCATCCACGAAAATTTCAAGGCTTTATATAGGTGTCCGTGTGTGGGGCTGTTTGGTTGATCTCGGTGATTGCCGACTTCGCTTCTTAGCCCCTATAAGTGCTCTCGTGCTCTTGAAGCTCGCGGTCACGAATACGGTATCACATTGAAATCATTCCATGCGAGACCATGATCGATAGTAACTCTATCATAAGTCTTCTTGCCTCCTACCACCATGTCCCTCTACCTCTGCGTGGACTGCGGCGGCTCCAAGACCTCTGCAGTCATCAGCGACTCATCTGGCAACATTGTCGGTCGTGCCCTCGGTGGTCCCTCCAATTTCGCGTATCTCAGCCTCCAGGACTTTCGTACGGCCGTCAGTCTGACTGTCAGCGACGCCCTCAAAACATGCACCTCCCCACCCTCCGTTGACCCAGTTCCATTGCCCCCCGTCGGCGAGTCCCCCTTCGCAGCCGCTTGGTTCGGAGTATCAGGCATAGACTCCCCAGCTGCGATTGCAGAAGTCACTCCCGCCCTCTCCGTTCTCCTCGGGCTCCCTGAGGGACCCCGGTTGTCTATCGCCAATGACACCCATCTCTTGGCTGCGCCCGCACGCATGCACCCAGACATCAGCCATGCTGTCGGTGTTATCGGTGGAACAGGCGGTATCGCGGTTTCCTTCAAGGAAAGCGCAGTTGGCTTCGACCAGCTTGGACGTGTGGGCGGGTGGGGTGGATCCTCGGCGACGAGGGCGGCGGATTCCACGTCGGACGAGAGGCTGTTCGGCAGATAGTAGGGGAAACTGATTCCGCCTCCGTCACGGGCGCCCCGCCCCCGGAGAGCATCCTCACTACACGCGTGTTGGAGCGCTTCGGGCTGAAGAGCGTGCTGGATATTTTGGTCGCAGTCCACATGCCGGACCCCGCCCCGTCCGGTCCCAACACCCAGACTCTTCCCCAATTCTCTATGGTCCGCGAGAAACGTCTTTCGTCTCTCGCTCCATTGGTGTTCCAGTCGGCGTTCGAGGACGCAGATCCACTTGCACTCCGCGTCCTGCAGAGCACCTCCAGCACATTTGCGACACAGATCGCCACTCTTCTAGGCGAAAGCGACGAAAGGCGACCCAATCTGGTTAAAGCTCAAGATGCGGTGATTTCATTCGGCGGGTCCCTGGTGGGGGTAGAAGCATATCGGAAGATGATTCTGGATGCCCTGGCAGAAAAGGGACACGTCTTCCGATACGTTACATTCGTGGACGATGCAGCTGCAACGGGTGCCAAGGGTCTGGTGGCCTCGTTCAGTGCCAAGAAGGATTAACACACAGGGCTCATGGATGTATAGTTATCATTTAAATTGTTTTCACGAGAACTCGATTTCACAGTTAACTCTGACTACAGTCGGGCATTTATTGCTCTGTTAAAAAACTGGAATCAGTTCCGTCGCAGTATGTCTCGATGCTTCTAATCACTTCATCTCAATCACCACGTCTTTGCCTTTGCCACTGGTAAGGAAATCCTTCAAGTTTGTCAACGCGCGGACCTCCATCTTGCGCTGACTATCCTGGGTTTCTGTGCCCATGTGCGGTAGCAGGGTGATATTGGGGAACTCAAGGAGCCGAGGATTCACTTCAGGTTCGTTCGGGTACACATCCAGCCCAACCGACGCAAGCTTTCCCAAATCGTCAGTTCCGTCGAAAAATTTTCAAATGAATGAATTGAGTGGGCAACTCACATGTCCGTCCTCCAGCGCCCTAATCATCGCATCCTCGTCGATAACCTTTCCTCGTGCCGTGTTGATGATAATCGCCCCGCGCTTCAACTTGCGGATCATCTCCTCGCCCACCAGCCCGACCGTCTCCGCCCGAAGCGGCACATGCACGCTCAAAACATCTGCCTCTGCCAGTAGGTCGTCCACATTCACGAAATACTCGCACCACGCGGGCGCGTGCGCGACCTTGTTGCGCGAGTGGTAGATGATGCGCATGGGGAACGCGTGTGCGAGCTCTGCGAGCCGCAGCCCGATCCCGCCGAGCCCGAGGATCGCGAGCGTGTGCCCTGTGAGGTCGTGGGTCTTTGCCGAGAGCCCTGGGGGCTTGAATTTCCCGTCGCGCAGCGAGCGTTCACTGATCGCGAATTGGCGGAGGGTGGATATCAATAAATAGAGCGCTGTGGTCGCGCTGGCGTCGTCCACGGCGCCCGGGGTGTTTGATACAGTAATCCCTAACGCAATCAAACCGATGTTTGAATGATAAACGGTAAGCCGTAACCCTACCCTTTGCTTTACACGCGAGAACATCAATCTGGTCGTAGCCAGCGCCGTTATGCGCGATCCACTTTACAGAAGGCGAGAATCCCTCGACGATCTCCTGCAGATAAACGTTTCAATTCCCCGCCTTGCCGTGGGAACCAGAAACCCACCTTATCGAAGAAACCAATATGTTCTGCCGATGAATTGTCTCGGAATATTCCAACCACGTCGTGGTACTTCCCCTTGGGCTTAAAACCTTGGAGAAAATCGGCACGCGTGGGGGAGTCAATGTACTATACATCGTACGCAAATGAGGTGTGAAATGAACCTGGGGAGAGAACCCACGATGACGTCCGCTATGGGGCCCAGCAACTGCTTAACGTCCTCATCGGCCCAAACAATTTTACCTGGACAACAATTGGATGACAGCGGGATACCGAGAAAAGGACAACGAACCGCAGATGAGAATACGAGGGGCCATGAGGAATGAGCGTGCAGGAGAAGGACATTGTAGCGTTTCTTATAGCCACCGCTTAAGATCTTCCGGGCCGTCGATCAAATTTCAGATCAGGTGGCGTCGTCGGTCCGACCTTCCGAGCGCCAAAAAAGGGAATCCCGTTTCCTTTTTCGTGTTCTTCAAATTTCTGCCCCTGAATCAAGATGAAATTATGGGCTTTTCGCCGTCTACCGCCTTCATTTCTAAGGAACATTTCTAGCTTACGCCCCGTCGGAAATCTGCGCTGGGGTCACCGTTTGCAAGAAGCTCAAGCAGGACGGCGGCGAACCTGAGCTACAACGCGCGAAATACTCCGAATCTTCTTGCATTCCGCCTGCACATTGTTTCCGCGCGTCGTATTCAGCGTCCCACTGTCGCGGAAATGCTTGAGGTACCTAAATGTATGTATGTAATTCAAGAAGGCCCTGGGAGAACGAGAACGACTGACCGAAGGCACGTCTCTTCTTTGAAATCAGAGTATACTTTGCGATTGTATTTGCGCTATACAGGAGCAGCGATTAGGTTAGGTTGGCCAATGCAGCGGCAGAAAAGACGCACTTCGTTCCTGCGTGCATTTTCCTCGTAGAGGTGGTTCTGGTGGATGAGGAAGTGATCGGCGAGGACGTAGTACGAGATTCCCGAGAGGTACATCTCGAACAGGCACGCGGCCTTGTTCCCGCCGTAGCCGATGAAGCGCTCGTCGCACCTAGACCGGTGAGTGCTAAGAAGCCGGCTGCCTCCAAAGTGAAGCGCAGACTCACCACGGCGGCCCATCCTTCTTGAAGATGACATAAGGCTCGTACGCCGACTGATAGCTAGTGACTTTGTAGATCTCGCCCGGTGGCGCTGCGTAATACCTATTATAGTCGGTCGAGCTGTGCCCCGGGCCCCACGACGCGTGGAACATCCCGATCTTGCCCGCGCGCACGAGCGAGATGAGCGCGGCCTTGGAGCGAGGGAAGCGCGTTTCGTCGATTCCGTCCGAGTGCGTCGGGTACTCGAAGGCGGGGATGACAAAGGCGGCGTTTCCGCTCCTGAGCTTGCCCATTGCGGTTTTGCTGCTTCGAAGGGCGGTGCGGAAGTCGGTGCAGGGAGAGAAGTCGATGTCGAGCATCGTGACAAAGTCGGTCCGGGCAAAGAAACGGGCGATGTTGCGCCAGGTGTTGAATTGGCGGTCAAAAGCTTTGGTAGTGATTAGTTAGCGTATGGAGAAAGAGCCTTTGACCGACCATCGATGACAAGATGAACGTCGACGTTGTTTGCCATGTTCGTGGAGGAAAGGTAGAGCATGTGAAGAGAATCCAAAAGTTCGTGGACTTGGTCGGTGCCATTATTCACATGGATGGTGACAGAAATCGGTCCTGGCTTTGCGTTCGCACCGTCCTGATAACGGTGAAGCAACCTCAATCTCACCTGGATAACGGTCCACCAGGCGAGCAAAGACTTGAAACCGGTTGCTGGTCACGAGCGTAGTAATCGTTATGTCCTCCTTGTCAAAAACACCAGTTGCGCGATAGAAGAACGGCACAATTTTGCTGGGTCGCATCGAGCCGGCGAAAGCTTTAGAGAGAAACAGGTCTTCGCTCATCATAATGGGTTTCTCGTGGCCTAGTCCGTTTTCGAGCGCAAATGCTGACGACGTCCAGTGGATCACATCCTCGGAAGAGCCTTGAAGAAGGGCAGGATCGGATACAGAATACGGGTCTTGAGGGGAGCCAGCGGCGCGCTTGGGAAGGAACGAGTTGAGGGACGACGTCGACCAGAGAGCAAGTCGTGGTGCGCGACGGGCGACCAGGGATACGCCGGAACGGAGAGGCGAAAGCAGGAAACAGTCGGTGGTATACAGAACTGCTGCCAAGAGATACAACGCTAACAGAAGTCGGAGAACGCGTACAAGAAACATGGACGTAGCGGAATAAGCGCGTCTGTGGCTGTGTTGACATGCGCGCTCCGAGTTTCCGTCGGATCGCATTCGATTTCTTCCAGCGGCTCATTTAAATTTACATATTCTCCCGCAAAGGGCGATTCGATTCCAAAATGGAATTCTGTTCCAGAATAAGGAAAGGCCGAGCGGCACGAGGGAACCTCATGGCATTCGTAACTAAAGGGCTGGCACCTCTCTACTGGAACTAGTATGAGCACCGACGACGGCAATACGGTGACACCACGACCCAGAAGTCCAAATGAGACGGAGAGCGTCAGGGTCGCAATTGGTGCGATGACCGAGATGCTCGCCGGTTTGTACGTCTGGCGCACTCTAAATGCAACCATTTAAACGTCCGCACAGAGAGGGATCGTTCACGTCTTTGAATGCGAAATCCGCCGAGCTCTCGACGATAGGCCCCAGTCCCGTGGGTGGTTATGCGCGAAAAGTGTATGAGATTGTGACGGAAATACAGCAGGATGCAGTGCGCGATATACAGGCGCTACGCAAGCAGATACGCGAGGAGAGCAAGAAGAGAGAGAAAGAAATCGCGACGGCCAAGCGGGCGGCACGAGAGGAGGTGAAGGTGAAGATTGCTGCGAACTTGAGGTGCGTCGGGATGTGGCTCTCATAGGATAACCTGCAACATTTTGCAACTTTTATTTATTTATTTTAGAAACGACATCCTCGAGCACATCCGGACGGCGATAGCCCTTGAGGTCAAACAGCAAGTCGACCTCCAGATTCGAGAGCAGATACCCATCAGCTTGAAGGAACAGTCGATGAACAACAAGATACAGCTGCAAGATGCCAGGATATCTTTAACCAATTCGTCGGTATTTGTTTCTTGAGTGATACAACCTCTGATAGTCTGCTAGAGCTGCAAGGAAGAAGAATGCAAGTCTGCGGATCCAAAACCTGGACGAGGACCTGGCGGTGGTTCTCAAGTCCGACGGGACCAAGGGGAAGCTGTATCCGGCAGACCTGCGATCTTTGCTGTCATATGATGCCTCAAACATCCGCGACTTGCTACAGGAGTATGGACTTGTTGAAGACGAGGTTCAAGAGGTAAATTTGAATTGTTTTCTGAATCATATTGGTGCGGCTTTTGCTACAGACAAGGTCCAAGCTAATGGGTGGATCGTAGGCATTCTGTTCCAGCTGGTTGTTTTGTAGGATCCATGTATAGTACCCCTGTGGCAGAAGAGAGTCTCGTTGTGGTTGAGAACAAGAATATTTTGAATCAAAAGCGTGTGATTCGCTGCATTATGACAATGATGCGTTTGATCTTAGCAGAAACTGCACCTGCAGACTCGCGCATGGCGGTGAACTAGCCCATTACTTTCTGTCATGTCCTTGGATCTAATGTATGCTAGAATGGCGAATCCTCGTCGCCCTCGTTTGCTCTAGTCCACCAGGCATACCGCAGACTCACCCACTCGGAACTGGTCCTGTTCTTGCTGGTTCGAAACATAAATACCGAAGGCTCAGACTCAGATCTCGCATCGAGACTTGCGCACCATGACTTTACTACCTACAACTTTCCCCACACCCTCGCCCATCCCCCAGTCTCGCCTGCCCCAACTCCCCCGCCAAAACAGCGCACCCTGGGCCCCGATCTCCCGGTCGAGATCCTCGCAGACATCATGGACCACGTCGGCGACTGGGAGCTCGCCCGCGCAGTCGGCGTCCCCACCTCCCTCCCCCGCCCCTCCGCTTGGTCGCGCGCGTCCCCCATCGACGAAGCGATGCTCACCGGTCATCTCCCCCTCATCCGCGCTGCAGATCCAATAGCGCACCCCCCCACCCTCGGCGCCGACCTCGCCATCCGCTTCGGCTACGTCAACGTGCTTGAGTTCCTCCTCCTCGAGTCCGTGCGGACGGCAAAGGTCGACTGCTCTGGCTCCGTCTTCAAAAAAATGTACAAAAACGATCTCATCCCGATTAAGGCCTCGCTTCACGGCCGCCTCGGCGTGCTTTCCTGGTGGAAACACGGGTTTGAGCATCATCCTGACCTGATACCGGCACCTAGTCCTGCCTCGATTTCCCAGGCGCTCCACAACGCGTCCTGTCATGGAAAGGTAATAATACTTCGCGTGCAATTATTTTTCTTCGTTGAGTTCTTGAACAGGTCGAGGTCTTGGATTGGTGGCTGGGTAGCGGGTTACAACTCATATTCGACCAGGACGCGCTCATTGGTGCGACTCGACATAACAGACCTGAGGTTTCTATTTCCCTTCGCGCTCGGCTGAAGCTCACTTTTACTCCAGGTTCTCGAATGGTGGGACAAATCACGCCTGCCTCTCCAATACAGGCTGTGCGATATCGAGGAAGGTATTTATCTTCTCTACCAGTCCATTATACGAATCACTAATTCATTTCCAGCGCTGGAGGATGCAATCGGCGGCGGCGAGGCCGCTCGAGCCTGGTGGCGCGGAAAAGGTGTGGACTTTAACGCTAATGACAAGGAATGGATGAAACTACAAAATCTTAATTGATGATCCTGAACTACATTTGTATGAACACCCACAACCCCACTCATATATCCTGTCTGAATTTATACCCTGCTCATCTGCCGCTTTCGATGTACAAATTAGGTCTTTAGGGAGGCCTTGCTGTGAATTGGAATATCGTGTTTTACTGTAATACAAGTTGTTGTCGCACTTTCCGTCGTTGGGCCGCTATCATGAATGAGCGTGAGTTAAGGTTCGTTATTTCCGCCAGGAGGAATCACCGAGTGGTGACGCAAGACGCCGTGATCCAAGATTCAAAGAATCGTTGTCAATCAGCAAGTCCGCCCACTGCATCAGCGGACCGTATACGAATTGCAGCGCACGCGATTACTCCCAGTCCATATCGCACCCCCCTTCCTGTATTCGCATACGATCCACCTGGGCCCAAGCGGCTTCACACTCCCCCGCCATGAACAAAAACTCCCACCCCAGCTCATCCCCGAGGCCCGAGGTTGGTGGTACTGGGTGACGGAACGGTACCAAGACGCCGTGCCCCAGCGGATCCTTGTCCAGCGCCCACTGCCGGAACTCACACGGTTCAAAGTCCGTGTTCGCGTTCACGTCCGCTGATGAACTCGGCGCGATGTATACCAACGTTCCGGTCGGCACATGAAGTACACTCCGGTTGGGCGAGTGCGAGCAAAGTGGGAACGCAAAGTGGGTGAGACTGCGAAAGGACACGAACGGGACGTCTGGGACCCAGCGCGGGACGAGGCGGGTTTCGTGCATGGGCGGGAGGAGGTGGTCAGCCGAAATCCACAGCGTTAGGTGCGAGATGCGGGAGAGGAATATTATGCCCTCCGTGCTGGATGTGAGTGGCCTCCACCGCGGCAGGCAGGACCCCGCGAACGTTACGCGGTGGCATTTCCAATCCCGCATAGGGTCGGCGCCGGGGGAGGCCAGGCCGTTGTACAGTAGGTGCAGGGAATGGAAATTCAGTCCGAGGGAGTCGACGCCACGGATGACGGAGTAGAGCGCAGCATAGTCTATGCAGTATTCATGTGAGTCCTCCATGAGGGCTTCCCAGCACTCGGTGCTCCAGAATCGCCGGACGAGTTTCGGGTAGTCGAGCGCGAGCTGCGGCGCGTATGTCACAAAGTGTTTTTGGAGCAGGATGGAGTCTACGAAGGCGAAGACCTGCGGGGACGAGGCCAGGACAACGCTATGCAAGAGATGGGGCATGGTGGCGCTGCGCATGGCGTGCGAGACAGAAGCCAAAGATACAGCAGTGGCGTACGAGGGCCGTGTCGCAGTGGCATTTTCGTAGTCGGGAAGGGAAGCAACACGAATAATCTCGAGAGCCAGCTCAGTCGGGAGGTGTGTGAAAGTGAACACCTCCCCCATCGGTGGAGATAATATTTCGGGGCGTGGCAGGTTCTTATAAGTAGTCCAGGCTCCAGAATAAAGCAGGGGAAGGCAGGCTGTCAAATGTATTGTTCTTTGGTTCTTTGGTTGTTCGGAAGCTTTGGCCTTTGGGGAGGCGGAACAACGAGACTTTGTCCGCGCCAGAGAACGTCACCCGCCGCGGAAGGAAAACAATAATAATTGCGCTGCATTCTAGATCTTGGGCCAACGCAGCATGGCTAGTCCCTTGTTCTGCCTGGGGATGATTTAATTGTTCGCAGTACCACCGAGTGGCCGAGCCCTTGATTTCCGCTACCTTATCGGTGCAGCATCCATGGAGTCTGTCTGAAGTCACCGCCTTCACTGACAATCCCCGGAAGAAGTAAGAGGTGTGGAGTTCAAAGCCACGCGCTTGGACTGTTTTGGGAGGTTTCGGGTCGGCGACTCGGGCCGTGGTCCGGTTGCCCAACTTGAACAGAACAAAAACATAAAAGACAAGAACGCGTACACCCCACAAAACCTATTCTATTGCACACCCGCACAATACTTTACCTGAAATGCCACCGGTTTAAAAGCCCACGGCTAAGTTCACCTGGACGCACGCCACAGCAAAATTCTACTTGCTCCAGGTCCTGGCGAACCCTCGGGCTGCTACTCACCGTCATGTCCTTTGTTTAGCTGCTATTTTGCAAGTCGTGCAGTTGTCCATCGCCTCGGCTTCCTGGGTCGACTTCTACCTTCACTTCTCAACTGAACCTCCCTGAAATTTGAAACTTGGGAGGCCTTGTGTTGCGGACGCGTCTTGTGAGCTCTCCGAGACCCAGTTCTTCGTTTTCTTCAGCAATTATTGAATATCCTAGCGTGGCGCGACCCGCACCCATGGAAATGAATCTGTCTTTCTTCTTACACAGAAGAGCGCTGCTGCTGCTGCTACCTTGTTGCCAGCCAGATAATTCTCCGCCGCTGGATTCAGCGGACTGCAGGACTTCTTGCTCGCCAACCTTCTTGTTCTTTAAACTGACCTCGAGGACAGGCCTCGCCCACTCTGATGCGGAGTGCGTGCGCGGACAGTAGCTTCTGGACGCAGCGGCGCCTCATTTGTATGGAGGACTTCTTCCCCGAAATCTCCTCCTTCGATAAACTCTTTGAATTTGGAGAATCTCGGGCCCTGAATGCTTTTGCAGGTGTTTGGCAGGTTGTCTACCACGACATGGAGGACTGCCAATCAAGATTTCAATTATGCTCTTGGTCATGGACCCTGAAAACGCCGTCTGCGAGCATGTTTCCAGCTGGGTGTCTCGCGTTTGGAATCCATGATATCGCAGTTTGGGTAGTATCTTTCTATCAAGGTCTGTTAATTTGAGCATTGAATGTCTATTGCGTTCAGTTTTGGTTCAGTTCGCCTTTCCCCGTCGGATCTTGGTCGGATCATTCGTTACGGTAGTTCTCCGCCCAGGATCCCCATTCGGACGATTTTTTTTTTAACTGACATCCTGCTTGCGCGTCGTAAGTACAGGATCTATGGCTCAAGTTTTTCTGATTTCTTCTGTGTAAATTCATTTCCGCAGTCAGGCCCTGTCCGTCCACTGGACACTCGGGCGGAGCGAGCAAAAATTTCTGGACGTCTGTCCACATGCGTGATGGAGGACCCACAGCGACAAAGTGGCGCATATTGATGGAATTCAGGTCCGCTAATCGCCCTCCTTGCACCGATACCATCGTCATGTCGTCCCAAGTCGACGTGTGCCTCCTCTCCCAGGAGGATTCAGAACTGGGTCCGTACTTCGACAAGGTCTACAAGGCGGAGGAAGAATCGTACGTCAAAACTCGATGCCGTACTCAACAATGACCACTCACAATGATATTGCAAAGGTTGTCGCTGTGGCCGCTGGAGGAAGCCCCAGTGCTATACGACCTCGAGGAATTAGTAGAGGGTGTCGAACCGGAATGGAACAAGGATCCGCCCTTTTATACCTTGCTCTGGCGACCTGGACAGAATGGGCCTTCTCGAATTACTGGACCAATTATCTGCACTAACCTCTTTGGACGAACCCCCGTAAGCTTTTTAGTGTGCTCAGGCGCGCTGAAATGTATTTTCTGCATCTAGGCCCAAGCGTTCGACGGCTTCCCGACCGACTTTTCAGATTTTGATTCTGCCCCTTCTTCACCGTCACTTTCACCGTTATCAATCGCATCGCCGTCTTCTGCCGACGAGGCGAACAGTGGGGAGAGGCGCGTCATAGCTCTACCCGAGCTGGTTGACGACGACATGGACGAAATATCCCACTACTTCTCGGACCAAATGAACCTGGATTCACCTTCTCCCCCGCCCCAGCCAATATTAATATTGGATGATGATATTCTTCCGCCGCCACCACCTTCCCCTCCGACAGTATCCACCCCCGATCTATACGGCGGCGGCTTTTCGCCCAGCAGCACGTTGGTGGGATCAAGTAATGCGTCGTCCACATGCGCCCTCTCCCCATCACCGATACCATTTTCCACAAGCTCGAGCGCTTCTCCAGCTCCAGAAGTGTGCCGCTCGCCCCGAAGTTTATCTCCCCACCAGCTTCCAGCGCCTGCACAATATCACTTCGCGGATGACCCAGCAGTACACCCGTCCTACGCACAGGTGGCCCCTCTGATCCAAATCGCCCTAGAGGAGCACCCCATAGGGGATGCGATGCGGCACCGCCTCTCCAGTCGCGGCCCCTCTAAGGAAGAAGACGATTTTAAATCTACCATGGATGACGGGAACGCCCGCCGTCGAAAGAAAAGCTCCAAGCCTCAAAAACGGTATCCATGCAGTATCGCGGGCTGCACGGAGTCCTTCACCCGCGCCAACGATGTGACACGGCATATCAGAAATGCCGCCATTCACAAGTCGGCGCAAAACATTAGCCGGGTCTGCGAACAGTGTGGGGAGGAGCTTTCGCGACCGGACGCGGCGAGACGTCACGAGGCCAAAGGGGCGTGCCACAAGCGTACTCGAAGGTTGAAGAGCACGTACGCCATGTTCCCAGCTTGAGACTGGCTGTCATGATTTTCCGAGCTTGGTCTTCAGCCGGAGTCGCTATTATTCGTTTTCGTGTATGCCTCGTTGTTTTCTATATGTATGTACGTTTATGTACCATAAGTAGTAGTAGCGCTCCCTTTGCCGTCGCCGTCGCCTTTGACTCAAACTGTACTCTGCATCCATGGCATGGGAAAATCTTTCCTGAAGAACACGCCAGAAAACAGCAGCAATTCATTCGATCTGGAAGCCTGAAAGCTTGGTAGCAGACGAGTTGTTCCGTGAGTTTCGCTGAGAATGCATTGGATTAATCAAACGAGACCAGCTTATTCACATTTTATGACCTACAACATTGAATCTGCTTTCAGCAAGGCTGGCGCTGTAGCAGAGTCGATGAGCGCTGAACGGTATTGACCGAAACATCTCATTCTCGGTCTCTGTGCCAGAAAAGGGCGGTTTCCCTAGTCGGATCCCTTCTTCGAGAAGTTCCAGTTTAAGAGAGGCAGCGACGTTTTTACCGGTAAAAACAGTTACATCTGCGCGGAGAACGTCGTCCATGTGGGTTCCCATCAAACACATTGGCCTCGGAGGGAAATGGGCGTTACTGAGACTTGCATTCAGAATGAAAGAAACCCATAAATGATAAAGCTCGGAGGAGGAATGATGGTACAAATATGCAATAGTGTATAATGAAGCAAGCGCGATTTGGAATTGACAAATGGAACCATTCAGAGAGCGCGCTGCTATTATTCCATTTCGTGAAGATGCCTGGTTCCGATGAGATCTGCACGAGATGAATTGACAAAGCAAACGACTTACTGTCCCAAGACCTTGTTCATTTTAAACATATCAATCTTGTCCACATTGAAAACAGGTCTGAGAGCAGGATCACAAATAATCTCGCGTTTATTCTCGGGGTTTTGCTGAGGGCGTGTTGAATCAATTTGGGTCGCAAAAAGATAAAGGAGACAACAAACCAGATCATTCGCCTTGATGTAAGCCCAGAGCTGCTTCACCACCTGTGGGCGCGACAGTGATTCTGTTCCGAGAACCGCGGCCAACGATTCACTGTGGACGAAATTTTGGTATGAGCTGAGATATGTAAAAAAACACGTACCTGAGCATATACGGCTTGGCAAACCCTCCTCTGGCGCCCCCACCATCGCCCGATTTCTTTTTCGAGGGCCGTTTCCCTTCATTCGAGTCGCTGTCATCATCCGTGTCCACCATTGCAGCACTCTTTGCTTTCGTCTTCTTCTTCTTGGGAGTGCCATTGGAGGCAGCAGCCTTGGGTTTACCGTTGCTCCGACGCGTTCTACCGTTGATCTCGGTTGACAATTGGCGAGCCAACTCTGCATCACTGAGTTCGCGTTTCACCGCCTTCTTGGCCTTTTTGGAAGGAGGCGGGGTGTCGTCCTCGACGTCCGTGTCCTCCTCCTTGGAAACGGAGAAACCCTCGTCCGGCGTTTGCCGTCGCTTCCGCGACACAGGTGCTAGTGGTTCTTCCTCCTCAGAATCTTGACTCCCACTGCTCCCCTGCACCTTCTCAAACACCCTAGCAATCACCACATCCACAGCCTCACGGTGCTGCTTCAGGAATTCTGTCGACAGTGAGGGGTCAATGAGCTGCAGCTGCTTCCTGACGCGCTTTGCGCTAATCGTCGTGAGGTCTGTGCCAGGGGCGGTGAGGATTTGTTCAATGGACGGTTCAAGGCTATCGAACTCGAAGGCCATCTGCGCGCGATGCGGAACAACAACGCAAACGGGGAAGTCGGGAGGAGAGGACCGCGTTAAGACGAATCAAAACCACGTGAGATTTCCAAGTTCGAAAAGGAAATTCAATCAATGATGCGCTTCCGCCAACGCGCGCCCAAACTCATTAACCTCTATTACTTTTGGCTTCTAAGATGTTACATTCCAACATGCATCGAAAACACTAATACAAGCAGCTCCTTCACCGCAAGACCGCCCACTCATCGCGTTCAGGGCCCGGAGGAGGGAAAACCCCGTTCGCACCGGCGGCGGGGGCCGCGTCGCCCGCAGGTTGTGGCTGTTGCTGCTGCTGATCTCGTCGCATTCTGTCCACGATGCGTGTACGGACGTAGATCAGAACTGACACGGCCAGACACAGCAGCAGTAGGAGGACAGTGTCGGAAAAATCATCGCCCTCGTCGACGCCTCCACCCAGATAATCGTCGGGAGCAAACTCAGTGTCTCTATCTGCCTCTGCATTCCTGCGATCCACAGCCCACTGTCAAAGCACGCTCAGCAAGCCAAGTAGAGGCAAGGAAGAAATTTAAAAAACCTGAACGGGGTCTTCGTCCTCTGTTTTTGGCGGCTGGGATTTCCGTTTCCGGAATTCTTCCCGAGCTTTGCCAATGTACCATGGGCTATCCTCGTCATCAAGGTATGGTCGGTCTTGTTCCAAGGCAGGGTCTTCTGAGGTGTCCATGTCTGCTTTGGAATCCAGCGAGCGTACCTCAGCAGGCTTAGGAGGTGCTATTACAATATTTCAAGTCTGTAGAGATGCCCGCGCACGGAAGTCGACTTACGGAGCTCGTCTTCATCGAAGGTCCAGATGTTCAATCCGCCTTCGCCGCCCATGAGAGTGTGCCAGATACTCCGGGCGTAAAGCTTGATAAGGGAAAGGTAGACAGGGAACGATGCCTCCGCGTTAGTTTCGAGGGCCATGTCATAGTGCCGTTTAGCGAGATGGAAGTCCTGGGGAACACCGACCCCATTCTCGTACATCCATCCCAGATTCCACATGGCGAGGGCGCTTTGTTGGGTGTCGGCGGCAGACTGGTAATATTTGGCAGCTTTCTCAAACCGGGCCGCGTCTGTGTCCTCCCACACGCCCAACCCGTGGTAATAATAATCTCCTACTTTTACCAGGGCGTCGATGTTGCGCTGAGCAGCCGCACGCGTCCATTGCGTTAGTGCCAACCGAGCGGTTTCGTTCGAGGGAGTGGTGGGCGAGAAACGGGTGAGGCGCAGGATGCTTTTGTCTAAGGAGCCGGTTAGTAAAGTACCATGAGAGTTATGAAACCGACCTTGGTCCAAAGCGTGGGCTAAATTATTTTGTGCTATCTCAGACCCTCTCTCCGCCGCCAACCACCACTTTAGCATCGCCGTCTCCTTTCCCCTCTCTGTGTCAGACATCCATGCGATTTCAGCATCTCTGAGAAGATCATCTCCCCATACGCCTCGTTCCGACACAATTTTGTAAAACGAAACGGCCATAGCGCATTGACCCGATGCCACACCTGGGGCCATTGCGAGATTGTCCGCCTGAGCAGACTCGATCTGGCCTAGATAATAATAGGCCTCGAAGGGGGAACCAAATAAGATCGCAGTCTTAAATAACGCTTCGGCCAACGGTATTTCTCCACGAGCTGAATATTCTCGTAAGTATCGCAGTTGTGAACAGATTATAAATGATTACCGAAATGATATTTCGCGACGTTGATTTGGGCCTCTGCGAGCTCTTGACCTGCAGCAGCAGTGAAGTATGATATCGCTTTCTTCTGGTCTGCTTTCAGCGACGGCACGAGCCCATCCCTCCAGATTATCCCCAATCCGTTCTGGCACTCCCTGTCTCCCTGCTCGCTGCCTCGTTCGAACCACATCTTCGCCAGCGCAGGATCCGCTTTGACACCCTCACCCCTCAAATACATGCGGCCAAGAAAGGCGGCACTGGAGGCCGCATACACGATTGGAAGGTTGTGGTCGTCCTTGAGAGTCGTTGGTATATGTTGCAGAGGATTGGCAGGGTCTCTGGGCCAGACCAGACGGGCAATCAAAAGGAAATAGTGCCGCGCGCGCTCGTAGTCGCGTGGAACAGCACCAACGCCTTCACTGCCAGACGAGATGCCGCCTCTCGAGGAATAGATGCTACCTTGGTAGAATATTTTGCCCAAGCGATACGCAAACTCGATCTCCCGTCGGTCGGCGTTGAACTAAATACAGCGAGTAAAAAGATTGCGAAAAAATTCAAGGGATTACTTACCAAGTAGTAGTCGAGGATGTCCTCCCAAGTTTCTCCTGACGCTCGCGACAGACCTGCCCGAATGGCTGCTTTCTGAGAGTTCAGCCCTGTTGACGCGACGCTGGCTCCTGGGCCATAAACACCGCCCACGAGATCAGAAAGGCGTGTAGCCGTTTGCGGCAGCGTCCGCCCTCCCGGTGGACCCGAGCGGAACGTATCCATCGCTTGTTGAAGCCCAGAGTGAGTCAAGCAATTGTGAGGGGAGAAGAGTAGAACATGCCTTGCCCCGCAGCACGCTCGTACCAATCAACTGCGCGGTTGCAGTCCTCCGACGTGCCGATCCCACTCCAGTATCGATACGCGAGCGCCATTTGCGAGCCTTTGTCACCGCCATTGGCAGCAAAAGTATAATACAGTTGCGCTTTTGCCTGGTTGACGGGCACGACTTGCTGGTAGCCAGTCGCATAAAAGAAAGCAAGGAAGCCCTGCGATGTCGCGTTCCCAGTGATGGCGGCGTGGGATGCAAAAGAGTCGTAGGCCAGCTTCGGATCGGAAGGGAAATATTGTGAAGGAGGGAACTGCGAGACAACAAAGTCAGAGGTAAGCACGACGCGACGGAAATAACACGCACTAGCGATATTTGAGCAAGGGTGAAAAGCGCGTCTGAGTTCCCCAGCTCCGCCGAGTGTTGCAACAAGTCGATGACCTTGATTGCCTTGCCCTTGGTTTCTTCTCGTTTCGTTCGGGACTCCTTTCCTAGCCCAGCCAATATACCATTGACCACCTGGCGTTGAAGCTTGGTAGCAATGCGAGCCGCACTTCCCAAAGGGCCTTGGCCCTGGAGATTGGGGAAGAAGGACGACAGCAGGGACTTTGAATTTTGGGCATTCGTGGTGTAGAAGGACGACCCATAGGTGTGTAATGGTGACGGCGCGGTCAGCGTCGATAATGTATTGAGTGCTTGCTTGTAAGCTCGTGTAGCTTGCGGAATGCGTTAGTTTCAACTAAAAAGTGGCGGAGTGACAGTACCTTCTGCTTCAAGGTCGACGTTAGCCTGGAAGGAAGGATGAGATGTTTTCTGAAACAACGATAATTCCGCTGACCATTTTGCTGTCGCCGGCCGCGGATGGTTCATTTGTCGCCACAACAGACTGAGTCTACGGAAAGTTAATTCTGAGATGAGGGTGCAATGGAATGGATATACATCTTGTGGACTGAGAGGTTCTTCTCGAGCCGACGCGACGGCAGTGAAAGCAATGAGGCCAAAGGCTAGCCATAAAGCCTTTCTTGCAACACATGTCCTACGTTTCGTCATTTTGAAGGTTGATAGTCCAGTGGCAGATTAAACGGGGCCACAGAATGGATTCAATTCATCCGTGAAATATAGCGCCGAAGGATTGAGAAGGGAGAATGTGTGCTCTGAAAGCAGCACTGAACGCTTACGCGAAGTTACACGTAGCGCCGCGTTTGCATGCGCCGGCCCGGACCTCCGGAAGTGGACAGGCCATGCTGAGTCTCAGCAATTATTTGGACATCATATGTATTTTTCTAGCCAAAAAGCCTAACATTATAGCTCTGTCAATCTGCTTTTCGTCCACGCGATAAACCTGTCTCTGTGTGGGCTGCCAAATGGTGCAGTCGAAGCTATTGCGGAGGCTGCAAGCGTAGCACTCTGCGACGGCGATAAAGTGATCGCGCCACGCAGATACATCCACAACGATTCATGGTCTGGAAAGGCCACCACGAGGGACATGGCATGTTCGAAGACAGAGGGATCTGTCAACGACCCTAAGGTTGCGTGATACTGAGGAAGGTCGAGAGATTGTAACCGCGAGACTATACTGCAGAATTGATACATCGCAGAATAATCCGATACGTGGCTTTCTATCCAGCGCTGCAAATTCTGAAATTCTGCGGTGAATAGCGCCAAGAAGGGAGAATCGGCAGGATGGGAACCCCGGAGGGAGACAAAGATGCTTTGCATGACAAAATGATAGTGCGACCAAGCATGATAGTTGCGCGGGTACGTTTCGCAACATCTTGAGATGAGCTCGAATTCTTTCTCAACGGCGTCGACTGGAATTTCGGGGACCTCGGAAAGACCACCGCATGCCCAGCCCTGTGAGGGGGGCCCGGAATCTGGATGCGCACGAGGGTAAAGGAAGTTAAAGCACCAGCGGCGGTGGGCCCATTGAATGGATTCTTTGGAACATGGGCGAGAACTTGGCAACAATATTGCCGAAAACTTGAGTTCTGCATGAGGAGAGAGTGCGCCTGACTGAATGAGGCGTTTTCGGGCGTTCAGAGCGGATTGGTGGGCAGGATTTGCCAGGAGAATAACGCATGAAGCGTCAAGTTGGGATGTAACCCGTTCCGACTTCAGCAGTTCCAAGGCGTCTTGATACAACTGATAAAGAATCTTCTTGGGGACGCCAAGATGTCCATCCATGTATACGAATGGAAATTCCATGCTCGGTTGAGCAGATCCTTCAGAAATCCAAGGCTCGATTCCACCGGGTAGGATTTCCACCGACAAGCTTTTCAAATTCTAAGGGGGATTGCGAGGCGATTTGGGACGACGTACATCGTGTCTTGGATGAGGATTTGAGCGAGAGAGTTGACCAAGGAATCGTCCATGATGTTTCCAGACAAGCCAGGATATTTGGTTGAACCAAACAGCCTGAGAGCATGCTTCTTGTTGGTGGCCTGCGTGCACGCGCAAGAATCTTTCCTTCTCGCGTTCGCCACTCTCCGACACCAGCACCCATACTCCCTTGGCGCCCTACGTGCTTCCTCGCAGCTGGCGTTCACTACAATCATAAACCACGATCTCTCCGTAGAACACGCCTCAACTCAATCATGGAGCCCAAGCCGCTTTCGTACGGCAATGGCCCGATGGTCTGGGTAGAGTATTCTCTTACACTGACTTTCCACTTGTAACCTGCTTATGCAAAATTAGGTTGACTGCGAAATGACTGGGCTTGATGCCGACAAGGACAAGATTCTGGAGATCGCAGTAAGCGCGTTGTTTCGGTACACAACGTTGCATTCAATGCTAAGGGCGCTAGGTTATCATCACAAATGGAAACCTGGACCTAGTCGACGAGGGTATCGAATTTATAATTCGCACCGACAAGGCGATATTGGACGGGTACAAGCCCTTCCCTTTGCATTTTTTCTCGGCTCCATGTGCGATATAGGATGGATGAGTGGTGCACGAAGCAGCATGGGCAAGTACGCCGAAAATGACGCCCGTGATGTCGTGTGCAGGACTCATGTCGGAACCTTTCCAGTCGGGGCTGACGCAGGCGTGTTTGGATTCACCCCACTCGCTAGAGGACGTCTCCAAGGCCGTACTGGAATATATAAAGAAATGGATTCCTCAGAGACGCGTCGGCATACTCGCCGGTAACTCTGTGCACGCAGACAGAACATTCCTCGTGAAGTACATGCCAGAAATAACGGACTGGCTACATTACCGGTCTATATCCCTCTCGTCGAGCGCACAAAAAAAAAACTGATGTGATAATTTTTGTAGCATCATTGGTGAATTCACGTCTTGTTGAGTGCAAAGACGGCTCACGATGACATTCGCCCTCCCTGCAGATGTTTCTTCTGTCAAGGTCAGTTAATATTTCTCACTAAGCGTTCCCTTCTTTGTCCTAAACCTGCGAAGGAACTATCGCGCCGATGGTACCCCCATCTAGGCATCCCCAGACTAGCTGAAAGCAACCACCGGTTCGTGTTTCAAAGTCTCATTTCACGACTTTGTGGACTGATGTGCTGCTCAGCGCACTGGATGACATCCGAGGCTCAATAAAAGGTCAGCGGTCGAAGTTTTGTATGATTCTCACACTAGATCCAAATCCCAGAGCTCGAATGGTACCGCCGTAACATTTTCGTCCAGCCGCCCACACCGGCGAACCCCACGACTAAAAATACTTGAAATTGTACACATCTCTTACGCTAATATTACATTTTCCCAACCAGAACTGATTTTTCCCCCTAATCCTTATTCCGGTCCTTACAATTGAAGCTTGAAGGCGCTATTTCGCCCAATTGAACCCGAGCTGCAACTCTATTTGTTAATCCGCGCTCTTGGGATGATTAAGTTAATGATAATATGCCTCGGTACATATTCCGCACGACATTAATTGGTATGCAATATGAAAGTCTAAAAATCCCACTTCATTGAGGTTAATTTTGGGCATTTTCTTTGCAAGGCCAGAAACGTACCAAGGTGCCAAAAACAGGTATACCTTCTTTCTTGCAGCCCTCCATCATTTCGCGGTTGCCTCCGAAATTGCTAGTAATGAAAACTACTTCGGCACCCCAAGAAACATAAGTCTCCCTTAATAGCTTCATGACATCAGGCCGTCCGCCTGAAGATGTTGTCAGTTCGGAAGGCAAGGGTGCCTGAACCAGAGCAGACCTCGTTCCTTCGAATCCCAAAGTGTGTACTGATGCGGCGGCAGAGTCTTTATCAATTCCGAAATTGTTTTCCCGAACGTTTTTTCTTGGCCCGACCCCATCCAGATCAAATACCAATCCGGACTCTGTAGGACGTCGGTGAAAAGAGCGGATATAACGTGAGTTTCTTACCTGCAAACAGGTCGAGAGTGCGGCGCCTAGCCCCGTTCCGGTGCAAACGCGAATTCCCCGTTTGTATAATTTGCTCGAGTTGGAAACTCCGGCGAACTAGTCAAATGGTCAAGTTTAAATGTCAATTCTAGCGAAGTATAGCCAACCTTGAGTTGCCGCGTCCACAGATGGGTGGGCGGAGAATCGATCAGGGACTGCGTAAAATCGCCTTGGACACCGCAAATAAGGTAGTGTTCGCCAGCCTGGCGTCCTTTTGAAATAATTCCAAATGCGTGGTATTCCATCAGACCGGAGTCTCGGCTTATCCTCGATAACAATCCCTGCTGCATTCCACGCTCGAAGCGGATAATGGCAACCTTTGGGGACGGCTGGAGCAAGGTCAAACCAGATCCTACCGGAAAAAAGTAGGATCCGTACTATCTCAATCGTTACGGGAACCTTCCGTACCGTAACCCAGGGAAGGATGACGCTGTGTTTCCGAGATTAGCACTTTCGGTAGAAAGTCGGGTTCAATGTACTCACAAGACAGACATTCCAAGGATGAACCAAAAGTCCTGTTGGCGAACGATATGCAGACCGTCCGGGTGCCAAGAATGTGTGATCGGATTATAGGAATCGCCAAGAATGACAAAGACCCATGCTACAGCCGCATATTCATTGACAACTCTCAGAGCATACGAGGATCGACGTACTGGACACCAGGCCGGTCCTGAGAGGAATTCAATTAGCTCGGTGTTTGTCTGCAGCCCGGGATATACTCACCATCCAACCAACCGATGATATCCTTCGAAAACACTAAAGACGATTAACATCAGGGGAAGTACGAGTTGAAAAACCTTACTTGTGGTGAGCTTCGCGCACCCATGGAAACTACAATGGAATTAATGATCGTTTAAATCATCGAGCTTCGGGAACGCACAGCAGAAGCAATAGAAATGAAAATAGCCAGGATAGTGACGATTCCTGCGGCAAAGATGGACGCAGGATAGTGTTGGTAGTCGATGACGATCAGGACAATACGAAAGACGAGCCAAGCGGCGCCAGAGGTCGCACATCCGCTATGAATGCCTCCCAGATGCTGAAAAATCCGTTAAACGGGACTCGAAACGTGGGACGGGGAAGTACCTGTAGAGTCGATGTGCAACATAAACGAAACCACAGAGGTGGCCACTATTTTCCATGAGCGCGGGTCTCAGGTACGTATAGGGAAACTCACCTTTGCGAAAAGTGTATTGACAATAAGGTATAGAAAACGACCAAAAAGCTCGTTCCTCATCAAGATGGCACATTGCAGATTGCCTAGAACAAATGCGCCGGTATATTGTCTTGGATACTGCCATTCACCAGTCGCAGCGAGAACGAGACCGGTGAGGTTCAAGAGCACGGTGAGCGTGTAGAATTTCCTAGAAACGCGTCAGAACCAGAACCGGAACCAGAAGTTGAAGTCCAGTTTAGTTGCTCACCTATAAGTGTTGAACCACAGTCGGAATTGAATCATACGGTTGGCCCTGGTTATCCTGGCGAATGAAAGCGAGGGAATGTCTTTGGAGACAGCCGTTTGCACCAGGGCACTGTCTTGTCGACTGGTATTATTTGGTGAATCCCCTGAGGGAACCAGTGCCAACATAGTACCCGCATTTTCTTGTCGACTTGAGGGTCGTAGTCCCATCTCAGGGTCATGAGTAAAGGCAGGCATGGAGTATTCGAGGGGTGTTTGCGGTGGGGAGCCAAAAGAGCGTCCGGTGCTAGATTAAATAACACGACCAGGCCGTTCTGAGGGAACGGACTCAATCGGGAATGCGGGAAATCTTATCACAGAGAAATCGCCGAGGCAGTGGAGGATAGTGGTGCGTCATCCGAAGTTGTGCAATCTTGCATCGCGTGAAACTCGCTGCGCATTCAACATATCCGGAGATGAACGACTGAGTGAAAGGCAAGGCTTTGATGCTACTTCCAGCATGGTTTAACATTGTACCGTAATTGATCCTACTCGTGTATGCCTGCCGCAGTGTACGGAAAGATGTGCACGCTAGCATCCATAAAGACAAGGCCACAGATTGCAGGCCGGCATGCCATCGGGCAGAGGGGTCATGAACCACAGTCGGGGATCTCGGACATGGAGCAAAATCGACGACTTTTTGAATTTTAGTTGCCAGAATCAAGATCATCTAGCGAACCGTTCAACCGAGATAGAAGAAGAAGTCAGCATTTTTTGAGTAAGCAACTACGTTGACAAATAAGCCCAGTGTAACGGTGTGGCGGCATTTGCCAAGAATCAAGATGTGGCGGAGGCAGCACCCAGTGTTCCATATCTTGTTCATTTCTCGTCGTCTGTCTTTGCTATCGAGGTTTTGACGGCCGCAGATATTTTGGTCGACATTTTTCAGTGAGAACATTTGTGCGAAAGCCGTGTGCCCTACCATCCCACCCAATCCCACTCCGCGAAAGTATCCCACCCCCCGGAAGTGAATCTTGCTATCCGAAAAATGGTTGCGCAGATCCGACGGTCCGCAGGTCCATTCCTTATGCGATTAGAATTATGCCTCCGTGGAGCCGCCATCTCTCGACTCCGAGTCAACGTCTCGGCTCCTGGGGTCTTGCTCCTGGGTGCTTGAGCTGCGCAATTCCTTAGGAGACCGACAGCGTGAGTTTTTGAATGGTTTCGAGTGAGGTATATTGGTTGATTAGCGGCGTGCAGCAACTCCATGCAGGGGCTGTCCACGTCACGACCTTGCCAGCGCCTCGAGTGACAGTCTTGCTATCGAAGCCGCAGTTAACCTGGGATCCTTGCGTAAGATCGCATGAATGCTCACGTTGGGACGAGGCGTATTGATCAGCGAGGTGCCTGGCACGCAGCTTGTCCTCCTGGCTTTAAGTATTGAATCCTAGGAGGGCGAGGTGAGCCACCACACAAGCGCAAACACTGAACCGCCTCTGTACACTTTTGGAAATTCAATTTATCATATTGATGTGCGAGTAAAGCATGTCCAATTCTGTGCGTTTAGCTTGAGACATCCCAGCACCTCTACTGAATACTCGATGCAACTGATGGTCAAAGGCCTCCCCGTAAGTCTCTCCCCTCCGTTGTCCACGTGGCACGGGCGTTGTGAGCAGGTGTCCAAACCAAGTCCAAACTGTCGATATTCCAGGAGATTCAAAATTATGGAAAGTCGAAGCTTGTGAGACCGAAGCCGATCAAATCCAAGCCTACTTGACACGAACTAACTATCCGAGATTAAATTTATTCCAGTTCAAGTTGATGGTTGAGAACGCCTCTCAGCGGCTTCGAGGAGTCGAGACACGCGCTTAATGGTGAATTGCCGCGACGCAAGTTTCCGTAGCCGGTACATGCCCATTCCGTTTGAGAAAAGAACACGATAGCGTGACCGCGTACATCATGATCTTGGATCTCTTAATCAATTGAAGATCGGCGGATCGTCGATCATCTGCCCGTCTGGACCACCGCCAACGTGCTGCCTGTCAGTAGGCGCGAACCTTCTGCTACGCTCGGATTCATCGTGACTGACGAGTACTTTGTCTCAGCCAAAAATAACTTCATGTGGGCAGACGCAAGGGGTGATCAGGCATGCATCGGCGTAATCTGACCCCCCTGCAGTATGTTGGTGTTTGGCATCAGGATCTGCTGAATCTTTCACACTTTCACTACCCGTTGAGACCCCCATTGCCTCAAAATCAATTTCATTGCGGCCTGGGATATCATATGTCCTATAATTGTTCACTTCCTCAGAAGTCCCTGTCTTCTGCATTTCTTTCGTTTTTGTCCTGTATAACATCACGTGACTCCTCAATAACGCTGGTGAAATATGTGATAACTTTTTCTTCTGATTTTTGCCCAGGAGAATGCTCACTGAAGGGATGAAAGATGCCATTATACTTAAAGATGGTGCGAGGTGGTCCAGGCATGGTTTTATCACAAAAACGCGGTGGATATGGCATTAGATCCCGATGCCAAACATCAACATACTGCAAGGGGGGTCAGATTACGCCGACGCATGCCTGATCGCCCCTTGGGCAGACGGAAAAGAATGTGCGTCCACTCTTGAGGGAGAATTCCTGCTGAGCCCCGAGAACTTCAAATCTTCGGCACACATTGTAAATTGCCTTGTAATACTTATTCGACGCAACAGTGTGGGCGTAATGTCACCCCACACCACCGTTCAAAGACCTTAAAGCCGCAGATCCCGATCAGCACGTTGCCCGAGTAAAGCCGAAGAGAATGCATCAAGTCACGCGCTACGCGTTCTGAAAATTTCGAAGCGGCGCGAGTCATTGGCTAGTTGTTGCCCGACTCTCACTCTTCCTCCCACCTGGTGGAGGCGACCGACCCAGGATGCTGAAACCGACAGGCTTGCTGCGCCTGGTCTCTCGCTTTCAATTAACTCCACCGTGTGCACGCGCTTTTCACGCCCCCACTCCCTCTCTCCGAGCAGTTGCTACACCTGCTGTCGGAGCCTATGCACCAAAAGAGGGCGAACACGTTCTCAACTCTCCTTCGGAACTTGCGCGTCGCATATCCGCTAAAGTTCTTCCAAAAATCCCTCGACCAGATGTCCAGAAGGTCGTCGTCGTCGGCAGTGGTGGCCTCAGCATTGGCCAAGCCGGTGAATTCGATTACTCGGGCTCACAGGCTTTAAAGGCGCTCAGCGAAGAAGGCGTGGAGGCCGTACTCATCAACCCTAACATTGCAACCTGGCAAACGTCCCACCAACTCGCTTCAGAAGTCTATTTCTTACCCATCACCTCGGATTATGTCGCATATGTCCTCGAAAAAGAACGGCCTGACGGAATACTGCTCACATTCGGCGGCCAAAGTGCGCTTAACGTGGGAATTGAACTCGACCGCATGGGTGTGTTAGAACGACTGGGTGTGAAAGTGCTAGGAACACCGATCAGAACCCTCGAGGTTTCGGAAGATCGCGACCTTTTTGTTAAGGCCCTCAAAGGTATGTGTCCGTCTAGTTTTCCGTATTGGCAGTGTGTCTGAAATAGAACAGAAATCGACATACCGGTTGCACAGTCCACGGCAGTCTCTTCGGTAAATGCAGCTCTGGCTGCTGCTGAAGTCATCGGCTATCCCCTCATTTTGCGCGCCGCATTCACTCTTGGTGGCCTCGGGTCTGGCTTTGCCGAAAATCCGGACGAATTGCGGGACCTGGCTGCGAAGGGTCTTAGTCTCAGTCCCCAGGTTCTCATAGAGCGCAGTATGAAAGGCTGGAAAGAGCTTGAATACGAAGTTGTCCGCGATGCTGCCGATGTATGTCGCATTCGGATGTCTCCCCAAGTCTCGATGATTTATAATTCGACAGAATACGATAATCTGCTGCAACATGGAAAACTTTGACCCTCTTGGTACACATACCGGAGACTCGATCGTTGTCGCTCCATCACAGACCTTGCCTGATGACGAGTACCACATGCTTCGAAGTGCAGCGATCAAGGTCATTCGGCATTTGGGCGTTATTGGCGAATGTAACATACAGTATGCCTTGAACCCGACCTCTCGAGAATATTGTGTTATCGAAGTTAACGCACGGTGAGATAGCTGTGTTGCGTTTCGAAAGTTGGTCGCTTACACAAAACTACAGTTTGAGTCGTTCGAGGCTCGTACCCCCATCATTCGCCCGGCACTGCAACAATACTGACCTCCGAACAGTGCTCTGGCCTCGAAGGCGACCGGCTATCCGTTGGCATATACCGCAGCTAAAATAGCTCTGGGCCATACACTCCCCGAACTCCCTAACGCTGTCACGAAGACGACGACAGCTTGCTTCGAGCCGTCCTTGGATTACATTGTCACCAAAATTCCCAAGTGGGATCTGGCCAAATTCTCGTCCCAGGTCAATCGGGAGGTCGGCTCCTCCATGAAGTCGGTCGGCGAAGTGATGGCTATTGGACGCACATTCGAAGAAAGTCTACAAAAGGCTATCCGACAGGTGGATCCCCGATGGAAAGGATTCGAAGTTTACATCGAGCCGGAAGATCTGGATAAAGCACTAACACGCCCCACTGACATGCGACTGTTCGCCATCGCCTACGCCATGTATAACAAGAATTATTCGGTCGACCAGGTACATGACCTTACCAAAATTGACAAAGTGCGTGTTCTGTAGTTGATCGACTGACCGATTCTCAGTCATTTTGATAGTGGTTCCTGTATAAAATCGACAATATCGTGCAAACTCATCACGCTCTCAAAGCCGCAGGGTCCATCGAAAGCATCGACCATGAGTTGATGACCCGGGCCAAGCGCATGGGGTTCGCAGATGTTCAGATCGCGGACCTCGTCTCTTCCACTGAAGACATTGTTCGCGCGGCGCGGAAATCTCTCGGGATCACACCGTTTGTCAAACGGATCGACACGCTTGCCGCCGAGTACCCTGCGCACACCAACTACCTTTACACGACCTACAACGCAAGCGAGCACGACGTCGATTTTGATGAGCATGGTACGATGGTGCTCGGGAGCGGGGTATATCGTATCGGCAGTAGCGTCGAGTTTGATTGGTGTGCGGTTACCTGCGCTCGCAAACTTCGCGACATGGGCAAGCGCACGATCATGATCAACTATAATCCGGAGACTGTTTCCACGGATTTCGATGAAGCCGATAGACTCTACTTCGAGGAACTGGGCTTCGAGCGCGTCATGGATATCTATGAGCTTGAGCACAGTCAGGGTGTCATTGTTAGCGTCGGGGGTGAGCATCGCTTTTTTTCTGGTGCTGTACGGTTGCTCACTTGTTGAAATAAAGGCCAACTCCCTCAAAACATCGCTCTTAGACTCAAGAATAGCGGTGTTAACGTTCTTGGGACAGACCCAGAGCAGATCGATACTGCGGAGGACCGCCACAAATTCTCCTCTGTTCTGGACAGCATTGGGGTAGACCAACCTGAATGGACCGAAGTAACCACCCTCGATGCCGCAAAAGCCTTTGCTTCCAAAGTCAAGTACCCGGTTCTTATCCGTCCATCTTACGTCCTTTCTGGCGCAGCCATGAACGTCGTACACGAGGAGTCGGCCTTGGAATACAACCTCTCTGCCGCAGCGTCGGTCTCCCCTCTCCACCCCGTCGTTATTACCAAATTCATCGATAATGCCCAAGAAATCGACGTCGACGCCGTTGCTCACAAAGGAAAGCTCCTCGTACATGCGATTTCCGAGCACGTTGAGAATGCCGGTGTTCATTCTGGCGACGCCACGTTGGTCCTCCCTCCGTTCTCGCTTTTGGAGGACGATCTTGCTCGCCTCAAAACCATTGCCGAAAAGGTCGCAGTTGCATTCGAGATTTCTGGTCCATTCAACATGCAGATCATCAGGAAGCCTGCAGAGGACGGCGAGGCTGCCCAGCTCAAAGTCATCGAGTGCAATCTGCGCGCTTCCCGATCTTTCCCTTTCGTATCCAAAGTTTTGGGCCACAACTTCATCGACACTGCCACCACAGCGATTGTAGGCCAAGATGTCCCAGAACCGGTTGACATTATGGCCGAGAAGCGTGACTACACGTCCATCAAGGTTGCACAGTTCTCCTGGACTCGTCTTGGAGGGGCCGACCCTTTCTTGGGCGTAGGTATGTCTATCTTTTATTCCAGTGCCAACCAATCATTCAGTAACGATCAGAAATGGCGAGCACCGGAGAAGTGGCGAGTTTTGGGAAGGACATTTACGAGGCTTATTGGGCCTCCCTTCTCAGCACCACCGGCTTCAAGGTACCCAAAGCAGGGTCTGGGGTCTTGCTTGGGGGCGATATCTCCAAGCCAGAAATGATCACTATTGCCAAGCGATTAGTCGACTTGGGCTTCAAACTCTACTGCTCTTCGCCTGTCGTGGAAGAGTTTTTGAACGGTGTTCAATATGTTGCTGCAAAACGCATTTTCTTCCCGACCAAGGACAAGCGTAAATTGCGCGAAGTCTTTGACGAGTATGAGATTTCATGCGTCATCAATTTGGCCCGGTCTCGCGGGTTAGATTTCACCGACCAAGATTATGTTGCTCGACGGTAGGTTGACCACATTTCTGACGATCCCCCGCGTCTGACGTTTTCTTTTTCCAGGAATGCGGTTGATTTTGGCCTACCGCTGCTCAACAATGCTCGCTGCGCTGATCTATTCGTTGAAAGTCTCGCCAGAAAAATACCGCAGGGTGGTTTGAGGAGCTATTCTGAAGGGCACATCCCATCAGAGGTTCGCTCATGGCGCGAGTTCGTTGGGAAGCGAGCTTAGCCACGGCTGCAAAATGAAAAGGAACCAGCTATTGGTAGGCAGTTCCATGTACATATAATTCCACGCCATTGGATACATACTGGATTTCGGACATGTTACATTGTATTGGTGATTTACAGCAAATCCTCGGGGGTACAGAGTTGGCTTAGATCCAACTCTTCAAGTGCCCAGTCCGGGCGTGATTCGTCGATTTGGTTCGGTGTTCGATCGAGGGCGAACTTGGCCACCAGCTCTGGGCTGAGATTTTCTGCAATTGCATCGGCGACCAGTTGTCCGAGAACCGGCAGGAACTAGGTGTAGATAGAATATGAGTGTTTTTGAACCAAAAAAAAGTTGATCTTTCGACCTTGTAAGCATGGCCACTCCCAGCCGTCGCAAACATCAGGGACTTTTCCGAGTCCGGGTGGTATCCGATAACCCAATCACCGTCCAGCGAATCATTATACCTGGATCCTTTCAGTTGGGACGTAGAACTTTGAAGAATGATAGGCCTCACCAGCACATCCGTGTAGCAACGAAAGGTTTTTCAGCCAGGCTGGGATAAACCATACGAAGCCCATCCCTGAGTTCTTTAACATTTGCCTTGGGAATGAGAAGTCCAGTGTCAGGATCGGAAATGATTGTTCGTGGGGTGGATATTTTTTTCGCCCCGACACTCTGAACGTATCCCGCTGTGTGTGTGTGTATGTCAGCCAGAGTGCTGAGCGGTGCTTGTGGGCTTGTGGGCTTCTTACCGGCGTGGACAGCCATCTTCACCTATAATTCAAACAAAGAACGAGTTAGTATATACGGCGTCTATCAAGGGAGGCTATTATTTCACCAGATTCTGTTCATTTGGCTGTATGATGTTTGGGTCAGTTCAATGATCGTCTTCGTCAAGTGCAAATGCAATGTCACCGGAAATATATAAAAATTCGACCCGAAATCCAGCACCACAGGACATTCTCTATAGGCATCGGCTTCTTCCGATGTCAGTTGCACCATTGCAATGCACTGGCTGTAAAAAATATTGTCAAAAAAGGAGCAGAACCATCGGTTGTGCGGTATACCCCGTCGCGTGGAAAATCTTTCCCATTGACAGGTCGGGAAAGGCAGAACCCGTCCAAGAACCAGTAGCAAGGACGACCAAGTCCAAACCCTCAAACAAAGTCCCGTCGCTGCAACGCACACCTGTGGTCTTCTGGCCTTGTTTGATAAGCTCGATGGCATTCTTTCCCGGGATGATTTTGCCATTTAATGCAGTGATTTGGTCCATCAGGATGGATACGCCTTGACCGGCGTTCGCCCACCCACTATCACGGTTGAGATAACCTGTACGATTCCAAAAGCTTCCAAGATGTGCTTGGGGCGGGAAGACCTGACGTAAAGCAGCCTGATTGTCCAAAGGCACGACGCGCAGGCCCATCTCCAGATCATGCAAATATGCCTTGTGCGCATAGTCGACGGAGCCTTGAGAACCTAGGATAACAACACCGGACCTTCAAGCATAAGATTATCGTGTCGAAATCTTTTCAAACGGCGTACTCATGATACGCATCGTGCCATTCATCTCGAGTTTTCCAAGCTTGAATGGCGTCCTGGTGGGCTCGTCGTTGAAGTCGCCCGAGAAATTGCCACCACGTACAGAAGCAAGCTGGGAATAAAACTTGTCCGAGTAGGAGGTGCGCACAACTGCCGAAAGAAAGTGATTTGTGTGAATCTTGACAACCTACTATTAATTTCAAAGAACGAACTTCGATTGAGGTCGTTGCTGGAGCCATCGGGAGCAGGCAGAGTAGTGGCCCTATCGATAACGGTTACATCTGTCCAACCTCGCTTCAGGAGCGCGAGAGCGGTCGATAAACCAAAGCAGCCCGATCCAATGATAAGGGTTTTGCGTTTCTCATGAGCCATGGTGGAGTAGTTGACTCTAAGCTGAAGTGAAAGGTTCAGGAATGCGTTCAGGAATTGCGAGTTAAGCGTGAGTCATCGGTCGATAGTGAAATTCGGTGCGATCTGTTGTCTCGGCAAGTTCATAGATTCCTCCCTAGAAACCAAAGAAATCCGAAAATATTCATACGTACGATTTACAGGTACGGCTTGTTGTCTTTCACATTTCAGAGCAATCCAACCTGAAACACTCGTACAGCAGGCCCATCAAGGCTTTCTGCAAAGGTCACGAAGTTGCGGACTGATGGCACCGGGACCTTATTGAACCGATCGGCGAGAATTGAAAACGACGAACTTCAGAAGTGCACACAGATGGTGCTGTTTTAGTTCACAAATATACATGAACTATATACTATCTTTTGATTATACAGTTGATTATGGTAGACGGAGAGAACGTTGTGATTTTAGGCAAATAACTGGACGATGATGGGTTGTATTTTCCCGTCGCGAATGGCCTGCGGACGATGCGTCAGATTGACATTGAAGAAGGGGGAGAAGAAAACGGACCTCGTGGATAAGAGAGATAGCTGCTCCTGTTGTATCTTCTTCGCCCATTCCCATGCCATCGACAAAGGAATTATAGTTCTCCGTGCCGTGCATTTTTATCCCTAACTTCAGCCGCACGAATTCGTAGACCGGCCGAGTTTTGTTCAGATAAGGGCTCGCCGGACTCGCACCCCGTCCTCCGAAGAGATATGCCTGCCGGAGCCCGTCCAAAAGTGATTCAGCCCGTGCGGCAACCTTGGAACGGAACACAGGGATCGAAGCGAGCGCAGCACCGGGATTTGAACAAGACGAAGACGGGCTGGTGAAGATGTCGAGCAGAACGGTGGAGCTAGAGGCAGCAACTTTCACCATTCGTTCGGCGACATCCATGGCGCTAGTTTCTTCGAGAGTGGCCTGGAGAGCAGTGCAGACTTGCGATGTCGTCTCACGTAGCTCAGCCTGAGTGAGATGAGGGCCGAACAAAAGCGTGATCTCCTCGCCGGCTAGTTTGTTCAACCCTTCGACGAGTTCATTGTGGAGAGCGCGCAAATCCAAAGCTAAGAAAAGCGTCAGGGCGGACTTGACACATCGCTCATCGATAGTACGCACCCTGGCAGAGAACGTATAGATAAGACGCAATGAGTTGGGATAAAATGTCCAGAGAGTCGATTGTTGCGCGACCAGATATCAATGCGAGCGAACTTGGCGGATATCAGTTGTGTAATGAAACCGACACACAAGAAAACACGCACTTAACAGCCTGGTTGTGCATCTCGGCTGATTGAATGTGAGTCGACACAGGAGCGGCACGATATCCCAGCTCGGAAACGTATGCGGCCGTGGCAATATCGATGCCTTTAGCATGATAATTCAGGGACGGGTCCGTCGCAGCGAGAGATGGAGGAAGTCCCCGGTTCATGTCCGGGTTGAGAAGCTCGGTGCATTGAGAAAAGAGCAGTTTGCCAAGATGGTGCAGTCCGAGACGGGTCTTTTCCATCGCATTTGTCACTGCCATAGCCTGGAAGTTGCCGCCGTTGTGAACCTTTCCCGTTGCGGGGTCAACGAGAGGGTTATCGGTGGCTAATGAACGAAGTGTCATGAATATATGTAGTTCGCACTGCAGGAGGTACGTACTTGAATTGCATTCCTGGGTGAGGGTGACAAGGGAGGTGAGAAGATCTTCGATCTGGGGGCCAATGAACTGTGGAGCTGAACTGATTTCAGTACAAGCAGTAACGGAAAACAAAAGAAAGAGAAAAACCTGTTCTCAACGGATATCGGTCTTGTCGCAGGATACCCGAGTCTTCTTCGATGGTTTTCTCCTGCTCGGACGTGATTGCGAACTTGCTTCCGTCGAGGAGATCCCAAACGATCTTAGCCGATTCAATCTGTTTCAGAGGTAAGCACAGGTCCACTAGACTCGATGGCTTCACTGACCTGGCCGGGGTGAGGCCGAGCGATATCGTGAATGAATGGATCGAATGATCCACGAGAGCCAGCAAGAGCTTCCACTCCAAGGGCTGTGCAAACCATGGACAAAAGTGCGAGGTGTACCGCGTCATTGAGAACAAGGCAGCCGACAGATGCGCTGAAAGCCGTTCCGTTCAGAATCCCAAGATGTTCCTTCGAAACGAGAGGCAGGGGCTCAATTTGGTGCGCTTCGAGAGCCTCTTTCGAGGTCACAATTTTGCGAGCACCAAACGCCGCGGGGCCGTCGAAAACTCGGATCCGCGGGTTTCCTATCAAACACCCTGCGATGTAGGATAGAGGAGCCAGGTCTCCCGACGCCGAGATGCTTCCACGCAAAGGAACTAAAAATTATGAGGTTCATCGCACAGAAAGACGTTGGAAGTATCGTACCCAGAGGAGTGATGTTTGCAGAAAGGAGTTCGTTCATTTTCTCCAACAGTTCCCAGCGGACGCCAGAGTGTCCTCTCAAGAGCGAATTCATGCGGACCAAAATGGCACCGCGAACCCAGGATTCAGGCATGCTGGTGGAGTGCAGCGGATCGAGAAGCGGAAGGGCGTCCGGAATTTTAGTCGAAGACGGGAGCACACCAGCGTGCAGAAGCTGGAGGAGCGCATTCCCGAGCACCAAGGGCCGGTCTGTTCGCGCGTGTGCGCTACCACCAAAACCGGTAGAAACACCATAAATACTCAATTTCTCCTGCGACAGTCATCAGACCAAATCTCGGCGAGAAAGGAAATATTCAAACCTCGACTTTCTTGTGAATGATCTCTCGGCTTCGCTGAACGCGGCCTTTTATGACAGGTGAGCCGTCTAGCTCCACAGAGGCATTGTAGCGCGATGCCGCAGTTACCGCGGCTATGGACAACGTCTTCCCGTCGAGCACTACAGGCTTTCCCGACCTATGGTGTTCTTGTTATTCAAACTAATTGGGTGATGCAAAAGAAAACTTGCCTGTAACCTTCTAGCTCCTTGTACGAGGCCAAAAAGTTTGCCAGGAGCGTTTCCAGCTTGGAAGGGACGTCATTATAAGGAATGTCCGGCAGAGTTGGCTTTGAAGTTTGAATGGGAGAAGCAATAACTCGCACAACGCCGACGGGTGAGGCGGGAGAAGGTTGAAGGGGGGAAGTGATGACGCGCACGACGGAGGCTCTGCGCAAGTGCGATCGGGTGCGAGTCTCAGACATGAGTGATTAATGTAGAAGGTAATTTGGATAAAGTGGAAGGAATGCCAGTGGCCGTAGAAGAATAGAACTCGAAGGGAAGTAATGATCTGCCATGATTTGCAGCTGTCCGTTAAATAGCAAACTGCTTGGGCCTGGGAGATCAAAGAACGACTGGACGAGATGCAGTGCCCAAAAGTTGCTGCTGCCAAGGAAGCATGCTAATGGTAAGCTCCATGTTTCACCGGAACAAAATGCCGATTAACACAGAATACGTCCATCACCCTGATATAGAAATTATCGATTCTCGCACAGCTTGTCCGTCATACGTCCATCGAAGCCACGGTAGTTTTACATCGCAGTGTATGTCGCCCAAATTTGTTCTGCCAGGGGTGGTTTTCTGTTTTCCTTTGTGGGCGGGGAACCTTTGGTCGAATCATGGGTGGGCGCCATAATCTTTGTCATTGCAAACTAGGCTGTGCGTTAACATTTCACATCTCAAAACTAACGTGGAGAGCGGTCCTACAATTAAATTCCGAGGCGCCACGATCCGCTTTTGCGATGTAATTTAGCGGCCGTCGGGTGCCGATGTGATAATGAAACATGAACGTGGCGCAGAAATCTCGTCACCGAAGAAATGTCTCTCAGGTTTTTCGCCTTTTTTCGCCCCCCGAAGATGATAAGGTCCTCGAGGCAGAATGGACCGGAGGATTAGTCAGAATCCAAGAGCCCGAGCGACGTTCAAGTCGCGTAAGTCGGGCAGTGCGCTCCTCGAGTCATACTCCAATGTGCTCATTTACAGGGCAACGGCAAAAAGACTGTTCACCTACCAGTGTTTGAAGGATTTGATTAGTCGATTTTTGTCTCTAGTGGAGAATCCCGTGGCATGATTGGCCAGACCAAATTGCCGGTTGTGGGGACGCACATGGCTCTAAGAGATGGCTCGCACAGCTTGTTCGGGAATATCGAATGTGTCGGAGACAGAAGACACCGGAAGACATAGATGAGGGTGGCCTCGTGCAAAAACTTTCCGACAAAAAAGGCGCATATCAAAGGTTGAGACCGAGCGATAAGGTATCAAGCAAATCGGCACATGTGGCCATAACATGGCGTAGAAGTCAAGTAGAAATTGAGGTTGAAGAGAAAATGTCATCGACTCATTCGGAGTTACCGGCCTCTCAATCGCAGATCAGTGACAGTGTCGTTTTTCTTCCTTCTCCCCGTCTCGCCGCATTTCTGCAATGGTTTGTAACTCTTGCTCTCTATTGAAACCATTTCCGATGTCCTATGCAGACAAAAGCCAAGAAAACCCGCAAGTTTGCCACTGTCAAGCGCATGCTGAATCCGAATGACATACGCTTGTACGTTCTGTCGGAGTGACTTTCCCGTTCAGCCAGTGCTCAGGTCTTGGCATAGAAAGGAGAATCAGCTAAAGCAGAAACTGAAGGAGGAGAAGGAGAAGGAGCAAGCCGTGCGCCGAATGTATGTGCTTGGCCTTGAAACATTTATCAAAAGTCGACTCTAATGCACTACAGTCCTCAAGTCGCGTCCTCCATGTTCTTGGCACATAATGCTGCGCTCGTGCCACCATACCGCGTTCTAATTGATACAAATTTTATCAACTTCAGTCTGCAAAACAAACTGGAGCTCGTCAGTGGGATGATGGACTGTCTCTACGCGAAGTGTAGGTTGCACCTTGTTTTTCTCCGCTTTCCATTCAAGCAAGTCTTCCAGGCATACCCTGTATAACCGACTGTGTCATGGCGGAGCTCGAGAAGCTTGGGCATCGTTACCGTGTAGCGCTGAGGTAGGCCGCCTGAGCCAAACACCAATCCCTGCTAAATCCTCGCAGAATAGCACGCGACCCCCGTTTCGAGCGCCTTTCATGCTCGCATTCGGGCACATATGCCGACGACTGTCTAGTTCAGCGTGTTACGGCGCACAAGTGCTATATCGTCGCAACCTGTGATCGAGACCTGCGTCGTCGGATACGTCAGATTCCTGGTGTGCCCCTCATGTATGTAGTGCGGAAGCGATACGCTATAGAGCGGCTTCCGGACCAGGGAGCACCGGCTTGACACGCATAACCGAACACAGTTGAGGATCATGGTAAGACTCCCTTACCGTCACAGAACCTTGCATTCACCATATCAAAAAGGAACATGCTTGGGTAGATCGGCGGATATTGACTGTGACGAGGAGGCGCGTCGAGCACTTGTGCTCCGAAGTCCAGCCTCGAAAAGGGCAAGACATTTGCCACATGGATGGGATAAATTGTTCCATATAATAGCAGGCAATCCCCGTATTCTCTGATTAGACCTTCCCTTGATTGGTTCTGTGAATGTAGCATCACCAGCATTTTGAAGGATCTACGAGCATAGATGGCGAACCTGTGCAAGAATCAGCGTGCTTTAGTCCGGCCGCACACAGGAAAGCGAAGCGGCGGACACAAACAGCAAGACCGAGCGACATGCACTGACTTAATTTATGCGGTACAACAAGTTTACCGAATCGGTCGTCAGGACATGAACAGAAATCCTTCCAACGGCATCCTCTTACTCTGGAACCACACTCAGCCCAATAAAAGACCATCTTGAAAGCCCGGAAACCGCTAACTGTATTCGCTCAAATTGACGGCTTTCTTGTTATTTCCGACCAATCGACGTGAACTGACCCAACGCAGTACCCAGATTATCGTAATGGCCGGCGAAAGACCATACTTCACAGTGCTTTTTTAGAATCCCGCAATTCGTGGCGTATTCTGATTTATACCAAGTCGTAACATGCAGTCCAGCAGTCGTCTTGGACGAATTTGGCTTGACAACTCGTTCGTACATAATGCATGGTCAGTGGGAATTGCACCCTTGATCGTTGGCTAGCACGCTGGAAATATTTCATGAGATGGCTGTACTTATGCTTGGATTGCTGTGTTTTTGCTACAATTGCCGCTCGCGCGTTTGAAGCTCAACGTCGCGGCGGTTCCCGGGCCGGCCCCCCTCTTCTCCGACACGGAATGACCAGAAGGGACCATGTCCGCGCTTAAGCCTCTTCTCGCCCATATCCTCCAGGCGGTCTCCTCAGCGCACGCACGACCTCTTTTTGTCGCGCTGCAGGGACCGCAAGGGTCGGGTAAATCATATCTCTCTGCTCTGCTTGTAGAAGAACTTCGTTCCCACTCGCTCAATGTCGCTCTGCTTTCTCTCGACGACATCTATCTTCCTCATGCCGGGCTCGTATCGCTTGCCCAAACGCATCCGGATAACATGCTATGGCGCGGTCGCGGTCAGCCAGGGACGCACGACGTGAGCCTCGGATTGCAGGTTCTCACCCAACTCAAGGAGGGTTCTCTTCCGGTCGAAATCCCTCGGTTTGAGAAGAGTTTGTTCGAAGGGCAGGGCGATCGTCTACCAGCGGGTTCGGAGGGTGCGGTCGTCGTTGCTCCACCAGTGGACGTTGTCATCTTCGAAGGCTGGATGACTGGCTTTTACCCCATCGCGTCAGACGAGTTGGAGGCGCGGTGGGATGGTGCATGGGGCGAGGAGCGACAACGGCTAGGTATGGGGGACTTTGTCCGAAAACAGGACGTGCTAGATGTGAACGAGGCGCTGAAGAATTACATTCCGCTGTGGGATTTTTTCGATGCTTTCGTGCAGGTCAGTATATTTCACAGCCTGAAAGGCTTCATCTTGAACCGCCCTCGAGCTTCAACCCTCCCCATCTGACGAACAATCTCCGCTGTCCGTCATTTACAAGTGGAGGTTGGAGCAGGAGCATCACATGAAGGCTCGTAACGGTGGGAAGGGCATGTCCGATGCGGACGTTAAGGCGTGCGTGCATTCACTCGAACTTGGACTCGAAACTGAATTCTCCCCAAAGCTTTGTTGATAGGTATATCCCGGGGTACGTTTTCTTCGGAGATGGTCCAGCAATTGGCTTTGGCGATCTGAGCCCGCGTTGGCTCGGGAATTCGTTGCGGATACATATCGACGATAACAGAGTTGTGGTCGCGACCGAAGGTTTCTGATAGCCTCGCTGACCAGGTCTATTACACATAGATTATAACTAGCGAGGAACGAGTGTTCAGTTATAGCGTCTGTCTGAGAGAGACTACACATAGATAGCTTTCAATTATTGCAGCTTATTTCGCGACCATCTCGTTTCTGGCCTTTCCGACTCCTGACCGGACCCAACCTGTTGCAAAATCTTGTGTGTGGACCGCTCCGACTACCCTGAAATACTTGAACTCAAGTCGAACGCGTTGAACCCCGAAAAGAATATCATTCTAACTCTACCTAATCCCAGTGCATCTTGCGCGCATACTCCCGTATGTCAGACACAAAGTTGTCTGTAATCTCGTGCCCCACGCCAGTCGCCACCTTGAGGATGATCTCGTTGAGTCCCGTCGACCCAAGGATGTCGATGTGTTCACTCGTGTTCGCGCCCCCTCGCGGGATAGACGGAACGGGTCGGTGCGGAAGCTACCTCAATCAGTTTAACGAACAAAAAGTAAAATCAAACACGCACCTCGACAGTGGTGACCTTGATCCCGGCAGGGTTCCACCGCTTGCGCGCCCACCCCTCGACACACATGGCCCCAAGGCTCACCAGGCTCACCGTCCCGTCGCCCTCGCCCATCTTAACGCCGTTGCGGATCTTGGGATATAATGCTTCATCCGTGTACTCGGCGTCGATCCAGCTCTTGCGCAGGAGGGGCGCGTCGAAGGAGGTTCGGGTCACACACGCGCCGTCGTTCGGGTCAACGCACTGTGGCTCTGCACCGGCCACTCTGTCCGCCACCTCGTCGTACTCGTTGCTGTGCGCGTACCAATAAGAGCGCTGTAAAGCGGTCAAATCACCAAGTCACGCGGGCATGCAAGTAGCTTGCCTCGGTTTCCTGTAGTAGCAACGTCAGCACAAGGAACAAAAAGCGAATGAACGCCGACAAACCTTCCCATGCCCATAAACACAGTACATCTTCATCGACGGCGCGCGCGGAAGCTGCACTTCAAGCGGGTTCGACCACTTCGAGTGGTCCGCGTCGTTTGCCTCGAGCACCGCCTCGTCCCGCTCAATACCAAACGAAAAATTGGTCGCGATCATTTTCTGTAGTATACCGTCCATCGGCTTCGCATTCTGCCTTATTCACCGTACGCACCCACCTGGAAGCTTGACGGCGTGTGCTGTAGGATCCATTCGCCCGCCGCGTCCGCGGTCATATTGTTGGTCGTCACTTCTACACCTGCGTCGGTCGTCCCGCCCGGCGGCGGGGGAATAGGCCTACGGAACGCGATGAGGTCGCCGTGCGTGTGATTGGACCCCGGCATATCGTCCGGTGCGCCTGAAGGCGTGCCCCAGATTGCGTCGCCGCCCTTGACCCACATGCTCGCGCTGCCCGCCCACGAGCGGAAGAGCTTCTGGCGCTCGGCGCGGGAGAAGAAGCGCTCAAGGACATACGCACTCGCGGCATTTATCTGCACCGTGTCCCGCATCTCGCCTATGCGATCTCACGTATCAGTATGGGGGTAGCGAACGGCGGAGAGACGCACCAGAAAGAAAGGCCGTCATCGCTTTCGCGACACCTAGATGCGTGCCAGCTATTGAGATGTATGCCTCGATGTGGTTCTGTCGCTGCGTTGGCGATGCGGTCTGAATGGCCGATTTACGCACCTCGACCCAGTCGGGACCACCACCGCCGTGTTCGGATTCAACCCACTTGAAACTGCAGGCAACAATTTAGCTGCGTCGAACAGGGGCGAGACGGGACACACAAGTACTACATAGTTGTTCAAAAATGAATTAATTCCCAAACCAAGAACGTACGCACCAGCACGACCTATATCACGCTTTTTGAGTCGTTGGCAAATGGGGAAAGAATTCACGCACGAGAGCCCCCATTGAGTGCGCGGCGATGACAGTCTTTCGCTTTTGACGGTGCTTGAAACCCTCGATGGTTGTCTTGAGTCGGGAGAAGTAACCGTCGCGCTCCTCCAGGTTGTAGTACGAGAGGCGCCAGTCGTACGGCGCGAGATGGAGATTGTTCGTGTCGTAGTTGACCGCGGCGAGGTTCTCCACGATTTTAGCCCTGCACGCATGAGACAAAAATTGCACCAAGCATCCACAGGGGTGCGCACCAGATCCAGTACCCTTGGACGAAGCTGCTGGCGGCGTCAATGCCCTCTCCGGCGCGGACCTTGGCGCCGGGAGGGTCAAGGCCGGTGACGGGGTCAAGCATCATGGCGGCGATCCATCTGTCGCGGTTGAAAGTAACCTGAGAGAGCATGTTGAAGCCGCCCCAGAGTTTTTGGCGGAAGAATGGACGGTATTCGGGCTCGGTGGACCAAGATTCGAGAGACGTAGAGATGATGCCTGGTATTAAAATGACAGGATGATGGGCGGTGAGCCCGCGAGCGCTCATGGCTTCGCCAACCTGGAACTCGCGTCCGTCGATGTTGAATTCCAGAGCTCGGGAATGTTACTGCGGAGGCGCTGCCACTCGGCTCGACGCGCGAGAAATCGACGCCCGGAATGTCCGGCATGGCGAGCTCATACTCACTGAGTAGAAGGGAGAGATGGGCGTGCAGATCCTGAAGGTCGCGCGGTTCGATGAGGGACTATAGATAGGTCAGATTTTGGTAATACCGTGTTTATGTATTTCGTACGAAGCGATAAGCGCGCCGAGAAGGATTCCTAGGGGAAATAGAAACCTACGCATCGCGAATACAGATCTAGGTTTCTGTGGGCGGTCAGCAGCCAATTTACCGCGAGTATGTTGCAATACCTTCAGTTTCTGAACCTCGGCTTGCCAGGGCCTCAGTGGTCTCTGCGAGGGCCTCGTCTGTGGGGATTGTCGCCGAGTCTGGGTCTGCCCATGTCTTTGCTCGTTTGACGAGGACCATGGAAGTAACGGTTCAGAGTTTTCAACTGCCAGTGAGGTCATTTGTGATTGCAGGTTCGGCGATGGCTCGATCGGATCAAGCTCTGACCGCGACCGGACAGGCGCGCTTCCCTCCACGCATGTTCTAGCATTCCATCATGTCCTCTCCACCCTTCCTTCGCAATCCCCACAATACCCCTGTCGCGAGGCCCTTCCAAAGACCACTCGCGATTCAAAAGGCTCCCATTGTGAACCCCTACCAAAAGTTCACCCAGCCGCAGTTTGACGCGTGGATTGGGGACATCACCGGCGCGCTGCGAGATGCGCTCGGCTACCAGGCAGAACTGCCCTCAAAACCAAAATCCAGCAGACAGTGGCACATCTCTGCATCGGAAGGCAGCGATGCGCCAGATGCCACTGATGTCACTGAGGAGGACACGGACGCGGACGTAGACGACTCGTTTGCGGAGGTGAATGCGCGTCGGGCAACCAGTGCGAACGCGAAGGGAAAAGGTCGCGACCCGCGGGAGGGACCTGGGCTTGGCGGCAAGGAGGGCGTAGTGCGCCTATTGAAATCGACCTGGACTCTGAAGAGGAGCAGGAGCAGGACGCAGAAGAGGGTGAGGGTGAGGAGGAGGAAGAGGAGGAGGAAGAGGAAGAGGAAGAGGAAGAAGAGGAGTTCCGCACTTCAGATGAGGAAGAGGAAGAGGACGCGATTCGGAATGGAGAGAGCTCTGCGCGCGCTTCTGCCCGCTACCAAAGGTATGCAGAGCAGTACGAGGATGAAGAAGAGGAATACGGAGACGAAGAAAGGGACGACACGAATCCAGATCCTATAGAAGTAATTTCGGACGACGAACAAGAGGTCGCAAATGTACCCCAGCCCGGTAGCGTTTCTGACCCAGAGTACTCTGACGAAGAAAACGCGAACCCGACCTCTCTTCTCATTGGACCACCAAAGCGCGCTCATGCCGTCGAGCAGGACTATGGCGACCAGGGGGAGGAAACAGGTTCAGAGTCGGAGAACGAGGCGGGTAAGCGCGTCATTCTGTTCATATCATTATATTTCTAATAACAGAGTGCCTGCGAGCAGCCTCATCTCCACCGCGTGCGGCCGAGGACGACATTTTCGAAGACGACGATGAACCTGAGGACGGTGCTGGCCAGCCTCAGCACGGAGAACCAGAAATCTTTGAATTACTGGATTCCGATGAGGAGGAAGCCGCCCCAGAGCAAGATGCTCATGCGAACGAAGATTTCGTACTAGATGGAGACCAAGATGAACAGGCTACAGAGGAGGACTTCTACGCTCCCCTTCAACTCTCCGCCCACGTGAATGACGACGTGCTTCCTGGCTCAAGCCCCATTTTGTCGTCACCCGTCGAACCGGTGCAGAATACCTTCCAGGCGGTTTTCGACGTCGATGAACCTGAACCTGAGCATACTCGTCAGGCCTTCGTTTTCACCAGTTGTTCAGTCTACTGATATTTGTGCGCAGAGCCGGAAACCTCCTTTGATTGGAACTACCCCCCTGCGTTCCCGCATGGTGTCCTCACATCTGGGCCAGGTCATCTCGCGACTCCAGTGGAAGAAGATGACATCGTCGCTTATGAGTACCCGCCGTCGGAGACATTCGGGACCAGCGACGATCTCCCGACGTTCCAAAGTGCAAGTCAGTCGGAGGCAGAACCCCTACAATTTGACGACGGGGTTCAAGAGCTCGAATCGGTTCCACCAGAATACTTCGTCACGGAGGCAGAAGAACGTGGACAGGATTTGGAGGACATTGAAGACGTTGATGCTCGGACAGTGGCCAGCGGCATGTCGGTTGACCTGCACCCGTTCACTGTGGAGGAAACGTTCACGGACTACGAACCCGACGACCGTGCGATGAGCACCGATCTTTTTGCGGCGGACGAGGAGATAGAGATGATGTACGACGATTTGGCCGTGAGCGGCGCCCAGCTGGATAACGTTCATGATTTGGATGGCGGTGACATGCTCCATGACCAGGCGACGGTGGGGGAAGATGCGAGCAAACTGATCCCGTCTCTTGATTTGCCTACCTACGGGGAAGTGGGCGGTCGACCAGTCCAGCAACACGAGGGCGCCATCCCCATGCCTGTCTCCGCGAACCCCACTGTTCACGACCCGTTCGGATCACGACGAACCACACCTCCCCCACCATTTATGATCGACTCCACACCTGTCTCCATCCCTCTCCCCGCGTCCTTGTTGAATATGGTGCGGCAGGCGTCAGGCTTGTTCACGCCTACGTCTGAGGTTCCGTCCGGAGTGGCAACACCCGATCAGGCCGTCGATTATCTGCGTTCAGGCGTTGCAGATTCTGGAGTTATCTTGAAAGATGACGCCGACCTTGCAAGCGCACAAGAGTCTGCAGCGCCTGTCCATGTTCAGGAAGCCATGGATGTTTCCGCTATGTGAGTAGCTTTAGGCGCCTGCATGATCTGGACGCTAACTCGCAGGCGTAGTGTCGCCGCAGAAGCCGTCCCTGTGATCGAAGAGGAGCAGACTGAAGTCGCCCCCGAGACCTCTAGCTCTGTTGCAATTGAGCTAGATGAAGAGCGTATGGTAGATGCAGCGTCGCTCCAATATCAAGTAACCGTTCCGGCTTCAGAAATCGACGCTGTCGCTCCATCGTCCGTAGAGATGGAGGATCACGTCGCGGTAGAGCAGGAGGAGCTCATCCCACAAGAAGACGCATTGCCGGCTTACCCGACTTTGACTGCTGGCGCTACGCCCCTCCTCGAGTTCGATCCGTACCCATACAGTCTGTCCACCCCTGGCGAGCGTCCTGATCCCATGGACGAAGAAGAGGTTTCCCTCTCACCCTCTTCCACTTCTGCGTCGGGTGATAAGGATTTGGAGGGGAAGAGGGAAGGCGACGGCGACGGCGACGGCGAGGCATCCGCGGCCACTTCTCGGGAGAATAATGAGGGCGAGATGGTGGGACGCGATACTGACGATGCGGAGGAAATGGAACTGCAATATCCCACCGAGTCGGATGTTGTGAAGGATGAAAATCTCGTCGAGGTGGACGGTGGTCGCCAGGAGGATGAGATGGAACTTCAGGATGTCGCCGAGTCCGACGTTGAAGCTGCAGATGTCGAAGTGGACAATGGTGCTCGCGAGGAGGATGAGATTGGGCTTCAGCAGGAGGCCGAAGCAGAGGAAGCGCAATCTGTCGAAGGGGCAGACGAGGTCTCGGAAGAGTCGGAGACTGACGCACATGGTGACGATGATCCTGACTATGAAGATTCATCTGTCGCGTCCTCCGTGGCCCCAGACGACATCCAAGAGCCGGTCGCCGATGAAAATGACATCGAGAACCAACCAGGCGCTATCGTCATCGAGGAGTCCGACGTTGATGAGCTTTTCGTTGAAGAACCCGCCGTCAATGAGCTGGTTGTCGAAGAACCCGCCGTCGATGAACTGGTTGTCGAGGCACCTGTCGCCGATGAACTTGTCGTCGAGGAACCCGTCACTGAAGTGCTCGCAATGGAGGAGCTCAGCCCTCCAGTACACGACGCCGCAGAAGAAGCTCCGAATGCGTATGTTTATATTTCTTGCCTAGTTCTGTCTAACTAAGGGTCCAGGCTCAGTCAAGAGATTGGTGTTCTTGGGCCTGTGGAAGGTTCTGCTGCAACTGGTTCCTTACCGGAAGATCAAGCAGAGATCCAAGATGTTGTTGTGGAAGAAAATGGCTTGGATGTTGAGAAAATGGAAGATGTGGCCGTCTCCAACGGAGTTTCCAGGTAAATTCAACTCTTTATCTCTCAAGGGGCCATTCTCACATAACTCGTAGCTCCATCGACACAGTCCCGGGTCTTCCGAGCTCTCCCGCGGCTGCGCCGGACATGGACGAAAGTGCCAATCTTTCCCTCAAGGCCGAAAGCCCTCCTGCGGAGGCCGAGACTCTTTCTTTGAAACGCAAGCGAGGACGTCCCCCCAAAGCATCTACTTCTACTTCGAACATAGGGATGATGGCAGAATCCCGCCTGTTGCGCGGATTGAAGTCCAAGGGCAAAGGAAAGGCTAAGGAGGAGTACCTCGACGACGACGACGACGCATCGTCAGCTTCCAGTGCGGACTCAGCAGCGCGACTACTCGTCGGGAGGTCGCGTTCCTCTTCTGTCGCTAGCGTGCGAAGCGCACCTTCATCTGTGGTGGTTGGAGATTCGTCGCCCAGTCTCCCGAGAATGAATAGTGTGATCAAGGCTGCGCGTCCGCCGCGTCCGGTGCCGAAGCTTCCACCTCCACCTCCCCCTCCACCGCCGCCGCCGCCTCTGCTGATGCACACACACTCTCATAAGCGTTCATTCGCGCACCAGCACCGTCCCCCTGCGTTGTCCCGTCAAACCACACAACAACAGCACCTGCTGCAACGGACGCCTTCGCGTGTCAGCGTCACTGAGAGCGTCCCCGAGGAGCGCTCCGAGCCGCCCTCACCATCAACGAGCTCGCAGCCCGCTCCGGCACCTCCTCGCAAGGAGACGCCAGTTGCATCGAGTAGTTCGCCCGTTACGCGCTCCCACTGCCGCTTCCACAAGATCAGCCTCCCAGAGAACGACGAAGATAAGACGGGCCCGCGGGTCTTCTTCGTCGTGCCGGGCTGCTCGCTCGGCGACGGCGAGCTGATGAAGGAAGAGGACATCCAGGATATGGGCGACGCGACACCCGACGACGCGGAACACATGATCGCTGACCTCGACGCGCTGCACTTTAGCTCGTATCTGATCGGCATCCTGCGGCAGCTCGTGGGGGTGGACATCCTGCGCGAGCAAGAGGTGTATTACCTCCCGCGGCCGGGCGAGGAGCGTGCGCGCAAGGCGCCGCGGGCGCTCGGGCACGAGCGGTCGATGTCGAAGCAGCTGCGCGTGTCGTCGGGCGGGTCGTTCGCGTCCGATGGCGGTGGGCCGTTTGCGGGGGTGAGGTCGCCGGGGTCGACGACGTCGTCGAGGGCGCCGAATTCCGTTGCGGGGTCTAGCTCGACGGCGTCTGTGAACACGGCGACGCGGCGGGGGCACAGGAAGGGCGACCGCGGGAGTCCGACGCCGTCATGGGCGCCGTCGCCGTCGCAAGCTGACGAAGAGTCGACGGACGAAGAGGAGAATCAGAGTCCGGATGCGAAGCGCATTAGGGCGGCGGAGGCGGAGGGGATCGCGGCGGCGGCGGCGGACAGCCCGAGGCGTACAAGGCGCAACAAGAAGCGCACGGATAAGGAAAAGGCGGAGTACAAGCCAGACACGCTTGAAGCGGCGGAAGCGTCGTCCGACGAGGAGGAGGGCAAGGGCAAAGGCCGGCGGAAGAAGAAAGGGCGCGGGGTGAAGCGGGGGCGACAGTCGGAGGCTGCTACACCTGGGCAGGAGGGCGGAGAGGAGAGGAAGACGAAAAAGCTCAAAGCTCGTGAAAGCGTTGGAGCTTCCTCTCAGCACGTATGATACACGGAAGAAAAGGAGCCTGGCAAGCACGAAACCGTTTGCTCGAATACATACATCTAAATTCTTGAGATATAAATCCGCTTGTACACTTCTCCGTTCATGGCAATATCACTTGGCGCAAGTCGGCGATGATCTAATCTTCGGATTGCGTGCTATATTCTACCACCATGACTCGAACATCCTTGAATCTTTCTCAATGGCCCGTGAACCAACTTTTGCCACTGACGCTCTAAAATCCGACCAGGTCGCGGCGTACCTCGCCCGTATCGAGCTTCCTGCGTCCCTGACTGAGTCCGCGCCGTCACTGGAGCTGCTTTCCAAGATCTACCTCGCACACCATTACCATGTCCCAAAAGACACGACAGTCATGCACGTCCCGGCGAAGGCGTGGAATGGGCCGTCGCAGCCCATCGTGCTGCAGAGCGCGCTGTACTCGATGCCGCTGAGGACCGCGGCGTTCGAGCGTATCGGTAGGATCTACAACCCCAAAAATCAGGCATCGGAAATTTGCTCACTCGGTGTAAGTGACTCACCACGCGGGCGGATACTGCTGGGCGAACAACCCCACGTTCGCGGCGCTGCTGCGCGGGCTGGGCTTCCGAGTGTCGGAGGCCGCGACCAAGGTGTTCAAGAACTGGGCGAACCTCGATCCGACGGATACAGTGGTGAAGGACAAGTGGGGGACCATTACGCACGTTGTGCTCGTCGTGGATTGGACGGCGAGCGGCGAGCGCTACGTGCTGGATGTGGGCTTTGGGGGCGGGGGATGTCCCATTCCGTAGGTATTCTTCCTTTGCGGGAATTTTCCAGGGCTAATCCTAGTTATAAGGATGCCTCTACGGGACGGCGCGACGGTGGCGGGGCTGAACCCGTTTGAGGCCTGGACGATCCGCCACGAGCCCTTTCCGCACGAGCCCGCCGATACGCCGCCCATAGATGTGATTCCGGGGTGGACGATGTACCGCCGTACGTCTCCCCCGGGCACCAAATTCGAGTCTTTTCCAGACGCTCCCGACGCGGAGACACCGAGCACCTGGGCACACCAGTACCACTTCCTGCTCGCGTCGATCACCGTGCGCGACATCGGGCTGTACGACTTTTACTCGCAGGCGCACCCGCTCGCGGCGTTTACGGGGTTCTTCCTCGTCACGCGCCTGCTGCCGGGGACGGGCGGCGCGCGGCGGAGCGTGATGTTTGCGGAGCGGATGGTGAAGGAGGATGGGGTACGGCGCGCGAGGGTGCATACGACAGGGGGCGACGCGGGAGAGGGGCCGAGGGATATTGAGTATGTCCCGATGGAGACGGGTCCAATGCGTGTGTTCCTGGAGCGCGAGTTTGGGTTTGTCTTTGAGAGCTAGAGACGTATTTCGCTGCTAGAAATGAATTTGTCTTAAGAAACCAATATTCGATTGACGCGCGGCGCGATCAATTGGGTTGCGCCTAGCACATGACCGTGTTCGCTCTCCTCCGAACCCAAAAGTCAATTTGAAGCCTTGTCAACTACTAACCACCACCATGTCGACCGAAGACTCGCTCCCCAAAAAATATACCTACGCATGGTCTCCGGACTCGGAGCTCTCGCTCGCCGACTTTCTCAAAAAAGTACGCGGTGTCGACTGGTATGTATGCAGGAACTAACGCGTGGCGAACCCCCAAGTACAAGCCGTCCATGGTGCAAAACGACGGCACCAAACCTGTGAGTCGTCGGGCGCCAAGATGATTCAGCTATATCTGAAATGACCGCTGCACATAGTGGATCTGGGTCCAAAAAGCCGACGCGCCCTCCCGAAAGGACACTAACGAAGACGAGGCGATTCAAGAGGGCTCGGAGCTGTGTACGTGTTCCCCTTCGCCCTTCTCTCCTCGCAAGCGCTGAATAAAGGTCACGGTGGAAAGTGGAGACGGTTTCGGAGCGCGTCGAGGAGATCAAGAACGACGCGAGTATCCCGGCGCGGTCGAGTAAGAAGACGGGTGAGTGCGCGACGTATCAGACGCGTTTTCGATGAATTTACGGGGGATGCATAGGCGCGAAGGGGAAGAAGGAGGTGCGGGAAGAGGTATGCATGCTCCCCGACTGAGGGAGCGCGTTAATTCATGATGCTGCTACTGTAGGTACAAGCAGAGGCGACGGAGTCTTTCAAGAAGATTGCCATTAAGCACGGCTTCGTATCAGGAAAATGGTACGCGTTACAAGTCCAATATATTTACTGCTCGCACTGACAACAACCAGGCTGTCCTTCGCGCCGGCGGAGAAGGTAGACGTGATATGGTCGAATCTCGCAAGTCAGTCTGCGCACGGTCTTGCTTTTAACCATCCTGCTAATTGAACCCAAACAGCCTCTTTGGTAGAGGGGCCGCTCGCCGCGACATGCGCGTTCCGGGCTAAGGTTGCGACGTCCTCCGCGGACGGTGACGCGAAGCAACATCTAATCTGCATCTACATGCCCGATGTGTACGACAAGGACGCCGTTACTGAGGTGAGAATCATGTGTTTTATTCTAGGAAAAACAGCGACCGACATGTTTTCTTAGGTGATGAAAGTGCTCCTACGCAACCACGGGATGAGCCTGAGCGGCGTCAAGTCCAACATGTACACAGTTCTGGGCATCGACAGCAAGCACCCTAGTGGGATCCCGAGCACGGTACGTCGGAACATTTCGTTTGGATGTGAGGTTGATTCAGCTGTTATTTTTTCAAAAGACATGGAAGAATGCGGCATTGCTTCCGGACAGCGAATCCAAGGTAGATAAAGTATATTTTCACGCAAGACAGTTACTGAAGTAGATATTCAAGGCACTGAAGGAGGCGTATTTCGAGGGACTCGCGGAAGCCAAGGAGGCGGCCAAAAAAGAAAAAGCTGCGAAGCCCGAGGGAGACAAGGGTGACGCAAAGGCGAAAGCGAAGCCGCAGCTGAAGAAGAAACAGGCCGAGGACGATCCATTTGGGTCGGACGACGATGAAGACGAGGAGGAAGCGGAGCGTAAGGCGGAGGTGAAATCGAAAAAAGCGCCGCCCAAGGCAGCGGCAAAGAAACGGGCCAAGGACAGCGACGACGAGGAAGACGAGGAGGAGGAGGAACGGCCAAAGAAGAAGCAAGCCGGAGGGAAAAAGTAGATTTATTCGAATAAACTAGTGTAAATATATTTTGTGCGTGCGAACACGCTCGTCTTGCCACGACTACGCACGAATCTGCGACGATGATGTCCGCCTCCGACATGGAACAAACCCCTGTCCAGAATATCCAGGGCCAGTTCTCCCGCGTCCAGCGCCAGTACCAGCAGCTCCTCGACCGCTGGACCCCACACACCCTCAACCGCTGGCTCGCAACAGCCGGCCTCCTTGCCGTCTTTTTCCTCCGCATAGTCCTCTCCCAGGGCGTGAGTACCGCCCATATCCCTTTTCTCCCTCGCAAAAATACTGACCGGATTCCCAGTGGTACATCGGTATGTCTTGTGCGAATCGCAGAACAAGTAAACTGAAAAAAATTCAAACCAAAACCAGTCTGCTACGCGCACGCCATCTACATCCTCAACCTGCTCCTTGCGTTCCTGCAGCCAAAGTTCGACCCGTCGCTGCAGGAGGACCTGCTCGCGGACGACGCGGAAGAGGGCGGCGGCGCGGAGTCGTCGCCACTTCCCAGCGCACGCGACGACGAGTTCCGCCCGTTCGTGCGCCGGCTCCCAGAGTGGCAGTTCTGGTGCGTGCATTCCAGTCCCCGCCGCGTGGTGTTGATATCATTTCCCTTCAAAAGGCTCTCCGCGACGCGCGCGACACTCGTCGCCCTGTTCTGCACGCTGTCAGAGGTCTTTGACGTCCCGGTGTACTGGCCCATCCTCGTCGTGTACTTTTTCGTCCTCTTTGCGCTGACGATGCGGCGACAAATCCAGTGCGTACTGATCGCTTTTTCTGTTTGGCGTTCTTTCCGTGCCCTCCTCATTTCTTCCCTTTCCCTTCCCTCATCCCGTCCCTCCTCACTGACTTCTCCCTCCCAGACACATGATCAAATACAAATACGTCCCATTCGACATCGGGCGCAAAGCGCGCTACGGCGGCGGCGGCAAGTGATTCCGGCGACATGTAGAGAGGCGGGGGGAAAGCCATCGTAATAAGTACCTCGATGCTTTGTTTTAATCGGACAGACAGACTATATACTACCGGGGGCATTACACTGTATAGACAAACAGGCTCCCCTTCTTGGTTTCTGCATCCTTCCGGCGACTTTTTTTGGCCTCGGTTTCTGTCTATTTATTCTACATCTAGGTGAGGGAATGAGGACGAGTTCATTTTTTCTCTCCTTTTTTTGGGTCTTGCCTTGATTTTTCTTTAGCCATGGATCACACTTACCAAATGTGCGCCAAGGTCCAACTTCGCTCTGGTTATTGTCAAGTTCACTGACTCTTTGCGTTAGGCGTGGACTTTCTATGTTCTTTGCGAATAACAACTCGTGTTCCTTCCCTTGTTCTTCGAGGGATCCACAGCTTCGTTTTCTCGTGGTGCCTGCCTACCTGGATTGAGCTGAGTTCTGGGTTTTGGTTTTTACTCGACGAGTCATGTACATCCTTTGGCGCCAAAAAAGACGCCCCAGACTATTTTTGCGCGGTGCGGCGCTTACCTCGAAGCTTCATGTGTCAGTTCACGATCATGAATCCTCATCCTCCCTTGATTAATATCCTTTTTCTTTCTTATCAGGAGCGAGTATGATTGCAGACAGAACTTCATGACAAGCCGTAATTTTGATTGTTTCCACTTGGGATTGAAGATTCAGAACCCCAGAGCCCTGTTTTATGAACAAAATTTTCATTTCGAGCCTTGTTGTACCGTGGGAAAATAAAACGCAAAATTTGGCCGGCTGACGAAAAAAATAGTGTACCTCTTGGAGCCTTTTAGTGCATTGGAAATCCTCTTGGCAAGACATCTCCATGTAAAAAGTGCATTGAATGGCTTTCCATGCTCCTTGACAGCCATTGAGGCCGACATAGGCACACCTATGACCCGAAAAAGGAAATTGATGCAAGGTACAGCCACCGGCCCGGACCGAAAACGCAAAATCTTCCTAGCGAAAAATATTTTTTCTACTTTTCAAAGTTTTGCTCCGAGGGATCTGTAGAGGACCTTCCTATAGTGCTATTCACGCAATAACGTTGTATCTCAATGAAAACTGGGGTGTCAGTAGCAATTTCCAAATTGGGACAAAAACCTGTCACGAAGTTTGGTCTGCAATCATATCATTGATGATTTCATCATCACGAATTGCACCCTTGGCGAATTACACTCCAGGCGCTTTCACCACGAATTGCATCCTTCAAAGCCAAAAATCGAAATTAGTCCAAAACACGCTCTCCCTCTAATTATCCTTTCCTTTGACGCTGAAAAATGGGGGGGCGCTTTTTCTTGACGCTCATATCTTGTTCATTTCTGCGAATTGCATCCTTCAAGTTGTATAGCTTCCGAAACGGGAAAGTGGTGCGCGCGCGTTCCCCGAGTCCTCGACACTCGATGTTCGGTGTTCGTTCATTTCCTCGAGGACGGCATCTTGGGCGTCTCGCGCCCTCGCGTCCTGTCTACCATCCCTTGAATGCGGGATAAGCGCTGGGCCGTTTGCCCTTGCTTTCTGTGTTTGGTGGGTCTTTCAATTGAAAAGACGATCTACACAGAGCATTCCGCCTCCCGTGCCAGTAGCGCTGACCCCTACTGAAGCTAACTAACCTCTGGATTTTGTTCGGCGACTGCGTCCAAAAGGCGCCCTGAACTACTTGTCGTCGCAAGCACTGCAGCTGTTGATTGATGCGAATTGCATCCTTCTAAGTCGAAAATAGTCCAGTCCCAACTACATTCTCCCAGCGTCTGAGATCTGAGTGTTCCTTCGACGCTGGACAATGACGCTCGTTCTCCGAGTCATTGACACTCACGTTCATTTCTTCTAGGTCGTCTTGCGCCACAATCTGTCTTTACCTTTACGTCTAGTTCTTCGAGTCTATATGATTGCTCGCGCACTGCAGGAAGACTCTTATGGGCGCCTTGGGTATAATGCCGGACTCTCGGCCGGTCACTGGACTTGCTCTGCTTAATGTGCCTGTACTCAGAATGGAGAGCACTGCCGCCAACTTGACTACTCGAATGAAGCGATAAGCGATATTTGTTGCTTGTCCATTGCGGATCCTTTCCTATCACATGCGCGCGGGCGCTAATTAGCGCATACGCATTGCCTTGTACTCAAGGCTACGATCCCCGAGCACTACATGTCAAGGACTTTGGCGCGATATCTCATGTACGTGTGCCAGTCGACGGGTATCGAAGAGAAAAGAGCTGTAGAACACGCGCTTTCAAGTTGGATCTACGGTTCTCCCGACACCTCTTGAGGAAATTTCAATGGAATGGAATAACTCGGACATTCGAATTGCTGATCCGTACTTTCCTGCATTGCGACCCTGATTACTCGGGGCCAACTCGGGGCGCCCCAACAGCGGGAAGTCTACCATTATTGATTATCGATTTTATTTAGTTGAGTGGATTTGTGGCGCCGTGGTGGGGGCAAGGGAAGTCGATTTTTTACGGTACTTCGGCGGCGTATGCAGACTGGGGTTGAATTCTGGCAGATGGATAAATAATAATGGAGTCATGGATAATAATCATTCTGCCACTATGCCGCTCTACCACACTGTCGCTGTAGAAGCCATGCTGCCCGCCTATCCTCTTAGAGTCCGGACGTTGGGAGATCTGCAGAAGACGAAGACATAGACTCCTCCATCAGATGAGGCCGACTCTCTATCAACGATGGGTCCCGAGTAAAAAGGTACGGACAGATAGGACGCGCTTCTGCCCAGAACGACGTTTTGAGGTCAGAAGTGCTCATCATGTGTGATGGTAGGTCGTTTCGCGCGTAAAGTTTTGGGTTGTGATGGATGTGGACGAATCCCCGGAACGCGATAGAGAGAGCATGTGCCTCCGCGCCAACGTGGGGGGGACAAAGATCCGTCCGACGGCCAGAAAACAAGAGGACGGACGGAGACGAACGAACGAGGAACGTGTCGCGATGACGCAGTAGACTCCGAGTCATTGCTGCATTCCAACTTGCTGGTGTTTCGAAAGTAGCTCCTTGACACTGCTTATGGCACCTTCCCTGGCGCGGATGAGTCGACGCGCTTTGGGCAGGTCCCAGTCGATCCATCCAGAGTAATCTGGCGTCCTCACTGTCGCAGCAGATTCGCCCTTGAGCACCGCAAGTTCGTCGCGCAGCTGAGCGAGAATGTCATCCAGGCTGCGCAGGGTCGTGAGCGCGTCCTTGACTTCTTCCCTGCGCTTGAATTCGCGGCAAACCTCGAGCGCGCACGTCTCGATGTGCGTAAAACGCGCGGGGCCAAGCATGGTGCCGCCATACCACCGCGTCACGACGACCACCGCGTCAATAGCGCCCTGCTTGCGCATGGCATTCAAGATCTTCTCTCCGCCCCACCGCTCGCCTTGAACTCAATGAGTAAGAAGCGCGCTGATATTATTGAAGTGTCGTTGCCGAAGCTAGTGCTTACCGTCGTCCGCGCTGTTTTCGCGCACCTCAAAATCGTCTGGACCTCCAAGACCCGTGCACCCCTTTTTCAGCACCATGCACCTCCACGCATGCATCTCATGCACGCTTTCGTACGACGCGGATTTTTGCGCGTGCACGACGTTTGTTAGATGCGCGATGCATCCTGCGGCTTCTGAGGGTGAAGATGCTGCATAGATGGTCGCAACGAAGAGGGAGCCGCGGTCGCGAATTTCCTGCGACGTTGCGAGCGGCTGGGGCTGCGGTCGTCCAGAGGTGAAACCTAGCGATTCAAGTGTTGCAGACATGAGGACGTGTTGTTTGGTTAGAGCGCCTTTGTTCAATACCCCTATCTCTCTTTGGAAAAATTCGATTTTTATTCAAGGAAATAAATTCCAGTCTACTGCCTCTCGAAACGCGGTTCCACGAACTTAACCTGGAGTTGCGGGAAAGATGGTCCCTCTGACCCGGAAGCAGCCGCAGGTGCAGGACTTGTTCTAGCACCAAATTGGAACAGTCCACCCTCGCTCAAAGGTTGGGGAGACCATTCCTGTAGAGGGGACAGCTGGGATTCCTGCGCTGGATGCAACGACACCGACATAGGTCGAGGCGTCTGCTCGAAGACTCCGGTTGCTGGCCCCAACTGGGACGAAGTCGCTGACATGGGCCGAGAGGGAGGAGAGTCTGGGGTACGCGGCAACGGCTGCCCGACCAATAGACGTGAGTCAAAGTAGCTTTGAGGCGGCGGCGAAAGGCTCGGGCCTAACCCACTAGGCGGCCCATACACCGATGGTATGGTGCTCTGGGGGCTCCGCATTCCGCTATCTGCGTCGGAGCCAAAGTATGATTGCTGCGCGTATGAAAGGGAGGCCGGGTGTATACCATGGCTGTGTTTGTGATGGCAAAGACTTGGACTGACAAGCGACGAGCTGAGCATCGAAGACGAAGCCAACGAATATCTGTCGTTGTCGTATTCTCCCCGGTCGCGACTGTACAGAATTGGGTCATACTGGAGGTCGCTCTACAGTCGGCCTCGTCAGAATTGCATCACCGGAGGTGTTAAACCTTACCTGCTGGATAGCAGCAATTCGCAGCCCACCAAGGACTTCCACGCTTGCGGTGGCTTCTTTTGTCTTGCCTTCCTCTACGTCTTCAATCTTGCCACCATAGACTTGGCGCAAGAGCCGCATTTGGTCGGCGTGGACGCTGGGTGTAAACAATTCTGCATGCAGCGATGGGTGCCCAAACCGATTCTCCAGCCTGTGTTTGACGGCGTCTCCGCGGGTAGAATGCACATGAGCTGTGAAGAGTTCCTCCTTTTCGGGCAAGTAATAATAAAAGTTCTTGTTGAACTTGCGGTTCATGTAAATCTTGAAAATGATGATCATGAGGATGGGAGGAATGGCAATTATCATCTTTGTGGAACGGAAACTGATTTGCAGCCCGATAGCTACAAAAAGAAAGGTTCAGAAAATCGTCGAATAATATTTCGAGGGTCCTTACTGAGAATCATCAGACATTGCATCAAAAAAAGCGAGACCAAAACTCGATTGATGACAACGTTCCACAGACGCTGTGTCAATGTCAGAATAGCCCGGCAGGCAAAGCTTCAAACTCACTCCCCCGGTTTCGACCTTGGTTATAAATACAAACATCAACTGATACTGGGGTGATAATCAGAAAAAGGTTGTGTACGATATCGGTCGAGTTGATTCACCTTGTATACCCACGAGCTCATCCAAAACACGATGGCAGCCGCCAGCGAAACTAGCGGAACAAGAGGCGCAAAAATAAGGCCAACCGTCGCCATGAAAAGCTACCTGAGATAAGATTCCGCTTTACGGACCACGACACCGAGCTTACCAGATTAGAACTGTGCGACGTTAAGTCAAGGTTCGACATGAAGTGCCTGATCGCTTACTAGTAAATAGCATATTCGAATCTCGGTGGCTGCGTCCATTCACGTATATCGCGTGGGGTTCTTCCAAAGACGCTACAGAGATTGGATGAGAAAATGGAATTGTAGCATCGAGCCTCTTGACTAACCGAGTCTTGAACGAGACCCACACCAATTTGATGATCTGAGCAAGGTCGAAAACGACGAGGAAACCGCGAAGACTGAAAACAGCTCGATCATGTACGATTCATCATTGTCTTGTAAAAGACCCACGGGAAAAATTTTAACCAAAAGGTAGAGGTGTTGATATACGTCCTGGGGATCTTGCTAGGCAATTCTGTCAAACGTTGTGAGTATACTTTCAGACCGACGACTCGCGGAACTTACTGTCCACATTGGCGATTATCGCTTTGGTACTTGCATGTTTTCCGATGAGGTCCATAATTTCAGTGACAGAATCTAGAATCGCGTCAACTTTAATTCAAAGCAAGAGGGGAGTGTATTACTCAGTACGACGCCGATCAGACTGAATACGATGAGCTGGCTAATTACCAGGAAGGCGAAGTACCGCGCAACGACAGCGCGATCGAGACGCGCGTGTGTCAAAGCGCCTTGATATTTGCCGAGCCACCGCATTATACGAGGCAGGAATATGGTGAAAAGACCCGAGACTGCAGGAGGTACGACACCGGAGATGATCGCGAAAGAGATTTCGGATTCACCGAGCCAGTTGTCCAGAAAGGGTAGGTATCCTGCGGCGGCAACCTGCAAACAGATGAGTACGGGTGACCAATCGGGAGAATAGCACATACACCGTCTAGATTGGCCAGAGCAGCCACAAAAAACAAGGGAATCAGACTGAGGAAACAGATGGTCGAAAGCCATCCGAAGCCTATTAAGCGCTTGCAGGCAAGCGAGCGTTTAGATTTATTCATGTTCAGCCATATCTGCATCCGGAGTCAGATAAAATTCCTCGACAAAATGAGCAACTCAACGATGTCTTTGGGATTCGGGGCCAAGGTAACTGTGGCTCCTCGAGGATGCTTTCCGTCCAATTTTCTCGCCACAATGTGCGCATACGGCACCGCGGCGAGGGACGCAAACCCATAGTTCTCCGGTGCGCGAGTGTTGATTTTAGAACGGTACTGTTCGACCGCGGCCTCGGTTTTCTTTAGTTTGTTTCTGGTAACACAGCGATTAGCAAAGCTCGTGAATGCAAGTGTCTGGATATACGTGTAGTATTCGATGGCGTCGTGGTTCGCCGCTCCAATACCACAGAAACCACCGGTTGTGACCACTGGACGTGATTTGTTCTGGATACCGCCTTTGAGATACTTGACGAGCACGGCCTCGAAGTCCCGGACAGTCTGGTTATGATACTCGATCAGCTGTGGGAGATCGCCAACAGCCCTTGCCATGTGAACGGAGGTTATAGGATATGGAGCGATTTGCCAAGGATTTCAGTCAAGCCGACGTCCCGTTGAAGTTTCTTCGGGACGTTGGTGATGCTCAGCGTGCGAGCATAGAACGACCTGATATATTCTGGCGATTTGAACCACTGGTTTCGCAGCTTGACCATGGCTTGTCCATGGAGAAAAACGAAGCCGATGACAAGGATGGTGATGAGGTACGAGACAGCAACATGTAGATAGAGGCTATTTCCTTGGACGTCTCGAATGGTCAACATGCTCAGCGCGTCCCGTTTCTTGGGGTCGACATGGGCACGATTGTAGTGGAAGTTGATCGGGATAAGAATGCAGCAAGTCAGGATAGCTACGCCTGCAAAAATTTGACGCAGGAGGCGCAGGAAGCGTAGAAAAGCCACCGCATCGAGGCCAACTTTGTCCAAGAGCTCAGGCTCCTTGGCATGCATCAGCGGGGGAAGCCAGCCACAGAAGGAATCGCCTATTCGTGGTGGAGATTTATCTCCAACGTGGTATTTCACTTTGGGTTCGTAGATGATCTAAAGCGGGTCAGAACTTGCCGAACCAGCTTCTTCAGTCATCCTACCTTATTCCTCGGTCGTAGAAGATTGAATAATACCAATGTTACAAGCGAGAAGGCGCTCATTAAAAGCACTTGCGTGCCTACAGCTGCTGGAGCCAAAGTCCTTCCAGCATTGAACGCATCTGCAGCAGCTTGTGGATCAAAACCCATGGCGAAAGAAAGAGGGAACACGGCAGGAGATTCGAAGACTTTAAGGAATCCAGGAGCGAATGTATGACATTAGCCAAGACATTGAGGGCGGTATCAAATTGAGACATAGAGGGGTGTTTTGTTTTGTAGCTGGGCAAGATACACAAGTCCCAGGTGGTGGGCACAAACGTGAATATTGAGCACAAAAACGGAGGATCAGGGACCTTGGGTTGACTTCTAGGGTCGGGTTTTCGATAGTCCAGCCAGTTGAATATGCCTCCATTGCATCCGCCAGGGGCCCGATTTACTCTTGGCTGGTCTTACCCATCCCTGAAGGCAGTACTACGCCAACCTACGCCAACGCACGGGATCACAGTCAACAGATTACAACAACAAACCTCGGCCGAAACACTCCGACCCAGATCCGACTTGATGAAATTTCTCCCTGTGGTTTCGCGCATCTCAGTTCACAAGCACTGGACCATTATTTGTCGCAATGTCCGCATACGGTGCTATTTCGAGATCGACATCGTCAGCAATTCTCTCTGCGCCACTTCCCGCCACATTTTGGACTGTTCGACGTCCAGTTGGAGATGCCAGATCTGTAACCGTCCACCACTTTCCGGATGCCTCTGCCGCCAAATTACACCCTGGGCTGATAGATTATCTTGGTGCTTAGTTTCTCCATGGATGGGCTGCACGAACTTGATGCCTGTACCTCGCAGGTGCTGTAATGGCCCAAGAAATCGAAGACGGAATGACTTATCCTCAAGAAGAGATGCCTGCTGATGCTTTTGAATCATACTTTTTCTCTGGCGATGTTTTCCTGGCTATCTCAAACTTGGGCAGTCCCGAAGGTGCCGAAGGAACAGAAGCGACGTTGACTATCGAAGAGGCTAGGCAGCAAAGGACGTGGGAGGAGTGTATTGCGGGCTACTACTATGTTAATCATTTCTCTGTTCGTCGGAGGATGTGTTAAAACTTCTCCAGGTCAAACCCAATTACCCAGGTCGATCATCGCATGTATGTATTTTCGGAGTTGATCTTCATTGTTCGTATTTTCATGACCAGGGATAGATTTGCAACGGCGGATTCGTAGTTCCTCCAATTCAGCGCGCGAAGGGCTATGGCTCTGCTCTGGCCAAATCATATGTGCATTATGCACCAAAGCTCGGATACCGTGGTAGCGTTTTCAATCTCGTGTACACAAATAATGCCGCGTCGGTCAAGTGAGTTTGTTTCGCGTTGATCCAGTTGAAATCGCTAACCATACATAGATTATGGGAGGGACTAGGCTTCAAGAAAGCTGGTTTGATACCCAAGGCGGGACGTCTGAGGAGAAAAGATGGGAATGGAGAGGAATATGTCGACGCTTGGGTGTTTTACAAAAGTTTCGTCGACGAGGACGGAGCTGAGCCAACTTGAAGCGATCCCGGTCCTCCCATGGACGCCGCCCCAATGTTTTCTCCCCATTTATAGAACCTTCCATCTTTCAATCTTCTACTTTGGGGATTGGTTTATACCATTTCAGGAATGTTGATTGGACCTACCATCGCGCGGAACTCGCGCCGACGGATCCGACATCCAGGTACGCAACAAAAAATCAGGATCCCTCGCGACGTTCCAGACTATCATTATGAACCTGGCTCGGTGAATGTCAAGTTTCAACCAACCCTAACCAACCCCGTATACGAGGATGCCACAGCGCCCGACGCCCGAAGACTCGACCATTATGCACCGTACTCTGCGCTCTCATTCATCAGATTGTGGCGGGGGCGTGGAATCCTGCGAGATTAGATTGGGTTTTAAAGTTGGCACTGAGTTAGGTGATTGTTCCTCCAGTAACCAATTACCATAAAAAGCCATTCTGTTTCCATTTTCTGTTGAACTCGCAGAACCATCAAACACATACAGGGAGGGTATCTTTTTGAGGAGATAGCACTTTCATCGCACCGAAAAAAAGTGGGAGGAAGGATGTTGGTACGACAATAGCGGGAGTAGGGCAGCAAACGTGTTTCGTGGCCTATGTTCCGATGTCTTCGTTTGTTTCAGGAATTTGGCTCAGTGCTCAATTGGACCGAGCTGGCAGCGGAGTCGGATCCTCATCGAATGAGCATCGATGGGATGGACGTGGACAAGACGTGGAACGCTAGCATTCCGGAATGCTCTCCACACGCAATCCCGGTATGACGCGGCTTCCCGAACCCCCGAGCGGCCGCCACTTGCAAATGGAGAACCTTCGGGCATTGGTCGGCTTCCTGGCCGATTCCTGGCCGCGGGAGTGTATCTATCAGGTACACTTCTCCTTCGCCATGTTTCAGCCGTCTGGCGCGGCCGCTCCATGTGTGAGGGAAGTGGGTCAGGGCGGGCTGGGGAAATTTAGAGTGACAAAGTGGAGTTGAAAATGCAGCCAGAGGCATGGTCTCTGTATCCGGTCGAGCGTGTCCAGATAAAAAACGATGGGACAAGATGGGAGTTTTCGCAAAAGGAGTTGGCGAGAAAAAGGTGGAACGGTCAGGTGATGCTGTTCACTCTTGATTTCAACAGTCACCCTGCGATATCCTGAACTGCGGCGCTCACTCGATGCTCGTGTGGACATCGATTCAAAGAAGATCCACACGCCATGCAGAGGAAGATCCGTTGGTAGATATTTCCCGCTGGGCATGCTCCACGCATGGCTAAGGCTAAGCTTGCGTTTCAAAGTGGTCTGTGTCGAGATCATACCGTGAAATCCCTTTATACGCTACCACACACTGGCAATCCATGATGCACCGATCTTCATCCCATTCCTCCGAGTCAAGCTTCGTTATCCCATATCTTCATCCCAGAAGTCTATGAAAAGTCTATGAACGGGTGCTTCACCGGAGCTTCCCTCGGGTCCGTTCAACATCCCCCAAGCTTTATCTATGGAATGGCATCCCTTATATCCGCGGTGAATGTGTCGCCAACTTCATCTCGACGCGTCGAGCCTCTTCAACATTGTCTTCGTTGACAGCAAGCTGGTGGCTCGGGACTCAATAGCGAACTTCGGGCTGGGCTTGCGCGTAAATACAGATGGTGATCGGCTATAGAGACTACTACCTTGCGGCGCTCGCAACGATCTTGTTGTTCAAAAATGAATTTGAATCTCCAGCTGCGGTCGTCGACTTCGACACCACATTGTGTCCACAACTTTCAATTCATGGGCTGTGCTGTGATATCATAATATGGATCTTTGTTACGGTCCCAGACGGCCTCGGTATATTGCGTCAGACTCATACCTGTCCCACATAATAATCAGCCAAGCGTGGTGCTCGGTGATATGGTAGGAACGACGGACATCGTCGGCGTTGTGATTGATACAAAATCGTGTTTGTCATTTACCGAGTGCTGCAACAAGATAAACATCTCGAATGTACCAAGGGCAGTTGACGGGATGCGAGTATGGTGTCGGCCCCGTTGTTCCAACGTGTTTTATTCATCGAATGGACTCAATGTTTTCATCGGAAAGCCTGAAGGTTCTCACATCAGGAAGATCTTACTTCTTTGAACATATCATGGAAGATCCCTTTGCTTTTGCTGCAACAAACAGCATGCACTAAGAATCTCGGTGAGTCATGGTTATCAGAGCTGTTCTCCAGCTCCCTACCCACACTTGAGCAGATTGCCGCTAACAGTAGGGCAATAACCGGGGTAGGAAGTATGAATACCCATCTCTTCTCCAAGTCGTTACAGCAATCCGTATCGAACCGAGCGCCGAGGGAGTGTATCACCCACAGCTGTAGTATTCCTGCCACTACATTTTATCTGCCAGCGCGCATTCAGACGTGGCGCAAGATAAAAATGTATGTTCGGTAAACATAGAAAGCGCCAACTTTTCTGCTATCTGAAACCCCGCTTCATTTTGAAAACCTGATTTATGATATTTCTTGAATAGGTGAGTTGCCTTAACGGTCTGCGTGGTGTTGGTGTGGTGTTGAGGAACAGGAATACCAGCAGTATAGACGCAGTGTTGCGAAAAGGTTCAGTTCCCGAGTAATGAGGCGTGATTGCGGTATGTCTCAAAGAGTCCGACAAAGTTCGCGAAGGGTTACTCCGCCGTGGGGTAGGGCGGACAAAGAACAGGACCCTTGAACGGCAAACGGCACCCAAAGAAGAGATGTAATGGCGCCGAATATCCACGGCCCTGGGATAAGTCGCAGCACCAAGCCTCATTTAACAGTCGTGCCTCCTGCGAAGCGAAAACAAATGTTGTAGTGACATTCTCTGTGAAGAGATTGCAGCATCAAGTGGGTCTGGTGAGAGCCGTGGTAGCCACGATGCCTGAACATTAAACTAGCGCTAAATTGGGGAAGGTTGTCATCCGGATCCGCGGACCGGAAGGGCTGTGCGCGACCTTTCCAACAGACGAACGACGCCCGTTCTGGGATGCAAAGTACACTCCGGCCTTTGGCTAAAGCCAAGCTTGCCCCGAGCCATCGTGCCGGATGGTGCTTCTGCGAACAGGACTCGCAAGTCCCGACGAATAGTAATCCGAGGCTGCGCCACTATTACCTTGTGCAAGAGGATGGGCAAGAAAGCAGTGATTTGCGTCATTTGCGTCGTTTCACGGAGAAAAACATGCGGAAACACAGGGGCGGGTCGATTCAACATGCGAATACAGCGCGTTGACTCGACTGGATGCACACGGAAGTCTGTCGGCCGACACGGTGTTCCCACCGGGCACGGAGAGCGAAACCCGGGTGGTACGGCTATGGGGCGGCAGAGGGAATGAATGCTATGGGCCGACGCGGTGACTGCTCGGAGTGAATATGTATATTTAAGTTTGCTTAACCCCGCCGCAATAGCAACAGGACGCGGAAAGGCATGCACAGGCCTACGGACAGGGAGTTGTCCGACGGAGCGCACGGGCAGGATACGGAGAGCGGTGCAATGCAGTAGCTATAGGGTTCAGGGGCGTACAGGGAGTAGTCACTGCGGTCACAAGCGCCGCAGCGAGGCAGTGCCAAACATCTCTTTAACCGGAACACCCACGTCCTCCCGACACCCCATCGGCTTTTGCTGTCCTATAAGACCACGATCCTTGGCACTCACTTTCCTTGTACACCGGGACTCTAGTATCCTACTGGCCGAATAATTCCGCCGCTGCGAGTGAGGTCAATTCACCTCTACCCAGCCCCCACACCAGCCCACACACCGGGAACTGAGGTCTACAGTTTTGCATTCCTGCAGGTGAGCAGCTTTCACTCAAACGTCTTGCCTTGCCACATTTGGTTTGTCGAGCCACGTGCATTGCAAGAAACAAAAAATTTATTGATCAAAATGATCGCGATCTCGATAAAGCGAAAGGCTCGCTTCGCACCCAATTCCTTATATCTGTGCCATGTCGAATCCCCGATTTCTGACGTTGCCCCGTCTTTGAAGGCACAAATACCCACCGTTGCTCGCCATCCCGTGACAACTTTTAATAAATGGCCGCGGTCCATCCCCAGCAGCAACCCCACCATCGTGACATTCCCAAGAAGGTCCCCCTCAACGGTCCCCGGCAGTCCGCCTACTCGGTACCTCCAGTCAGTTGGGGTTACTTGCTGTCTCTTCTGTGCTTTCTCTAAATTTTTTCGCCTCAAATAACAGCCGCAAGCACAGCCCAAAACCGACCCGTTCTACGGCTACGAATATATTGCCCAACTCAGTGCACGGTTATCACGCACCTTTTCGCATGCCCCCCTTTCCCCCCACAATCTACACATTCGCAGGCGAAACTACCCTATTTTATTGCCTATGCACTCCACCGCACAAAATTGCACCAAGCCGTCACCTATGCGGCGCTTGTCCTGCTTCAGCGCTTAAAGGCGCGCTTTCCCACTGCACGCGGCTCTTCGGGCCACCGGCTCTTCATATCCGCCTTCATGATCGCCTCCAAGGTCATCTGCGACGACACGTACTCGAACAAATCGTGGAGTATGTCGCGCAGGGAATGTTTACCTTGCGAGAGATCAACCAGATGGAGCGCGAGATGTGCAACTATCTCGATTGGGACTCACTGTCGACAACCCGATATTGGCCAACTTCGAGGCCATGGTCCAGCGGGATTTTCCTCCAGGTTCCAAAGGGCCCTATCCGACATATTCATTGCATATGGTGTCGAAGCGCGCGCCAAGGCTGCCGCTTCTGCCTCCAACACTCCCATCCCGGAACCAAACTCCACCACGAGCCCTATCCCGTCTTTTGGCCAGCAGCGCCAGGCGACGCCGACGAAGCCATATCCGGCGCCACCGCCACCGATTGTGCCTCCTCCCCCATTGTACAAGAAGTCGTCGTCGTCGCCGATGACGCCGGATACGCCGACGCACAGTCATTCCAACTCTACGTCCCCTGCTTCCTCGATCTCGCCACCCACGCCGACTGGGCCCGTGGACTTGACGGCCGCCATTCACGACCCCAAGAGTCATTACGAGACTTCGCCCGGTCTATCGCTCTCGAGCGAATTCGTACCCACACATCCTCTCAAGAGCAAAATGTTTGCCTTTGCTATCCCCGCCATCTGGTAACATCCGACGTCGCCCCCTCGCATTTTCGTTGCCGCTGCATTATATTTTTTGGCACCCGCATCTCCGTGGCAATTCTCATGCAATTGTATTCTACCACATCCCTCGCATCCCTCACATCACCACACATTCTCGGACTACATACCCGCATTGACCGCCAGCATCGTTACTTAGCGTCTATTCCATCCCACTGTATTCCTAATCGTTCTTCGTCTTGCATTCCTGACATTCCTCTCGCATCTTGGGCTTTTTGTCGCATATATAATGTAACCTTAGCTATTCATATATACCTCGCACAGTCCTTACCGCTATTACATGCTATATACTGCAAACCCAATAAAAACTGCGAAACGTTTCAAATGTTTGCGAACCACTTAAGAACTTGAGGAAGCGTCCCGGGCGGCCAAAAACTGCGAAGCGCTCCAAATGTTTGAGAACTTGAGCAAGCGCCCAAGGCGGCGTTGCCTCTTTTGGGAATACCGTTTTTGGATAGCGCACGCGCGCTCCGATTTACCCGAGCCAACTTTTTTTTCCCCATGATCCTCCTCCGTTGAAACGCTCTTGATAGTTGATAGTGGCGCGCGAATCGGTCGTATGTATTCAAGCGGAGGCTAATCCGACAGTCCATGCTGGCCGAGTCATCGCACCCCGCTCTTTGACTTGCTGTCCATGCTACAAATCACGGAGAGCGACGCACGCGACTCAGTCACTTCAAATACGCCATGCTCAAGTACAGTCAGTCAGTACTAGTCAGTCCCAATCACCACTGCTACTCTCCAAAAGGCCGCTACTTTTGTCGAACTGGGCCCGCCATCGGAAGACGCACCGCCTCAAGAACCCGCCGCCTATCAGGATCCGGAAATGTCCAATCTCTTCCGTGTTGTCGTACGATTTCGCAAAATATTAGACGCGCTCAAGACGCGCTCACGACAGTCAGTCATGGCGGCGTTCGGTCTTCGTGTCCAGGTGCCTGTGCTTGTACCTGTGCCGTCAGCTTTTTTTCTTCAAAAATCCATTTACTTCAAAACGTAGGGCCAACTAGGGCTACTGTGATTGATCCATGTCATGCCACGGATTGACTCCGTAGTGTCTTGGGGATGTCTACCATCTCGATTCTCTGTTCGCAATCGTCCGAGGCTGTCTCCGGTCTCCCCTTGTGTTTATGTCTTGTCTAACGATTCCGAACAACGCCGTTGCGGGATGTCCTACTGTATGCTGTGGTCGTACCTCCTTCAAGTACTGAACGCCCGTCTTTGCGTTCTGACTCAGAAGCCCTGTGAATTATTCTGCATGCTACCACAAACTGTCGATAGCCATCAGGCTGTCCTCCTGACAAAACAACCGCTAAAAGGAAGCAAACACGTTGCGGTGCTCTTCGACCGCCGTCTATCGCTTCGGTTATTGTCTTCTTCAAGCGCACCGCGGATCAGCGTTACAGGGACAAGGGTGTATCATTCCGAGTTTTGGCTCGGGGAATGTTATGGGCGCTGCGCCGCTTTTTGAGGCAAATGTTGTGGGCGCGGGTATACAAACTATACATACATGGTGCTGTTGAGTCATTATCATTCCACACAACCCAAAAATTCCTCAAACAATTATGCGACATAGGCAACATCATGGGTGTCGCAAATGCAATAAGTGCGTCGGCGGATGTAAGCTCCTCACCTTATCTCCCTGCGAATTTCAGCTGTCCCACTAAAAATATTTTCTGCAGGCTGCGTCCCTTCCTGCCGTATCCAGGATTGCTTTTTGTCAAGGCTTGTTGAAATTCTGATGGACGCGGCCACTGTCCCACCGTTTGCATGTTGTGGGAAACGGAAGCAAATCTTCAAGAACCGAGTCCGCGGCTCAGCTGTCTGGATACCACGTTCTCCCGCTTAGGAACATGCGCAATGGCCTTCTCACAACGTGGGCGCTAAGTGGGCGCTAAAAGATGCAGAAAATCTGTGGCGATGCCTATGACATCGCTGCTTGAATCTTACGAGCGCCTAATTCTGGTTGAGTTGCGCTCTATGCGCAAGGAAGTGGGATCCTTGTCCTGTGGGCCATCAAATACGTTTGCCACCAAATCTCCCGTACATCATATGGGCTACAACTCGAATTCTGGGCTGTTTAAACCGATATTCGAACATTTGATATTTGCGAAGTGGCGTTAAATGTGGGAGCGGGGTTGGAAAACGTTGGACTATCAACCAGACTGCTGCCATAATCATATTAAACCAAGGACAGTGCCTCAGGCCTCAATAACTCCCTACTCATTCTGATTTTTTGGGGTGGAACGGTCGATGCCGAAAGCCAATCTGCAAACCTTATTGAACAATTCATGAACAGGACCCGTCGTACATTGTTGGCTTCGAAGCAGCAGAAGGGACTGAATCTGTGGTCAGTTGGATTCCCGTGGATCATCACTGGGTCAGTATTAAATTCATCATGGGTGGTCGTGAACCAAAGCCGGTAACTGCCAGCGCCACCATCTCCCGCGAAGTTTCGCTAATATTCATACCACTGGCGGGGTCTCCACGAATACGGCATAATATTCATTTGCACCGAACTATCGCGTCCTTCGCGATACGACCCTAGAGCTTGTGCGTGCCTGGATATCACAAAAATTGATGAAGACGGACTTTCAAGTATGAGGGATTAGAGGGACTATCATTTGCGTAAGGCGGCTTTGTGAGCGGGAAGATGGCTTCTACCGTGGTGTGGTGCTATGGAACGATCCACCTACAACTCTGGAGAAATGAAAGAAACCCCAGTCTTCTGATCCAGCTTATCTGATTTATGAGTGGGGGGCTTGAGCGGCAGGACAGCTAGATTGCGCGACGGTCGAAGGCGTCAGAACAGTTCCCCGACGACCCTAGAGTTGGCAAACTGGTCCCCACTACTGGGTTATAACAACCGATACGTTTCGGTTCATGCGAATTACAGCTAAATCCGAAACGATAGACGTTTTCATTTTCCGAGCAAAGTTCAGGCCGCTTGGCCAAAGTTGCCGCGGCTACAGCAGCAATGTGAGCTCCATTTTTTGTCGTCATCTCCTCTGAAATGAGGGACGGATGCGCTCGGCCCGTTTTTAATCGCGAGTGGAGAAGTTTATTGTTTGGATTTAGCTGTAAAAGCTGATTGCATGCGCTGACGACTTCGTCACTTCAGAGGCAGGAAATCGGGTAGGTGTTCTTCAGCCTCTTGCCAGCACATCGAGCCACCCACGATCAGCTCGCAATGTTCGTGACTTGGAACTTGGAAAATGGTTCGACTTCAAGACCGCCGATTGTTTCGGCCGAGCCATCCGATGATGTTTAGACCGCGGAGGTACTAGAATGGGTACCCGCGTCCCGACTATGATAAAAATCTTCCTCTCCACTTTTCTTTTCACCGAGCCATCATGACAGACGGCCCGTCCACCAGTACTTTGCTTCCTCTGTCCAAACGGGCCAATATCTATCCACGACTTGTCCACGACGCATTTTATTTTGCCACGAACAAGTTCTACGAGCGCCCAACATTGAGAACATTCTTCCTTCATTTCGCATCTTTTGGAATAACCCAATTGTGTATCTAGGGCCGCCTGCCACGATAAAATTGAAATCCATCGGTTTCCTACCCTGTTCCTACCCAACTACTATTAGTTTTTACCTCAGCACTGCCGCGGCAACTTTACTCGGAAAGTCAGAAAGCCGTAATATGGAGAAAAGCCGTAAGGTGCAATGAGCTCTTTGCTATCACTTTGCTCCAAGGGCCGAACGTTCCCCGAGTCAAGCAGTCAAGCAGGCGACATGGCGTACTTTCGCGTGGATCAATGAAATACTCTGGTGGCCGTTGATTTTGACAAGCGACTGCCACATACTGTCTTGACCTCCAAATGCCGTGTATCACTTTCATATTGCTTTTCTAATTTTTCATAATTTTGGCTTTACCGTGTTTCCAAAAACCTGATGAAGCTCTCGAGCTTGGTTATGTCCAAAGGCCCTACAGTTTCTCATATTCTTGCATATCCTTGCTCACCGGGGTCGCACGAAGAGTTATGGACGACTCGGACATTCGTCGGGCATTTCTCCGAAGCGAGCTGCCTGGCGTCCGGCTCCGTGGACTTCAGGGCGTCGAATCGGCTGTACTGAGGACGGCTCGGGAACTCCTAGGTCATTTCTTCGACTTGTCTGGCATCCCCGCTCCGTGGGGTTGTGTAATGCGTTATATCGGACGGATCCTGCTCACCTTCATTTCGCTAGCTTGTCGGCTAACCCGTGGATCGCGTTCGCAATAGGTTGTCCATAGCAATCATAATCGAGGACCTTGTCAGTCCAACATCATGTGCAAGTAGCTCCAAGCAGTGCCTCGGATGTTTGAACATACAAATTGCCTTGTCCCTGAACGTGCTTTCTAATTTCGAAATAGATTTTCGCGATTTGTGGAGGAGCAACTCATAGAGACGGAGACTGTTCAGGGCTGTGGTCTAAATATTGGCTGCTGCAGGGAGTCCATGAGTCACTTTGTAAGCGCCCAGTAAAGAAAGGCTGCTCCAATTGTGAGGAGCATCAAATGCGTTGTCGAACACAGAGTACATCACGACCGAACGACTTCTTCGGTCTACCATAAAACGACGGTCCGCAGGCTAACAGAACTTGAGAACCTGAAATTTAAATTCGAGAGAGAGCAGCTGGATTTAACGCCGGCCTAAACCTGGTCCCAATCTTTATTGGCCAAAAGAACCAATGAAAAGGCTCCAGTATTAATTGCCTTGAGTTCGTCCCCATCTACAAGATAATTTCCAGCGAGTGTCTCCAAACGCGTCCTTTCGACTCGGTTCGTCCTCTGCCACTTGTCGAATTCATGCTCTATATTCTGTCGCAAATAGGTAAACCACCGAGCCACTGCGCCAAGCAACACCAGAAGCAGAAATCCAAAAGTAGGGGCCAGCGACAGCTTCGAAATGAGTTACAGTCCAAAAATCTTCTAGTTGAGAAGCGCAGTGGTGTGAAGCAGAACAGACAGTCGCAACACGCAGAAGCTCGCCATCTTGGCGGTAAGCGCAGACATTGAATGTCATTCAATGGTGCAGAGTCGGGTTAAATGATTTTTTCCAAGACAGACTGGCTGAGCGCCAAACAGCGCGAAATGACTCGCAAGTCGTGAACAAGCGCTTTGGCGTCAATCTTTTGATTTGTGATCGGTAAGCAGAGCTCACGTGCCTTATAACTGTTGTCCTCTGCGCTTCCGTCTTCAATGCCTTTCGGTCTTACCATCGGTACAGAACGGGCGACTGCCCTCCAGGTATGTCTAATGCCTCTTATCTGACCTTTTTCTCACATTTTACCCAGCAATCCATCCAGGATGAGCTCACAAGACGAACCTACAGCGCAGAGCCAGGTATGTTTACCACATCTGATAGTTCTGCATCTCCAACGCCCGATATCCAGACGCTGTCATGGCGGAATATATTACAATTATGATCATCAACAACAAGACTGCTTGTGAGTTGCATCCAAACCGGACTGAGCTCTTTCTGACTTGATTTTGCTAGCTCAAATAACGAGCGAATTAGAAGACTGTAGGTCTCGGCTTGTATCTCTACTCTTCAAAATCACTCACTCGCTTCCTCCGCAGTAATAGGGACTGATTTTGGTATGGTTCAATCGATTTTTTGATCATTAGGCGCTGCTCATATAAACTTGTAGACCCCACCTTCACTGACTGGCTATTTGCGGAGGCCGCCAAGGGAGCTGCCGAAACGCCCTCAGCCCCGCAGGCAGAACCCTCAACTTCGCGTGCTCCCGAACCAGCAGCACCGCAGCGGGAGGCGGCGGTGACAGTACCGCCAAATGACGCTTCACGTCGGCCGCGGAATGGCGTGTACCAACAGGCTATATCGCAGGCCATTCCATCTACGTCACCCGCTGGTCAGAAGCGCACCGCGTCCGCACGCTCACCCTCCCCAAGCCACTCCAACAAAGTTCGGCGGACTGACGTACCGACGGGACCTCGCGCAATGCAGCGTGAAGGATCTTCCAATCCCCGGAGTCTTCTTGACCGTGTAGGTGGACCCGGGGGTGCTGCGATGCGCAACAATTTCGGTCAGGACGAAATCCAGTCTCGTATCGACAACATCGTCAACAATCCAACACCAGAGCAGCAACAGGCTATGATGATGAACGCTGGATTCCCCATGGGCATGGAGATGATCAATCCCGCGATGGCCAATCCCATAATGCTGCAGGAGATGATGATGAACCAAATGGCATTAATGGCACAAATGGCCTCGACGATGGGTATAATCAACCCGGCGACCGGGCAGTTTGGTGGACCCGCGTACGGAGGTATGCCGGGGGACATGTCGATGTATCCTGGAGGGATGGACGGGTTCCAAGGGCCCCCTGGAGGGAACGGGAATTTCAACGGGAGAGGCCGAGGGAACTCACGAGGTAGAGGGATAGGCCGAGGCAATGGAAGGGGTGGAGGACCTGCCTCTGCGCCGAAACCAGTCTCCGATGGCAGCTCTGATGCACCCTCCGCCATTGCTCCTTCCCAGGCCGTTCCAATCGTCGCACCGACTCCGGCTGCTCCTACTCCCACTCCGGCCGCAACTGGTGGTCTCACAGGATTCATACTTCCGGAGCGACCGCAATCGCCCACATTGTGCAAATTTGGCCTCAAATGCACCAACGCACACTGTCGGTATTCCCATGCCTCGCCCGTGGCGACTCCTGAAAGTGGGGTCGTATTAAGCAATGAGGCTTGCGACAAGGGCAAGGACTGTAAGGATAAAGATTGTATCAAGGCTCATGTGAGCCCAGCGGTGCTTAATCCTCAAGGTAATCTCGATCGCCCTTCTTTTCCTTTCCGTTCTGACCGTCTTATTCCAGCTGCGGTCCAACCCCCTCCGCCGGCACATCATCAACCTCCCCCAACCCACCATGCACCTCCTGCCGGCGCACCTTGCCGGTTTGGCGTTTCCTGCACGCGTGCGGGCTGCACCTTCACCCATCCTCCCGGCCACCCCTCGCACGCAACTAGCAACCCGCGCTTTGCGCAGGCGTGCCATTTCGGCAGCGGTTGTACACGCGCAGACTGCCACTTTCAGCACCCTGAGGGTCGGGTGCTCCCCACGACGTTTCATCGTGGTCTGTCCACCTCCGCGCCGCTCGTCAGCGTGCCGACCCCGGAGACGGGCTCCATGGGTGGCGCGAGCCACCACCGCAGCGTCACGTTCAACCAGAGCGGCGGGAACGCCCATGTCAAGGAGAAACTCGAGAAGCAGATGAAGGAGATCGAGCAGAAGAAAAGCCAGGCTGAAAAGGCTGTCAAGGCTGCGGAAGAGGCGGCCGCGAATGCGAAAAAAGAGAAGGACGTCACGGCGGTTACCGCCTCTGCATAGTAGAAAGCGCAGCTCTGCTCATCAAAACCCATTCCATTGGATGCTGTATGTAACACTTGTGATATTTACTCGTCGATTTCCTCTACTTTAAACTACCTAGTTCTTTTTTTCTTTTTTCTTTTTTTTGCCCTCGCTGCACGTACATTGCAGCATAGGCAGGAGCGGAATAATACAGACTACTTTTGCTCGGGAGGACCACATAAAGGTCTCCCGATTCCGCTCTCATTCCTTGGTGCTCGATTCATTTGCAAACTGGAAGGCAAGTGCTGGAACTTCAACTTCAAGACTAGCCTAGAAGTACAGTGCGAGCAAATCAGAACCAAGAACGACCGCCCTTATCCACGCTAAGTCGGATTTTGTCACCAGCTTCCACATCCTTGAACTGGACGAAACGAAAGCCCGTAAGAGTCAATAGTACAGTAGCATGCGATGCAGGCCTACCGTAAGTTCCCGAGTTCGGTGCAAGCTCTCTATCTCGTCTATCCGACCACGAACCCCATCGAGAATCTCTTGGAAGCCTTCCTCTTCTACCACCTCTCTCGCTGCGTGTAAAATGAGCATGGAATCTGGCCGGACATCATGTTGAACCTGTAAAGGAATCAGAATCTCGTATGCGTACAAAAGTAACGCAGTGTACGTCGATTGCGATAATGTTCGCTCTATCCAGGTCTATAGAAAATTAGTGGAGCGTATATATTGTCAGTTTCGGGCGCACCTTCCAAGAAGTCGGGGCGTGTCATGATCTGTCGACACCTCCACTATTTCAGCGCACTCATATTAGTGGCGCCCAGGAATGCAGAAAACAAGCGCCCACATAGGGAATCTTTGGCAGCGGCAGTTCCGTGTCGCTCTTGTCGAGCTCACCGGCAGCGATTGCCTCGTCTCGGACCCGTTCTTGTTCCTTGCGTAATCGCACGAACTCCTGCAGCAAAAGCCACGAGCAGCTGCTCCATTTTTGCTATCCATACCGTCAGCGCAATGTAACCAGTCTGGGCTGCTAGGTCTCTACACACCTCGTCCATTACGTCGTCCTGTGCCCGCCGTCAACCCTGAATGACAGCCCAGAGCAGAGAGTGTACTTACATCTAGATCTGGGATCAACCCTGTAACGACGTTAACACGAACAGCATTGAAATGGACGAGCAAAACAGACCGATTTGACTACATAGCCACGCCTTTTCCACGGCTAGAAGTTGGCTTGCCGTTTCTACCATATCTTGGGCTCTGGCAACCTTGACGGTGCTGGAATAAATTGCGCTCGGCAATAACACGACAACAATTTTACCTTGTTGATATATGAGAGACGTCCACCGACCATCCTAATCGCCTCCTCGATGATAGCCCGAGATATGTTCTTCTTCATGCTTATGGCCATCCGATTTGCGGCGTGCATGGCTTCTTTATCATCGAGATCGTAGATGGAGAGAACCTAGATATGTAAAAAGTTAATGCGTGGCAGAATCATACTGTTAGATGTGAGCTTGCATGCATCCGAGATGCGGTCTTGCCTGAGGGCAAGTTAGCGTTGCACAGAATCAGAAACGAATTCGCATACGCATCACATAAAACGGCCAGAAGTCGTCTCTATGGAAAGTCAGTTCTGGGGCACGACAAGGGAGGGATGGTCGAACGTCATGAAAACACAGGTCACGATCCCTGCGCCGAGTCTGAGTCATGTAAAGTGGTTTGGGTTCCGAATACATACCGCTGGCTGCCCAGGCTTCCGCACGTTGTTGCAGTTGAAGTAACATGCCCCGACCCTGGTCGTCATTCTTGAAAAAGTGGACATTATTGATTATTAAAACTAAAGGTTTGTTCCGCCGCCGGGCCACCTTCAAGGCGACCTTTTCCAACTTGTTCATTGCTGTATTTGATGAGTCGATGAAATCGATGAAAATGATAATAAAGGCCTTACCTCGCTCAATATCGAGCGCGGGTCCACCTGATTCAGCCAACTCAATAATGGTAAAAGAAAAATGCAAGTGAAGGCAAAGTACCTTCCCTGGGATCCCGTCTTTGAAATAGACCAGTCTGGGGAAATGATTCATCACTTCCCTTGGCTCGCGAAAAATATGGTGATCACCTGAGAATCCTCGTTGTACTCGTAGTTGATTGCTTTCCCCAGCTTTAAGCGAAAAACCTGGGGACCCATCAGACCCACCATTACAGTCAGCACCGTTCACAAACCTCGAGGTCAGGGTGGGCATCCAGCATAGCTACTCCGTCTGCCTCGCATGCTGCCATCGCATCGAATATCATCGTGCCTTTACCTGAACCCTGGATAATAGAGAGCGTCAGAAAATTCTCCAATTCGCAGACCAGACTGTGGACCTTTGGTCCGAGCAACACGAAATAATGGCCCGGTTCGCGCCCCTGGACAATCGCATCTATCCAGTCCTGTTCCTTTCTCCGCAAATGCTGCGTCCACGGTCCATCTCCGTCCAGCTCGTCGATGGCCTCATCTTCCAGCTCATCCGGTTTATGCTGCTGGTACGTCGCGAGCTCCAGAGCGGGATCGTAACCAGCCGAGAACGCGTCTTCAATCTGGTTCCGTAAGATATTGAAAAGAACGAGAGATCGAGGAACGCGTACCTTTCGCAAAACATTCCATTTATACCATTTAACGTATGCCACCCCGCCGACGAAAACTGAAGCGACTGGGTCAATATGCACTCGTCCCAGCATTGGTCCCAACCTACCCATTAAAAGACCAACGACAGTAGTAAGTGCTGCATCGTGCAAGGAGCTTCCTCCAAAGATCGGGCTGCCAGGGACGTTGAAAGCTTGCGGAGCAAACGCCGTGCTCCCGTCAATAGGCTCTTGTGCATTTTGGGAGGTTTCAACGCTGGCTGAAACTACAGGACGCGCTTGTGCATTGGTGGCAGTTTCTACGCGTGCTCCTGGACGCGTAGGGACTTTTGGTGGAGGCGGCGGTCGCTGAGTAGTGTAGGAACGAAAGTTGATAGAAGAACGCGCGGCGATGAAGGGTTTGGGGCGAGAAGGGAAATAATGGCCCAAGGAGTGTCGGTTGAACAATCGAAAAGACAGACTAGCCATGAATTCTGTGGTGCGCTATGCTACACCGTGGTACATGAACAAAATTATGATTGCTGGCGCGCCAAGCCATTCCGTCGGAGCGCTGGAGTGCGCGCCCATCGCGATGACTCACTGGCAGGACTTGATGACGGCTGTGCTGGAAACACTCAACCCAAGTTCGGGATTGATTCTTGCAATATACAGATAACGATACAGAACATGAAATTCTACGAAATAGCACGGATCCGGTCGTTGACACGACGCCGATGCAGACGATTTTTCAAATGGAGTTCGTAATTATTCAACGTCTCGCCTTCACCAGTTATATAAAGCTACAGAGACATCAGCAGGATAGTCAGACAGCAGAGACATTCTGACCTTTCCGGGACAATCTAGGCATTTTAGGCGCCATTCCCACTCGACAGCGGTGGCTTTGGGTAGTACCTCGAATCGATCATCTTTGTATCGGGCCTGTAAGGACAGCATCGCTGCTGAAAGCCACTCGGGAGGCTAATAAAAGGGTATCAGCGAATGCGAGGCTTTGCGTCACGGGTACTTACTTGGTTTGGCTTCGGTGGAAGGGGGACGCCGGTGCAGGCGGAGGCGGAGGCGCAGACGGTGCGGAAGACGCGCTTGGCGGTGCAGATGATGCACTTGTTGATGTAGGAGGAGCGCTGACAGCTGCGGGGGCGAGAGAAGGAGAAGCAGAAGCGAGGGGTGGAACAGAAGTCGGGACAACGACCGGCGATCGAGCAGGCGTAGCAGCAGAAACTGGAGCGGAAGCTGAAGGCGGCGGGGGGGGCGTTGAAGGTGTATGGTTGATCTTAATCCTCTGTGCAAGTGGCATCTCTGATGCAGTGGACGCAGTCGAGACCGGGGAAACATCGCGCATAGGGGATTGCCGAGAAGGACCTTCGCCGCTATCGCGTGGGGTCTGGGGCTCTGAAGTATCGGCCGGGGTTGGCGCGGCCGTTGCACTACCCGGTGGCCGTCCTTTCTTCCGTTTGACGACCTCAGCCTCCTTCTTTGCACCATTTGCATGGAATTCGTAGTCGGCATTATATTCCACTGGACGAGGCTTGCGGTACCTGTGCCAGTATTTCCCTGAAAACACCGTTTAGAAATGGACCATCATCAGTGGCGGGACGCATACCGCAAGTACCACACTGCGATTTATCGCCCAACGGACCCTTACGCCGCCCGATAGCAATGCTTTCAGGACAGCCGCAGTTGGAGCAATGCCATACACCATTGATCATATTCTGCTGCTGGCCCTCGGCAAACTCCTTCTCCTTTGCTGAGCGCTCAAGCTCTTTTGCGCGCTTCGCGGTGACAGCTCTGGGAGCTCGACTATCAGGCACAACGAGGGTGGAGACGGACGGTGGCGGGGGAGGGTCGTTCTCGAGCGGCGCAGGGAGCTTCGAGATGTCCGCCGCAGTCGAGGGTATCGGTGCCGGAACTTTGGCACGCGGACGGAGGATCGAGCGGTCATACACCGGGGGCTTGAAGAATCCTTTCGTGGTCTTTTCCTTCAACATAGGTGGCGGCGGTGGCGGGAGGGCGGGGAGCGACGAAGTCCTGTACATGGGTTGCGGAGAATCGCCATGTTCGGGTGCGTTTTCGGATGCGACAAGGTTGGCGATGGTGACAGAGGCGGCTGCAGCCGCGGCACGTCGGGACACAGGCGCACTCGCCGCAGCCACCGCAGCAAGCACTGCTGGGTCAGGCTCCGGGAGCCCAATCGCCGGCGTACGGCACGTCCGTATCGGCTCCCGTTCAGGTAAAGCAACGCCCCGACGGCCACCTCTGTTTTTCTTCCGTCGCTTGTTAAATTCCTTGTCTCGCTCCTTCTCATGGCGCTCAAGCTCTCCATCGCTAAGGTAGTTGAGCAGCGGGGTGAAGGACTGCACTTGGTCCATCGCGCGGGCAGCACTTGTCAGACTTGGAAGGAACGAGTTTCGGAGATCGTCGTCCTCCACCGGCGTACCATCCATGGGGTGCCCCACAAGGTACAAACATTTCTGGTAAGCGTGGACCTGCTCTCGAATTGAATGCACAATAGCGGTTCTAAGGAGGGCGGGCCATCAATTTCCGAGCCCATAAAGAGAGACAACCCTCACTTGAACTCTCCACCCAAACCCAGCTCTTGAGTATAATTCTCTGCAAAGTCTTCTGGCGACGCATCCTCACTATCGAGGTCCCACTCGAACTGGTCGTCGAGTTTGATAGAACCAACAATAATGTCCAGCTGCCCAGCAATTGATGAGTGTGCTGAAATATTCAACAACCAACAAGACTTACCCGAATCAAAATGCGCATATCCTCATGGAGCGTCTTGCTATTGATGCTGAACTCCTCGACGGACATCGGCAGCTCTGGCAACTCATTCTCCGGCTCGTCCTTGCGCAGTTTGCGCCGCTTGTTCCGCTCTGCGCGCACAAATCCGTACTCGGTTCGGAGGCGTTTCCGCCAGTTGCACCACCACTCGGCGCTCTCGCCTTCGAGGGTTCCCTGGCGCAGCGTGTCGTTCCTTCTGACGATGTTCCAACTATCTCCATCGTAGTTCGGGGAGTGAGCGCGATAATCACTGAGTTGATCCTGAATTGCCTTCACGATGACGGGATGGTACACGGATGAGAGATTGTAATCCTCCACCACTGTTTGCGCAAAGTGCTCTGGACTGACAACACAAGCTGGCGGGGAGATTCGTCAGAGAACGGATGAAGGCAGCAATCATCATACCGTTCATATTCCACACAAACGTGTCCCGAACCTTGTGATGGTCGACATCAAACTCGAGACGAATGGGAACGAGCTCTTCGGGTCGGTTAGCGTCCTCGGGGTCGAGTTTGCGTGGACTGAATAAATTATAAACAAAAATCTGAATGAAGCGAAGATAGTGAATACGCACAGTTTTAACCCTTCTCGCTTCGGGGGCTTCCTGCGCGGATCGCGATCCCTCTTTCGATACGGATAGCGGACCTCGAATTTTTCCCTTCCATGCAAGAACCGACTGGCGTTCGTGTCGAGCGTGCCCTTCTCCCACCAAGGAATTTGACGCTGGCCCATGAGCTCTCGATACTCCGCATTCATGCGCCCTTTCATTTCGCGGAAAACCCCCTCATATTTACGGTCCACTTCCATCCACCCCTTGATCTCATCCACCTCGTCCGCGTCAACCGGGGGGATCGCAGCGAGCGATGTGGCAAGCGGGACGACGGTCACGCGTGTTACGGCGGGGTTGAGATTCACGGACGCCGGGAGCGGCGGGAGAGATGGGACAGGACCAGTGGGACCAGAAGCAGTGGAGGGAGCTGGGAGCGCGGATGGAGGAGGGGCAGGAGAGGGTATTGGGGCAAGAGGCTCCGCGTGAAGGGGTGTTGATGGGGCACGCTTCACTGGCGACGCGGAGCGAGGAATACTCGACTGGCGCTGGGGTGTGTGCACCTGTGGACCGAATTGGGGCGGCCGGTGAGGTTGGGGTGTCCCGCCGTTCGACTGAGGATATCCGTTTACATGGGGTGGCGGACCCATTGAGTTGGAACGGAGCACTTGCGGTGAGTCCGAGGGCGGCAGGCTCTGGGCTGGGCGACTGAATGGTGAACCTGGCGCCACGAAATTTTGCGCCGAGTTCTGTTGCTGTAAAGGTGGTTGCTGCTGTTGCGGGAGTCCGTGTGAGGGGGTCCCAAATCCAGGCCCAGGTCCAAAATGTGGAGGAGCATGCTTGGGCTGGAAACCATTCTGTGGCGGACCCTGGTGAGAGCTTTGTGTTTGGTGATATTCGCCGCCGCTCATGCCCGGAGCCATTTGACTCCCGGGACCCATTCCCATTCCCATCGCACTCCCGGGGCGCTCATAGGAACCCTGGTCCGGTAAAAATTGCTGCTGTTGCGCCTGCTGGTTCTGCATTTGCAGCTGCCGCGTACGCATGAGCGTCACCGCCTCCCGGACAGTATTTTGCCGCTCAGCAGGGCCCATCCCAGCAAACTGTTCGCGTGTAATGCCTGTATTGGCGAGTAATTGGAGGACTTGCGGGGTCAACTGCATTTGAGGCGGTTGCATTTGCGAGTTCATCTGCGCAGACATATTGGAGCCACCGCCGTTCATAAATGGATTCATTCCGCCGCCGCCTCCGCCAGAAGGAGGCATTACCGGATTCGCGCCGGCGGACAAAGCGGAGGGATTAAGCCCAGCGCCGTTCATCATCATCATCTGTTGCTGATTCAACTGCTGCTGTTGCTGCGCGGAATTGTTCAGGCCATTCAACAGCTGGGCGGGACTGACGCCGCCATATTGGCTGGGCTGTTGCTGCGGTTGGTTGTACGACGCGAGCATCGCAGGATTGATACCCTGGTGGGACTGCTGTCCAAGGCCCTGGTGGGCGAAGGGGGGGTACGAGCCACCCCCGTTGGGCATCATGTCTTGATACGTCTTGCTGGAAGGGGGAGAACGCGAACACGGGACTGCGGGAGGAGGACATGGGAGTATAAGTACAAGGGACGTGGAGGGAGGGAAGGACGGGACTAATTACGTGGGCGGTCCAAGCGCTGTTATTTGATCGCTGGTGAAGTTGCCGTGCTTTTTTTATGAACCGCAATGGCCCGAGGGGCAGTCGGAGCTTCCGAAAGGACACGGAGCGAGAAAAGAGTTGACTACAAACGTAGTGTCACGTCACGCGTAACACTACAAGAAGGTCCCCATATGGAAAAGTACACACGAAATGGCCACAGACAATCTACCCAGATATTCTATATATCGTATCGAACTTCCTGCATGTCTTTCTTTCAGAGATACGCACCCTTTTCCCCTCACAAACTGTGGTCCTTCGTACTCACATGTTTCCATGTCTAACACTAGCCTGAGAGAATGATCGACGCAGACACCCGGGGAATCTCATCCTGCCCCATCCCGGCCGCGGCGTCTGACGGACATCGTTATCCCTATGTTTGGTTAAACATCAATCATGCAACACTCTTGGCAATAAATGATAGCAGAGTGAACACAGCCCTTTGTTTTTGTCTCCTGCGAGCAACGCGGAAGAGAAAAGGATGAGAGCAGAGAAATAAGAGGTAAAACAATGACGTACAAGACGAAGGCGAGTAGAAGGCATGTGCATGTGAAGCAAGCTCAGAAACGAAGTAGACTCAAAGGCAGTGTTTTCCGCCTGGTTGCGTTCAGCGCCCTGCAAGACGATGACTGCCATGCCAGCAGCGGTCATGCCACAGTCCTTGAGATCTAGACGCTCAAACCTGGTGAGAATGCGAGTCATCCAGAGCTGTCTAGTCCTTGAAATAGCCCAGGATTGGCAACACATGCAGCAGTCGACCAGAAGAGAAGGGCAGAGAAGTGGAGCAATTCACGAGCCGTCAGAGTGGGAGGATGGCAGTTAGTATTAAGTAGCCTGTCGGTGTTAGCTGGGCCAGAACATCGTCATTTTCGTTTTGTGTAACCTCCCAGGCTGCCATAATGCCTCGAGGCGGGGGGAAGGCGGAGACGTCACGGCGGTAATGGGTTCCAAAACGGGTGAAAATATTGCGTAGGTCCCAGGCATTTGCAAATTGGAAACCAGCGCAGTAGGTAGACTTTGAGAGCAGCATTATTTCCTTCTCCCAAACAGTCAATGAACGGGCCGGAGACTCGGAGGCTTCGACTCGAGTTACTCGGCCAAGAAATCGTAGACGTAGAGGTCTTCTTGTTTTCGTTTGTCTGGTAGACGGCCTCGACGAGACAAACCAACAGTAAGCCAAAGAAAGTTCCACTAGGTATGAATTAAGAGAACAGCTTCAAGTTGATTGGGATCCCCTCAAGTTAACTCGAAGACGCGGTCCAGCACGGTCCCAAACAAAGAATACATTGGACCGCTGCGGGACCCCAGATGCGTATTTCCTCCACGTCCCATGGATTTAAAAAGCAATTCCGGAGCGGGGCTTGAGGGTACCGGAAGAGGGACTTTTTCAGAGAACTTGGTGCCTCAGGTGACGGAGAAAAGGAACCCCGAAGTTGGGTGAAACTTTGAAACAAGCGATTTGATGAATCGTACACAGCCACCTCCTTTAATCGCGCGTAATGATCGACAAGGCTCCGATCAACAGGTGACGAGGAAAACAGAAGACTGTGCTGGTAAAAAAAAAAGGCCACTCTGGTTCGCACAAATCAGCACCATCGCGCCAGAAAATACATTGTCGATACTTCTTTCTATTATTTTCCAGACACTTCAAGCTACGCCGCAATATCGCAAGATCGTACTTATATTCCTCTCCTCCGCCTCGTACTCGCACCATGATAGAGCTTGTCACACGCACGTCCGTCAAGAAACAGTCGCCCTTCAAGAGAGGGAACTACCCAACCTAGAGTCCAAAGAAATTCAAATGCAATAATTAGTCTCCGCTACTTTATTCATAAAGTTACTTTTTGGGGGCGGGGGAGGGGCAGAGGAGAGATACGGTATAGCGAATGCTGCGACCAAGAACAGGGCGGCGAGCGTCACTGCAGTTACCCACGACTCGCGCCCCGCATGGTGGATCACGGGTTTGGGCGGCGTACGTGGTTGCGGGGGGCGGACGTAGGATGATGGAGGAGACGGATATAGCTGGACGTACCCGATGGATTTGAAGCCTTGGATGCTGCGCGGAGTGAGCACACGCTCAAGCGAAATCATGGTACGACTTACTAGTAGCCCTCGACGTTGCGCTTGATCTCGTCTTCCATCCCGGTCGGAACCCCGTCAAGCACAAACTTCACAGTGGTAGAATCGGATCCTTGGGTGATGGTAGTGCGCAGAGTGGCATAGTGACCTGCAGACGAATATTAACACATCAATAATACTCGAACATGCGTCAGCGCGTACCCGACGGCCATGTTGGACTCTGCAACGCCCAAGTCTGCACAATCTCCGAAGGCGGCGTGAGAGAAACATATTTGCCCTTGACGCCTCCACCAAAGAGAACGTATTCCGTGTCGGCCTTAGCAGAAGACTGGAAAGTGTAAGAAATTTGTTAAACATAAAATAAACAGTCCAACCTGCGCGGTGGAACGCGTCCACATCGGAATGCGTTTTTCATCCGTGAGCAACCCGAAAAGATCGTCTGCAGCAGCCATAAACGAGCCCTCGACAGTTATTTTGGTGGTGTTGATGTTGCTCTTCTTCTCAGCGGGCTTTGGGGCTGCTGGAGTGGCCACAGAGGCAGAGGCACCAGCGTCTCCGGAGGTCGAGGCGGCGGGGGCGGGGGTACCGGATCGACTGGGATCCGTGCTGACTGTGAGATCTTTTCCGTGCGTATCCACCAACGCGACCGCGAACTCTGCGAATTTGGCTTCGAGCGCGGTTGGGATGCGCGATTTCGCCAGAGTAAAAATGGATTGAACCTCTGGAGAGGACGGGGTGGTAAGGGACCAATTGTACTGGGTCAAGAGTGTCAGACGACATGCGCGAAATGCTGCGCCGACAGACATACAACGTAGTCGGACAAGCCATCGAGGGTAATTTCGTGGGATACCTCGGGAATGGTCACCGTCCCGCTGACTTCTGTTCCATCCGACGCAGTTCCCGACCAGGTGCAGACGACCTTGCAGTCGAATATGGTGATCAATCTACCGAGATATTTGAGTCGACCAGAAGACTGTACATTGCGGGGACACACTTGGATTTCCTTTGGCCGAGCTCTATATCACCGTCGACATCTGTGACGCTAGATATCGCGACTACTTCGGTGCCCTCGCCGGCGATGGTGATGCTCGTCAACTCGCGTTCAAACCATTCTTTGCCCCAACGCGTTACGTTCTTATTCTTCCAGTGCCAGTTGGCTGTGGAGGCAGGCAGAGGAGCGGGTACGGCCATTATGACGCGAGGTAGACGGGAAACAGAAGGAAAACGTAGACAAGTGAAAAGTTCTAGGCAAAGGCAAGAGGCAAAAGGTAAACACCGAACAAATATCGCCGCTGAATAAATGTTCTGGTACATTCTACATGTTTCGATGGTGTCTATGGTACTGGCGGACACAGGAATAACGACGTGCTGGGCGCGTTCGGAATGTTCACTGAAGGCATGTACCTTGATGTGCCACAGCCAGAAGGAACCAATCATTTAAGGATCGCGAGTTCACCAAGCCGCTGCGACGACGGCGATGATCTGCAATAATAATACAGAGTTACAGTAAAACAACACGGTATACGGCAGACGTACACGGGCATGTAGGACGCGTCCGGGAGCGATATACGCGTCCGAATCACATTCTGAGACTCCAGAACTGGACTACGCCTTTGCCTTGCCCTTCTTCTTCACAACGATGCCCAGCGACTTCTTGTTGTCGACCTTTGCCTTCTTCATGGTGTGAATGGCGCTGGTTTTGGCCGATATCAGAGAACGCGCAGCGTCGGGGAGTAGACTGAGCAAGTCGGGTTCTACGTCGTCCGCCTTTCGCTTCACAGTCACGACTGTCGGAGCTGGAGCGGACGCGGTTTCGTCGCCGTCAGCTACTGCCGTAGCAGACGTCGAGCTGCTAGGCATTGGGACCTTGGCGAACACTTCCCGCACGAGCTTCTCGTCTTCCTCCTCTATCCGCTTCCGCTCCAAATCCTCCTCGTTCTCCAGTTCCTCAATTCCTATTCGTGCCAAAAGATCGACGGAGGAGGTATTTCCGACTCGCTCATTCCGAGCGTTCCGCGCGCGAATATCCTGCAGCGCGTCCAAAATGTCCATCTCGCGCTTCGAGTCAGTCGTCCGGTTCTCGAGGACCTTCATCGGGTTGTTTTCCTCTTCTTCCAGCTTCGCAAGTCGGTCCACCTCCTCAACCTCGGCTTCCTCTCGCCATGGCTCGAAATTCCGGGACGCGCCGTGCTCTGCGGCATAGTCGGTGTTCTTCGGGTCTGTCTTGAATGTAATCTCGGCGGAACATAACGTACTATTCGAACCGTTAGGAGGAGGCACTCGGTTGATTACAAGAGGCCGCACCATTTGATGTAGAACCGGAAGATTTTGATTCCATAGTAATCTTCGCCGTCGACAGTCTCTTTCCGGGCATTGAACTTCTTGCCTTTATAAATGTATTCTCCGCAGGTGTTGCATCGCCTGGGACACTGTTAGTTCAAAGTAACTCCAAGAGTAGTGCGATGCTCACATCGAGAACGGGGCCATGAGACGGACGACCTGTTGCGAGTTTTTCGGGCCCCGTCGTCTCGGAATGAGATCAGGATCGAAATCCGGGGGGAAATACTTGTTGAGAACTGCAGTCTGCTGTGAGAACACATAACGCCTGAATGAAGAATCTGCGCACCTTTACGCTCAGCCATGGTGAATCAAGAGCTGGTAGCGGAAGAGAGGTGATTGCTTGGTCAGCGTCGGAATATGCCGAACTCGAACCTCTTCAAACTCGAACACCATCGGCATCTTGCCTCTTATTCCCGTGCTTTTCTCGCGTTCTGCGTGCTTTCTTCACTTTAGAGGTCAGAGGCCGTCGGAGTGCTCCTTGGACGACATTTGTCTCTACTAGGCGATCAATTCAATCGCAACGGCTTCTTCTTGGAATGTTGTTTCGACGGATCTCTGCTATAATAATAGTCGAGCTCTCGCGTCCCTGAGCCTAAATGAAAGCATAACCGAAAAGTCGTCAAGCCATTTATTTTTCTTTCACCTTCATCTCTCCCTTCGAGCTCACTGCCATGCCTAAACGTGCAAAGGAACAAGAAGAAAAGTTGTGGGAAGTGGGTAAGTGCTTGGCTTAGCCGAGCCACTCCCTTACCGCAGCCTCACCGAAAAAAACACCAGAACTCATTATTGGCGCACGGCGCACCAACGAAAGCCTGCGTAGTGATAGCTCCGACTCGGCATCCTCATGGTTCGGCTGTGGCTGGGTTAGTGTAAATTTCTCCGTGTATTTCATTGAAAAAACTAACTTGTGTGCATCATCGCAGACGTATTGCGTAAAGGTAATTTTCTTGTTGTCTTTCTCTCATTGTTTTAACGGATCAAGTGGGAGGGATGGGTCGAACCCACCTGGGAGCCATTCGATAATGTCCGGAATTGTCAAGAACACCTCCGAAATTTCTGGGAGGAGGCCGGCGAGGACGCCATGGTGACAAACGTGCCCGACTTCGAAGTTCATGCCCGTCTGGAATGGTTGGAAGAACGGGGCGTGCAGTCTGAATCCATGCCCTCTCCTACTAAGAAGACGGTGAGCGATAATTTAAGATTTCAGTCAGTTGTTTTGAACATAGCGTGCTTACAGAAGCGAAGCCCTGCACAATCGCAGAGTCACGATCGTTCTAAAACGCGAACAACGCGTAGGGTAAGAACATGCCGGGTATATTTCCCCAGGAAACTCAAATTCTCTTCAGAAAACCAGCGCCCAGCAGAGCCCGTCCCTGAAAGTAAAACTTCGGATTCGCAGTCCAAAGGGTTCGTCGTCGACTACACAACAGGTGCGCAGGCTTTTCGTTCTCACCCGACCATCATTCATATATACGATTCTAGACGCCGACGAGCTCGACGTCCGAAGTCCCTGCGACTCCATTCACCACGCCGATTTCGCCGCCGCCCACGCCGACGCCTGAGCCCGAGCCTGCCAACCGCCCACCCGACGACTTGTTTGACACGTCCGATACGCCTCAGGCATCAGACCCCTTCTTCACCCCGACCCTGGCTCCTGACGGTTATCCACTTCCCTCGACCGTGCCCGACCTTTACCTGAGCACGTGGCAGCCCGAGCTCGGTGGGTTGGGCATCGACCCCCAAGATCTATTCGCAGAACCTGCCGAAGATACGTCGCAGTCCTCGTCGCTCCTTGGTGCGGACCTCGACCCAAACTCGGCCGACTCACTTTTAAATGCGGCTTCGAATAATGACTTCTTCAACTGGCCATCTCCTTAGTGAACGCCGTCAGGGTCGTTCTACCTATACCATGTATTCTATGCACATACCCAAACACCAGCGGTCTAGTACGTCAACTTGCAGTACAGTTTGCGGATTCTGTTGGTCGTCAAGCACGAAGAATTTGAATACATTCAAGTGTACATTCCATAACTCAGTCATTGAACACCTTCAAAGTTGCAGTTTAATGAACAGTTTGCTCGTCGGGCACCGGGGGAAAGTCGATGCTGGAGCCGACGAGACAAGACACCTGAGGAGATTCTTCGCCAAGTCCACGGACACCTGCGGTCGAGTTTGCGGAGTTCTTGTACTCCCCTATTTGAGAACCCGCCAGCGACCACCATGATGTCCCGCCCAAGGACACGATTTGGGTTTGTGATTTTGCCGCGATCGCCGCCGTGCGTCCCCGACGTGCTCCTGTGCAGCGTGAACACGCACTCGTCACTCGTCAGCCTCGTCGGTGGTTCGTGCATCCTTTCTCCTGTCCCATCTCATCTAAACTCCCACAGCGCTCAGTTCCGATGTGACCCCAGTCAGTGCGCGCAATCTCTCGCGCTGGCTCTTCCTCCTCGCACGTCACTCCTCTGTGGCCAGACCCGTCCGCCCTCCCGCCGTTCACCGGCCCATAACTGTCGTTGGTACCGACGTCTTCGTCCGTTGTCTTGCCAAGATCGGCACAGAGACTTTTCCCTGTGACTCTGTCGACGCGCTGCCACCCGGATGCTACGCCCTCTTTGACCCAATGGCAACCCATATCCATACCCAGTCGGCCGCACCATGTCCAGACCAACTTTCGCCAAGACGGAGCCCACTTGCAACGTTCCCGACGATCATCCCGATACTGCTTATCGCATGCAAGTGTGCATTCCCCTTTATTTTATTATCCTCCCTCATTCTTTCACCAGAACCCTATCCCAGAGCAGATCGCCAACGAAGCTCGCGCGCGCGACCGCGGTTTGTGCTCTTTCACTGGTCGTCCCTCCGACTGCGTCACCTGGATAATCCCTCCGCTTCTGTCGGGTGCTGTGACCGTCCGTCTGCTTTCTCTCGGTTCTGCTTTCACCTCACCCTTTCGCAGCCACCCACGACCTTTTCGCGTGAGCAGTGCGTGTCGGTCGACAACGTGTTCACAATTTCGGCCGACCTCCTCGACGCATATAACAATAATCATATTACCGTCGACCCACTGGTACAAATATCCTTGTACTCGACCGGCTCCTCACTGAACTTCGTAGGATGGATACCGTATCATTGTCTACGAGGATTTTTCGCGCCTTGCTTTGTTGGACCACCTGCGTTCGCCCCCTTCGTCTGTTCGATTTTGGCATGCCAGCCTCTGCTGGACATTGGCAGTCCGCCTCACTGGCTGTGATGCCCGCTTCGACGGTGTCAGCTCTTCGGAGGCTAGGGACCTTCTCGATGAGCTCACCTGGGATCACCCCTCCGGGATCCCACGAGGCCCCAAGTGGTCCACCTCTGCTGGACAAGAGGCCATCCGCACGTTTTTGTGGGTGCGCTCTGCGACCATGTCGCTAGAGTGGAGGAGTAGGAGCACACGCAGCCTCCGTCGCCCTCACACTCTGTTTTGAGCTCTTCAGGAGATTCAGGCTCCGTCTCTGATGTAGGGAGCGAAACTTTTGTTAGCATGAAACTCATTCGGATTATATTCTACAAATTCTGGCTTTTCGTGTATCTTGCACAAGGAATCATAGCAGACGAATTGTAGATTGAATTGAATTTTTCTTTCTTGCTGGCATGAATCAGATGCATATTTGACAACGAGAGAGCAGGGACAAAATAGAAAGCACACTCGGACGAATAGATCGGGAGAATGCTCGAGAATTACTAGACATATGCCATAATGTGTTTGCCCAATTCAAACCGCGACTACAACGACAACGACAAAAGAGCGACCAAACAACAACAGGAGCGGAAAACAACACTGGTAAGACGAGGCGGGTGAAAAGTACGTACTGGACGACGTGAGCGTGGGTATATGAGCGTCAAGATGCGTGTATATAGGTATGCAAGAGGGAAGGTCTAGTGTGTCCATGCGCGATTTTTGGGTTGTCGAGATTGGAGATTGGTGTCCAGGGAATTAAACCACCAGCGCAGCGCCGAGGACCATGAGGGCGGCGACTGCAGCTGGCACGACGACAAGGACACGGCTACACCAGTATTCCCCGTGTTTGACCCCGTCTGGGTGCCATTCTGGCCTGAACCAGACGACGTGCCCGAGTTCGCGCCCGTTGCGCTCGGCGCCGCAGCACTGGACGACGTCGCCCCCGTCCCATTCAGCCGCTCCGCATTCCGCACAAAGCCGTCGATTGTCTGCAGCGACGCGCTCACGTTGCCCGGGTTGATCACGCCCACCCCGCCGATCCCGCACGTCGTCTGGTCGTAGAACCAGATCGTGTCGTTGACGATGTCCGGGTTCATGATGAGGGTAAACTGCGTGACGGATGTGCCGTTGCCCGCGGGGCGGATGTCGTGTCGAAGCCGTTGATGGAGGAGTTGGTGTCGTGCGCGGGGATGCACGGACTGGCGAAGGTGGACTGGGTGGCGGAGTGGTTGCCGGCTGTAAAGTTAAAGATCACGGTGTCTCCGAGCGAAGCATTAACAACTTGCTAGAAGAATGTGAGTCGTTATACGTAGGCCTTAAACCAGGAAAAGACGAACAGGAGTGAAGACATTGGTACCGTTGGTCGCGCTTTGGTTGTTGGCGACGGTGATTACATGGGTCACCAGCGCGGGCGATGCGGACGCGGACGCGGACGCGGAGGCCGACTGCCCTGCGACGAGGCTAACCAGCCCAAAGACCTGTAGATAACTCAATGCTTGTTGTGAACGCGATAAAAAACACGAACAGCGAGAACGAGTGCGTTGGAGGGCATGGTCAAGCAGAGAGAGCAAAGAGCGACGGATAAAATGAGCGTGGAAGACAAAAACGCGCGGGCTCGACTTTTTCTCAGGCAAACACAAGGCGAACACTCGGAAAATACGTGAAATGACCCACGTTTGACGTCATAGAAGAGTCGCTATCTCGCTATCTCGCACCCTTTGCGAATTATTGCAGCCGTTATCGTTGAAACAGTTCACTTGCTGCAGAAGTGCGGCGAATGGCTAGCAGACGAAATGGACCCTGACGCTAGAACGTTCATCAACATTGACGGCGCGGTCATCGACATCCAGCACGTAGATTCGCAGGCTTCCCAGCACCCGGAGAGTCGCACATTGCCCGAAACTTGGAGTTCGCCGCCCACATGGCTTGACGCTTGGAATTGTTCGAATTCGAATGCAGCGAGTCGGTGTCGAAGGAAGCAGAGCACTGGCAGATCGCCGCCTTTTTTCCCACGTTTCCAATATATCCATCAACAGGCCTTCTTCGACCCCTCAGCAGTTGCCGCGCGCTCACGGTGGTAGACGTCATGTGGACGCGCGCGGCGTCGTCAAGTCCGCCCCCACTTGAATTTCGACGGTTGGATTTCACTGGTGGTCTTTCCGACGGTGCGGTGAAAGGGAGCCAGTGGTCGCATTGAAACAAGTCTGGCCGTTTCCAAATAGGCGGTATAAAAATATTGCAGGACCATCAACGACAACTCTAGTAGTAAATCTCCTGGATCACTTCGGCGGCACTCGCCGCAAGCGTCCGCAGCGGCATAACGAGCGCTGCGTCGAGAGCCGCAGGATACAAGCCGGACGGGAGGGCCTGTACTATGCAGGACAACTTGTCGTGGAGTTCGGAGGTCGACCACAGCGGGAGGATGCGCACCGGGGCCATCTTTTGAACATCGAAACTGAGGATGATCAGGTGGACGCGGATGTCTTTGGCACTGTCCAAGAGCTGCGTGAGTCGCACACCAAGGGCCCTGCCGGAATAGTCCGACTTGGGCTTGGCCTCGCTCCAGGCGCCAGAGCATTTGGAGGTGTAGCTCAAGTTGACGCCGCGGGCATTCCTCGTGAAGTCGTATACGGTGATAAAGTCCACTCCCCTGTTCTTGTACATGAATCGCGCCTGTTGGGTTAAAACTGCCGTCATAATCGCAGGGGACTTGAAGTTGTGCTGCAGGATTGCACGCACGTAGTCTCTCTGTCGTGCGCTCCCGAGATCTAACGTGCAGACGCGCTTGAACCGCAGGACACAATAAACGGCTTTGATGCTCACCAGTCGACCCAAGCGTTCGACATGAGGCTCGATGCGCCTCCCAGTCGGCCGTCTGACATTCGCGCGAACAATAACACGCAAGCTTACATCTAACACACTGTTTAAAGGCGCGCCTTCCCCCAGTTTTGTCGCACTGAAGAGAATCGCACTCGAATCAGTTTGTGCCTCTGAAGACACGGTCAAGGAGCTACTTCGGTATTTTCACAACATTGAGCGACATTGACTGTCGCTCCAACCAAAAATTCAGTGCTCCGAGACGCTCCTTGAGCAGCTCAACAAAATCGGTCCAAAATGAGTCTATGACGCATCCGGAAAAGGTCGCAGTGGAAGTGATGGAAAGCGCCGGAGGAAGCGCGTCCCCGATTTGTCCCGCGATTTTGTAGTGAACCAGAGCGTCCGGAAGACATTTGATGAGGAATCGCTGCAAGATGGCCCAAGTAAACCACATTTCGTCTGATTGTGTTCGTCTCGATCTCCCCAATATGGCGATGAGTCTGAGTAGGCCGGCTGACAGCGCTTGGGAGACCCACACAGGCTCAGCGCCTGCGTCAGATTCAAAGTTCCCCATCAAGTATGTGACTCCTATGTACACCTTCTCCGCCGCGGATGGAAAGATGTGTCGCGCTTCCTCCGCAAAATGAATGGCGTCGATGAGGGCCTTGGCACCTCCATGGGCCAGCATTGCTGTTGTGAGACGACCTTTGCCGTGCGAACTCAGCGCTTGTATCACTGAATTCACAATCATGGTGGCCGGTGCGGTCACCCGGCCCCCAACAGTGTTGTTGATCTGTTGCACGAAAAGATACGCCAGATGGCCTTCGCTGCCCCCGCACCCTTCCAAGATCTCCATGAATCTGGTTCTATCCTTCCCTCCCTCCGAGTCGTAGTCGTAGTCGAACAAAAACGTGTGGATGGAAGCAACAAGTTGTACATTGGGCGATAACTCGTTCCGCACGATTTTGGCCCAGTACTCTGCGAGGATACAGTGTAAACCGGCCGCCTTGTTAACCGCGGCCTTTGTATTGTCATCTCGGTGGAGAGCCAAAACGATGATGGCGGTCGCGCGATATGTTGCCGCCAGATCCATGTCCGGAATGACTTCCCAGTACGCGTGGACAAATAATGTCCACCGATAGAGACGAGGCCAGAGGTCCGCGTATGCAGCTGGAGGCACGACCCCGCGCGCCTCGATCATTTCCGCTATTGCATTCAACGCCGCGAGCGCGCCAGTAATTCGACCGAGCTCCGGGTGGCGAGACACGTTGCATAGAATCGAATCAAGGTCTTTGGGCATTGGAATGCCGGAGGGATCGAGATGAATAAATAGCAAAGGAAGAAAGAGGACGCGTCTGTGATCTGTAGGCTCGGATACCAAACGCAGCAAGAGGATGAGGTCTGAGAACGACCCGTTTGCTGCAGACTTTGCGCGCGACTATTTGGAGATCTGTTGAACAGGCCGAAAAGAACGTCATAGCAGACTTACGCGTAGATGGGGAGGTAGTTTTGAGACGTTGGTGAGGGACAAAGATTCGTGCATTACGAGGATGTTGATGTGAAAAACGTGTTTCTTCTTGCAGCTCTGTCAGCGTTCAACGAGGTTTGGTGTTCGCCGGTAATTGACACGTAAATTCCGGCTCTGCTTTACGCGTCGTCGATCTTCAAAGTTATTTAAAGCGTTTCGCAGAGGGCCAAAAAATATGCGCAGCATACCGTTCATCGCCGACCCAGGCAAGCGGCGCGTCTGAGCAAGTCGTTGCAAAGTTTTAAGCAGCCCAAGTCGAGCATCCATCTATTTTTAACTTTCCACCTCAAATTAAGTCCTCACTATCGGTCTCCTCAAACAGGAGCCGCACAGCCAAAAGATGTCGCTGCCGAAGTCGTGAAAGCCGCCGCGATACTCAAACCCGAGCCATAAATCCCCAGCCCCGCCGTCGCCAACGCGGCAATGCACAGCACGAAGTTCACCCACTTCCACAGCTGAAGATACTTCCTCCTCGTCTTCGGATCCCCGAGGAGCCCTCTCTTCCACCGGCTCCATTGCCCCCAGTCGTCCACGCGGCCGGCGTGTTTGTCTCCGGACCGGTTGTGCGGGCTGTACGGCGCGTCGCGGGCGGTGGCGTCGAGTTGGACCATGTAGAGGAAGCTGAAGCCCGTGGGGAAGGAGAAGGTGAATTGCATGTTTGTCACTGCGCCGACCATGCCGGAGAGGGTTTGGACTTGGGGGATCGCAGCGCCTATGACGAAACCGACCCTGTGGGATAGAAACCATGGCGTTAGTGTATGTACTATGGTGAGAATAGTGGTGTGCTACTTACCACCAGAACACAACGACAAGCGCTGTCCAGCAAAAGCGCCCTCGAACAGTAAGAAGCGAAGGACCCTTGAGGAAACGCTCAACGATGTTGACATAGGCAATTTTCAGTCCTGGCCACGTATCAGTATACTCATGTGTTTGATGTGAGTGCATTACCGATATTCCCATACAAGCCTCCCGCAATTATCGTGGAGATCAAGTTGAGAGCATTTCCGACCGTCTGCCAAGAGTACTTGCTGACGCCTTGGAAGGCGACGGCGAGGGTAAACTGGCCCTGAAACGAGTAGACACAGAGTCCGTAGAAGATGTAGATAGTGAAAATGACGGCTTGGGCGATGGAGAAGGCTTTTAGGAAGTCCATCGGTCTGCGCATCTCGGCGATAATTTGAGGGAAAATTCTTGCGAGAGTCAGTGATAGTGGTGTATATTACAGGGATGGACTTACGTCGCTCCACCGTACGCATAGACGATGTTCATCACCCCGTTGATTCTTTCGAAAAACTGCACCCTCTATAAGTACGCTCACGTTGGGATATAGTGGGTGTGCTGGACTCACGGGATACGTCGCAAATGCAGACCTCACGACAGGACCGGCACTGATACCGTATGCGGCTTTGGCGGCGCTATAGTTCGGAGCTGAATGCGCGACGAAGCCGACGGAAAGGAAGATGACAAGGATATTGAGCCAGATAGCGCAGCTTGCCTGTTTGGAGAGGGAGCGGTCAGTAGCCAATCGCTTGCCAAAGTCCAGACTGCACTTACTATCCAGCTGTACCGCCTGAGCGTTCGAATCTGGTTCAGGATACATCCGACGATGATGAAAATCACAATCGCAACCACAAAACATATATGCCCACGAGCCAGTTGATACAAACTTTGAGCCGCGGAGAGCGAAGTGGTCGCAATATTGACAATCATATGGATGAACACGAGCCAGGTGACAAGGAGCCTCATCTCCTTACCAGCGACACGCTCGGAAATGTCGCTGTAGCTCTTGACGGGGAAACGGTCACTATCCATCTTGACGTAGAGCCACCACAGCAACCCGCCGCAATAGAAGGCCATGCCACCCATGAAGACGTACAGCAGGACGCCCGGAACATAGCCATTTTGTCTGAAAGCGTAAGGAGCGTTGAAAGGACCGAGAATGTCGGTCGTGCACAGGTAGAAGGCTCCGGCCCAGCTGGCTTGTCGTAAAGCCCTCCAGGCGTTTACTTTATCCGTCTCCAAATCGGAGAGGTACGAGGTCTGGAGCTCGTCATTGTCAGATCCTAGAGGATTTCCATCGCGCTGAAGCGGCAGGATCCCACACGCAATTTGCTGGAGGCGACCTGCGATGCCATGGTTCCTGGAGTGTGTCTGTCAGCGTCTCCGTTTCGTTACTTTCTATCGAGGATACGCACGATTTCCCATCTTGGAGATTGGAAGCCGCGCGCTGAGACTCTGCAAAGTAGATGTAATCTTCGATCGTAGGCTTGCGGGGTCTGTGGTGCGCGACACTTGTCGACACTGGTGAATAACCGGTTTCGATTTTACTTCCCTGCTCTTTGATAAGCTCAGGCTCGGGCGTGAGCTGCATGCCATTAGTGCATATTCTCGAGCATAAAAACCCAAAGCCACCTACAGTACCCATATTCGCCATTGAGGAAGTTGGTTCTCGGACCGATGAGAAATCTCACAGGGAAAATCTCACTGTCAATATAGAAGAACCTTGGATGGTCGGCATGGCGTGCTCGTTCCGCCAGATTAGTATCTCCAATGCGGAAGACCGTGCTCGCACGATATCTGAAGCTATTGCGGGATGGAACGGTGGTACTCCGGCGCTCAGAGATGTGCTTCAAGCCCTAGGCAGCTTCCTCGGTCGATACGAAAGCAGGTGGACCGCGTTTTTGGGACAGGTCTTTCGGCACTCGCGTTGGGATTTGGGCCACCAGGGAGTGAGAGAAGAGGCAGATGCAAAAAACGTAGCATTTTGTCCACTGCGTACATCGTTGACGGCGGCGAGGCCAGCGGGCAGTACTAGAAAGAAGCGCCTTCTCGATATTGAAGATCCTGGACTCCTTGGGTGGCCCACGGCTCGCAGATCCCAAGCAAGCTTCATCATCTGAGGTTGAGAAGCCGAACATCGGCATGACTGTTTCCACGGCTTTCCTAGACGCGCAGTGCGGCAAAGTCTGGCTTCATAGAGATTTCGGCGTCCCAGACTTTCTCCCAGTTGCCTGAACAATAGGTGATTTTCGAATCATTTTTTTTTTACATGGCAAACACGGATGAAGGAAACCGATTCAATGATTGTGTGCGCGTCAGACAGATGGACTGAGCGTAGTAGGTACTAGAGAGTAGATACGGAGTACAACAAGGAGAAAAGAGAATTGTATACGTATGTAAGTATGCGAGTGTGCGATAGATGAGAGTGATGCGAGAGATAAAAGTACATGTGCGGTGAGTCAAAGGGAAATGAGGGAAAAGGTGTTCAAAGCAGCCAGTGCGAGGTAGAAAGGTAGGTATGGACGTAGAGGGTGGGCGAGAATATGGAGGCGATTGGGGCCATAGCGTGCTAAGCGAGACCTGAAGGGCGAATCCAAATGTGAAAGAGGCTAAAGGACAGGTGTGCGTGTGTCGAGCAGCGTGTCCCGTCGAGCCGTAGTAAGAGTCAGCTATAGATACACTAACGCACCGCGTCAATGAGTGAGAACATTTATTCACAAAGAAAAAGGGACGTACGTAGATGAGATGAGATAGACGTACTTAGTTTAATTACTTGCAGGTCTACTAAAATCTTGAGGTCGTGCTGGGAGTTGGGGCTGGAATGATGGAGGGATGCTAATGCTGGTGTCTTGAGGCGACATGGATGTTCGTTGAAATTGAAGGTGAGAAAGATCTGAACGGACGCAGAACGCGCGTCGCGGTTACAGGCATAAATACAACCTGCAGCCGCGCGGGTGAACTGCAACAGCGACCCAGCCTGGGCCAGACTCGATGACCTCCGACGCGTTTGACTGAGACCGGCGGACGCGAGTGAGTGCATGGTTAGACGATGGAGGGAAGGAGGGCACCGTGGCGTTCTCGTCGGGCATCGAGGCATCCCCACGGCGCATGTATTCCTCAATATTTGGGCGGGGCGCGATCGGGTCGAGGCGCGCGTCTAGATGGATGGGGACGGGCACAGGTGCGGCGCGCACGCCGAGTAGCACAAGTGTGAGCGGGAGCACAAGGGGGGCCACTGTCAAGCCACCGAATCAGCGATAACCGTTGGAAGATGGCAGGAAGACGCACGCAACAGCTGCATCTCGTCTTCACTTGAACCACGGAGGCAGGGGAGGTCGTCAAAGTCGTCGCGGTCGTGAGAGGGGCACAAATCAAAGGAGGACAGGAAGAGAAGGTTATAGGGCGTGTTCTGAGGGTTTGATGCGATTGCCGATTGTACACACAAACTAAAGACCTTTGAGCGAGAGATTCTCAGAATCTTGAAAGGATAAAGGGAAGCGATCGAGCCCTCAATGGGTGCCTTATACACGAGGCTATTTGCGTGCGGAAACAAGGTTGCTATCGGCATCTTGGCAGCTGGACGTGTACGGCGTAAGGTAAAATAAGGAGACATTGTTTTCGGCGTCGGTCTTGTGCTATTTTCCGCTTTGACTTTGTTCGTTGTCGACAAGAATCAGGCCGCGTATGAAATTATTTGAATAACTAGAGCGCGCTTGAGAGCGCCGGAGAGAGGCTTTGTTTTCTGTGGATTCGACATCGTGGGAGAAGACAAAGTTGGTCGTGCACTGCCACGCAACTCAGTCCTTCATTGAAGTTCATTCAAGCATGTACAATTCGAGCTTCGCATATTTGAATTCCATGAAACTTATGTGGACACCGCTTCCAACGATCCCTACACCTTACTCTTGGGTAAATACTTGGCAGCCATCTGGAGCTTGGGACTTCCAAGCAGCTCCAGATCCCGACCTTCATTAGCTAGCACCCTGAACGATGCTTCGAGGGACCACGGGGTGGCAGCGCGCGCGCGCGCCGCCCCGTCAAGACCCGAGTCGGTAACATGGATAATCTCCAGCCCCGTCGCCTGCTGTGCAACGCGCGTCATGTACCACTGCAGGGCATGGAGCGCAGTCACACCTGTCGAACTCCCAAGCCTGGTGCGCATATTTGCCGGCTGTGAATGGATCCACGGGCTTCGCCCATTGATCCCCAGATTCGTGTATCCATGCGATAGGTGCAATATACGCAGAGATGGCACAAGGGCGAAGGGCAAAACAAATTTGTCCTGTGGCAAACATGAGTATAATTGCAAGGAAAGCTGTTGTAAGAGGCGTACTATGTGACAGGGATATGTGTGTCGCGAGGGTTCTAGAAAGAGCTCTAGAATGGACAGGTGGGGGGCGAGCGCGCTCGCCCATTTTAAAACCGAAATCCTGTCCGTGTAACGAAGTTTCAGCTGGATCTGGACCACGTTCCAGTCTTTCAGCGACGACCATTCGGATGCGGGGCGCATGATAGAAAACGATTCAAGGTCGAAGCCCCAGATATTTTCTGAGGACGTAGCAGCTAGGAAGTCGTTTGCGAAAGGTACATCGGAGATGCTACCCCAGTTGCCACAGCCGTAGGTGAACTTGACAGTGGTTAGATTCGTATGGCGCTGCGCGAAAGGGAGAAGCCAGCTCTGAATGCCAGAGCTGTTTGAACGATGATACACAAAAAACAACTCGAGGTGAGCGAGGTTGGGCAGGCTTGACTTATCGAACACAGATTGGTTTTCGAAAATGATTTTGTTTCGTAAATTGAGGCGAGAGAATCTGGCACCGCGCTGGGCTACCGCGGAAAAGATGCCAGGCGAGAGAGGCGACTTGAGATCTCTCAGTATTGTGGAGAGAAGGAGTTTCGAAAATGATAGATCGGTAGATCGAACTATGTTCATGAGCGTCTCTAGCTGCGAGCGCGACCCTTGAACGGCGACAGTAGTTAGGAAGGGGTGCGAATTGATTGCGGTAAGGAGGCGCGCATCGAGTGCATCTGCGCTGAGATCTAGCCGCACCAGAGAGGTCAAACGAGCCACCAGCTCAGGAAGCAGGTGCTGAGTGCCGATATCCCAGACATCCAGTTGTCTGGGGTAATATGTGGGCCTGCAGACAGTAAAAAGGATTGATTTGAACGAACCTGATGAGACCTGCAAACCGAGTGTTGGATGTACATTCGGCAATCAGCTCCTCAAGCCTTTGCGAACTGGTACATCGAGTTGTTTCGAAAAGGATGGGCAGGCTCAGTGATCGAAGTATTCGGTTGACCTTGGAAAGAGAGTGCAGGCCGGCAATGGACCGGAAAGTGTCCTTTCGCGAAGGCAAGTAGCGGATTTCGCAGATTTCTCCTAGTATAATGAGCAACAGCTCTGTCGGAAGACCCAGAAGAGAGAAGGTCATGGTGGTCGAAAGTTAAGAGTTTGCTCTTGCCAGCAAAATCATTCCTAGTAGTCAAACAAGCTGCGCCGCTGCAGATCTCAGTCAGTGCCAAGAACACAGCCGTAACACAGTTTCAGGACCTCGAGTTTCAGCCAGAGATTCCCTGGAGAATGCAGTAGGCTGGGTCCCTCCGAGTCTGTTTAAACTTTGAAGTGACCCTTGCACTGCCACCGTGACAGCTTTCGTCACCGAGAATCTTGATTTGGACCGAAAAAGGGAATAGCCTCCTTTTCCGTTTGATTCTCGTGTCCTGAGTGCTGCTGCACTGTTGTATATTAGTTATTCCGGTTGAGGCCTTTCCATTGCGCAAGAGAACAAGATGTCAAGGCTCGAATTTCAATTTTTCAATTTTCAACGACTCGACCTGGTCTTTGCAGTAGCGCGGTTTCGGCCCGTCTCGTGCCGGTCTCTGCGAACTCACGACTCTCAGGCTGCGCAATCTTTCCTTGTATCTATCTAGCCGACCAACCCGGTTGCCGGAAGACTCCCTTGCTGAAGATGACTCAGACGACTCCCCAGTCTTTGTCCCAAACTCCCTCCAAGCATGGACCCAGAAGGCACTCGAACGAAATACTTCACGGATGGTGTGAAGCCCAACACCAACGCCCTTGCGCCATCGGCCAACTCCTCCTTGACGCTCGCATATCGTACTTTCGGCGATGCTGGTAATCCCGCTGTCTTCATGCCCTCCTGTTATGGCGGCAAATTAGACGATACATTGCCCTTTCTCTACACGGCTGCTGAGAATGGCCCTCCCCCCATTCTTCGAGACTACTTTGTCATCGTCTGCGGCCTCCTGGGCGCGGGCGAATCCTCCTCTCCGTCCAACGCCCCCGCCGCACAGCGTGGCCCCAACTTCCCGGCGCTGACGTACGAGGATAATACCCGCCTGCAGTATGCCCTTTGCCAGGAGCTTGGAGTTAAGCAGCTGGCAGCGTACATCGGATTCAGTATGGGCGGGCAGCAAGCGTACCACATGGCGGCACTCTATCCCGATTTCGCGCTACGCATCGTTGTTTTAGCCAGCTCCGCGCGCACTAGTTGGCATAACTGGTCGTTCTTGGAAGGCCCGAAAGCTGCGCTGGTGAACAGCGTCGACTTTATGGATGGCAAGTACGAGACGCCGGCGATCAGAGGCACTAGAGCCTTCGGCCGTGTTTATTCGACATGGGCGCTGTCGCAGGAGTGGTTTCGTCAACGGTGTTGGGAGACTCTGGGTTTCGATAACCTCGAGCAGTATTTGCAGGCCGAATGGGAGTTTAAAGATGACGCGCACAACCTGCTATGCCAGCTGCATATGTGGCAAAAAGGCGATATCTCGCTTTTTGGACCAGAGGAGGAGAGGGGCGATTTGGCGAAGGCTCTGGGCCGGATTAAGGCCAAGGTGCTGGTCATGCCAAGTCGAACTGACATGTATTTTCCGCCGGTAAATGATCACGCTCCAGTATTGGCGCATCGACTGATTTTTTTTGCAGGAAGATAGCGAGGAGGAGGTGAAACATTTGAAGCACGGAGAACTCAAGGTGATTGAGAGTATCTGGGGCCATGTTGCCGGGGGGGAGGTGGAACAAAAGAAGATGACGAGTTTATCACGACAGAAGTTCGTCGCTTTCTTCAAGCGTAGTGTGAATCTGACGTTTCCTTATCTATTCTGAGTTAAAAAACATCTAGCGTAGTCAAAAGCTGGAACTTGATTTGGATACATACAATATTTCAAAAAAGTCGATACGAAAGCAAACTATGGCCTCTTGCGAAAACGCGTGCAAATCCTCGGCGCATTGGGTCGACCATTGTGCGGGAGTATGCAGGTGAGAGGTACAGCGCCGCGCCTATTCGGATAGGCAGCAAAGCCTGCGGAAACGGCGGATATAAATCACGTCGGAGTGTTTCCCGGAGACTAGGGTTACCTTCGTGGCCGCGTAGGCAACAATGGCGTTGGCAACATCACCGACGATGTGGTCTGAATTGAGAGGTGTACTAGTAGCCGGGCCGCCCTTCTCAAAGCCCAAGACACCATAACGCCTTCCAACGCGCGGCCCTGGCGCGGCCCATTGCTGGCCACCGTCGACCCATGTGGTGCATTTTTGCGCGACCCAGTTGTTTTTTTCTGTCGAGAGCTGCTACGACGCGTTTGCCGACACCGAATGTGCGAGCAGCGTAGAAAATACCGACCAGAAGGACGAGCGCGGTGATCAGAGATATAACAAGGGAGGATGGCAGGGTCCTGGTGCGCGCAGAAACAGCAGCTAGAGCATCGTGGTCGCGGTCAAGCTAGTTCACCAAGCGTTCTCCTATCTATTCGTCCAGCAAGGTAGTCTGCCGTCGAGAGTAGGCGGCTAGAGAGAGGAGGGAAGGAGAAGAAGGCGCTAAGCGCCAGGCGATATGAGAGAGAGGCGGCGCTGAGCGCCTAGGAGAGCGGGCGCTAACGCCCTAGGTGTGTGTGCGGGGAAGGCGGACTTGGCCGCTCGGCTTCCGGGAGAGACAGGCTCTGCGGGAAAAGCCGAAGCGCGCCGAGACGGGCCGAACCCGTACGCAAAGGCACTAGAGGACTCGAATGAGACCCGAAGCAGCACGTGAGCGTAAGTGAGCGAAAACCCTCAAAGAAAAAGGACTGTGGAAGGGCGGGGTCGAAAAGACGCGTAAAGGCGCGAGGAGAGAGGTGTCCAGCTGAGGTGGACGAAGAGCCGAATAGCGGCTGTGCTGATCTGATGGCCTACACGATCAGATGCTCGAGGTCTAGCCCGATCTCTTCTCTGCTTCCTTGCCTCTCACTCAGACGGCTCGCAAGCTCGCCTGCCTGAGCTGGCATGCATTTCCTATTTTTTTTTTGCTGCGTCTCTCCTTTTTAAATCTGTGGCATCTTAGCTACTCAGGAGGAGGATGAGGACAGCTTGCGCCGTTAACCGATTCTCTCTGTCCTTGTTAAATCTGCCTCTGATTTAAATAATGCCAGCAATATGCACTCTAGAAAGAAAAGATGAATTCAATCTACCATCCGTCGTCTACTGCTATAATTCCGTACGCACAAATGATATAAGATAAGCCAGAATCTGTAGATTACCAGCCAAATGAGTTTCATAGTAACCAAGGGTTCACTCCCCGCTTGCTGGTCGTCTGAATCAGACCCTGAATTTCCTTCAGAAGAGCTCGAAACAGAGTGTGAAGGTGGCAGAGGCGGCGTGCACTCCTCCCACTCCCGCAGCACGGCCGAGCCATCAGAACGAGCCCATAAAAATGTGCGGATGGCCTCTTGCCCAGCACAAGTAGACCACCTGGGGCCTTGAGGGATCGTGGAGGTGTCATCCCAGAGGAGCTCATCGAGAAGATCTCTAGCCTCTAAAGAGCTGACGCCGTCAAAGGCGGCATCACAACCAGCGAGGCAAACAGCTAATGTCCAACTCAAGCTAGCGTGCCAAAAGCGGCCGGACGAAGGGGGCGAACTAAGACAGTCCAACAGAGAAATGCGTGGAAAATCTTCAAAGACAACGATATGGTACCCATCCTATGAGGTTCAGTGACGAGCGCGGAAGGACATATTTTTGTACCTGTGGGTCCACGGTGATGCGGTTTTCATGATACGCTTCGAGAAGGTCGGGTATAATTGTGAACACGTTGTCGACCGACACGCACTGCTCACGCGAAAAGGTCGTGGGTGGCTGCAAAAGGGTGAGGTGAAAACAGGGGAGCTGAGGGAAAGTAGACGGACGGTCACAGCACACGACAGAAGCGGGGGGATGATCCAGGTAATGCAGTCAGAGGGACGGCCGGTGAAACAGCACAAACCGCGATCGCGCTGGCGAGCTTCGTTTGCGAGCTGCTCTGGGACAGGGTTCTGATGAAAGAATGAGGGAGGATAGTGAAATGGAGGGGAATACGCACCACCATGCGATAAGCGGCATCGGGATGATCGTCGGGAACGTTCCAAGTGGATTCGGTACTGGCGAAAGTTGGTCTGCGCATGGTGCAGCCGACTGGGTATGGATAAGGATTTCCGTCGGGGTCAAAGAGGGCATAGCATCCGGGTGGCAGTGGGTCGGAAGAGTCGCAAGGAAAAGTCTCTCCGCCGATCTTGTCGAGACATCTGATGAAGACGTCGGCACCGACGACAGTGACGGGTCGGTAGACGGCGGGAGGGCGGACGGGTCTAGCGAGATAAGAGCGACGTGTTAGGATGAATAGCCAGCGCGAGAGATTGCGCGCGCTGACGGGAGCTACGTCGGAACTGAGCGCTGGAGAGGTTTCGATGAGATGCGACAGGAGAAAGGATGCACGGACCGCCGACGACGCTGACGCGTGACGAGTCCGTATCCACGCTGCACAGGAGCACGTCGGGGACGCGAGGCGGCTTTGGCGGCGAGATCACAAACCCAAATCGTTTTCTTGAGCGGCAGAGTGACATGGTGGTCGCTGGTCACAAAAAATGCGCAGAAGAACTCGATCCCGTGACATCGACTACCATCGATTATTATCTCGCGTTTGTCTCGCGTGCAAAATCTACAGCGGCATGGACCGCTGGTTTTACTCGGCGGAGAAGACTGGATGGAAATACGCCAGGCACGTCGACCGGCGGTGCCACCCGAACAGCCGCAATCGCGATGCACATATTTAGGGCAGTGAAGTGGTCAACGGCGAGGCGAGGCTTGTTGCAGGTAAGCTGTTCGCAAGCGCCTTATGCTGCTGACTCATGCGGGATAGGCTTTGCGACGTTTGGCCGGCTGGAGGTAGGAGAGATGATAAATTTTCTGAGTCTGATTCAGAATAATAAGCGCAAGTGCTGGGACAACAATGCGTCTTCATCCTTGCTGATTTTGACATGACAGCGTCCGAGTGAGTGATCCTTCAAGCCAAAAGGGTGTTCTTTGAACACGATCTTGAGGGGAGGGACCATGTTGCCGGCGGGGGAGGTGCAACAAAAGAAGATGACGAGTTTATCGCGACAGAAATTCGTCGCTTTCTTCAGGCGTAGTATGAATCTGACGTTTCCTCATCTATTCTGAGTTAAAAACATCTAGCGTAGTCAAAAGTTGGAACTTGATTTCAATACATACAATGTTTCAAAAAAGTCGCTACAAAAGCAAACTACGGCCTCTTGCGAAAAACGCGTGTGAATCCTCGGCGCATTGGGTCGACCATTGTGCGGGAGAATGCCGGTGAGAGGTACAACGCCGCGCCTATTCGGACAGGCAGCAAAGCCTACGAAAACTGCGGGTTCAAATCACGTCGGAGTGTTCCCTTGAGACTAGGGTACCTTCGTGGCCGCGTAGGCAACAACGGCGTTGGCAACATCACCGACGATGCGGTCTGAATTGAGAGGTGTAGCCGGGCCGCCCTTCTCAAAGCCCAAGACACCATAACGTCTTCCAACGCGCGCGGCCCACTGCTGGCCATCATCGACCCATGTGCTGCATTTCTGCGCAACCCAATTGTCTTTTTCCGTCGGGAGAGCTGCTACGACGCGTTCGCCGACACCGAACGTGCGAGCAGCGTAGAAAATACCGACGAGAGGGACGACCGCGGTTATCTCATGAAGAACCGCAAAAGATACAACAAGGGAGGATAACGGGGTCCCGGTGCGCGCAGAAACCGCAGCTAGAGCATCGCGGTAGCGGTCAAGTGCAGACATAAGTGTGACGCGTGACCTCAGATTTTTATGCTTGCTCGTCGCGTCGGCCAGCGAGCAGCCGCCCGTCGCGCATGCCGCTATGCCAGCTCTGAGGCACAGGGAACCAGGACTGGGCCGCACCCGCACCTTCTCTATGTCGTAGGCGACGCCGCGCTGAGGCTGCGCACTATGGGCTCCATTTCGTCCCCCCTCGACGCCCTCGCCATGGTCCGCGCCGTAGAGCGCCGTTTCGGCCGTGTCGCCGCGTGCCAGTTCTTCCGCGTAGGTCTTGAAAAAAATTGCTTCGGAGATGTAAGTAATTGTCCCATAGGACCATGAAATACAATCCCGGTACCAGTTTACCGCGTACATCTCGTTCTGGGACTCGGCTGCGTATTCTCGCGTGCCCAAAACGTTTCAGACCGCCCTTCACGTCAAACTGCCCCCCGAGAATCCCTCTGCTGCGTACGGCGGCCCGGGACTCGCGGACCTCGAGCCTTTCCTTGACCCACAGGACTGGGTGGACAACGATCTCGCGGCTGAAGTGGACGCTCACTTCGACGAGCCCGAGACGCCTGCCGACGGCTCGCGCATCCTCAAGTTCAAGGTCGACCACTACGGTAGATTTTATTCCTGTATATTTCCTTGACCTGACACCATACGCAGTGGGACGCATGCACGATAGCGGCGCATCGATGCCGCCCAAACCGCCTCCAGTTTACAACCCCCACCACATGTCCCTCATCAACAACTTCATTCGCTGGGGCGGATTTGCGCCAAAGGAGTTGCTACCGCGCGCCCCCATAATAACGTCGAGCAATTTGCTGTTCGGCGGAGGCGCGGTCGACTATCCGTGCATGCGCAACCAACTCCTGGTGTGGCACACCCGAAGTCAACGGCATCTAGAGACACCCCCACTGGTAGCGCCCCCTGCGGTTTGTGGTCCTTGGTTTGCGCCAGCGCGAGATGTTCATTTTCTCATTTTCTCATTGTAGAATACGCAGACTCCTGCACCCGTGGCCAAGGCTCGGCCAGCAGAGCAGCAGCCCCCGGTGCAACAAACTACGGTCTGTTATTCGTTTATCGCATCGGTGCTGGATTTTAATTTTCTCATTCTAGAATACACAGACTCCCACACCTGTGGCCAACGTTCGGCCGGCAGAAAAGCAGCCCCCGGCCCAACAAACTGCGGTCACTGATGAGATTGCCAACGAGCCTACCGAGCCCATTATTTCTGACCTATCAGAGATGTCGGAGATTGCCCCCGCAAGCCCCCCACCACAAACCCCCGCTGCCGAGCCGCGCTTCCCTTCCCTATCCAAACGGCAGGCGCCCGCTTCTCCGCTACCGCCAGTTGTCGAGGCGCAGACCAACGACAAGATTCCCGCTACTTTACTTTCTACACCACCTCCAGAGCCCACTCCCGAGCAGCCTCTGGTGGCTGAAATCGAAACTGCGCCCGCGCCTTCTCTCTCTTTGCCAAAAACACCTCAGCAGTCTAAATCAGCAAAGGCGGACTCCCCAAAACCTGCAGTGATCGCCAAACCACCCGTAACCCCCGTCCCCACCCCCGTCGCCATTTTCACGGCGGAGCGCCGGAGCGGGGCGCGCACCGCACGTGTGGTGGCGCAGACTCAGAAGGTCAAGCCGGCACCGACCCCGGCCGAGCCAGCCAAAGCAAAGGCGGCGCCCCCGGCACAGAAAGCGCAGCAGCCCGTTGCGTCCCCGGATAAGAAGAAGAAAACTAAGACCAAACTCACTAACGATTTGCCGCAGAAGCAAGGGGAGAAAAAAGGCGGGAAGCACCCAATTGAGGTGGAAGAGCGCGAGTCGGGAATTGCGGCGAGGCTGAAGGGGATGATGAAGGGGTGGATATAGCGTAGCGTATTGTAGAATTGAATAGATTTCAGTTCTCAGCTCGACAAGATACCTGTCACCTTCGTTTATGATTGAGAAGTAGATCTGTACATCCCATGAATATGATCCGACATAGGTGGGCTGATGGATATTCATGCTACTACGCCGTGGCTAGTACCGAGTGTTGAGCGGGCATAACCTTAATGCCTCGTCGACAAAGATGCTCCGTAAATCAAGGAATGCTGCGATTCCACGCTTTGACCTTTGACCGGCCGGATATGGAATCCACCTCCTTTTAACTTGGCCATGTTTCTGGAATCCTATAACTTTCTGGACACGCGAAAATGCGCATTTAAAAATCCTGGCCAAAACATGATCCGCTCCATTTATTTAGACTTCCGATCGTTATCGCCACGGTCACCTGCATCGCGCAATAAAGGTAAATTGTCGCGTCTTGGCACTGGCTTCTGACTCAGTCAAGTTCCAGCGACCTCTTGGCTATTACCTCGAGACATGACAATTCAAACGACTGACAACGCGAACGAGAGCTTGCTGACCCAGGACGGCTACGTCCTTTTCTTTGCTTCCCTCGTCGACGGCCAGTCATGGTGCCCTGTAAGTAACCGCCTCGATACCACGGTGAGCATAGCTTCACGGACCTGACCCCAAATTTGCAGGACTGCCGTGCGATTGCGGACAAGGTCCAGAAGGCGTTCGAAGGACCAGACGCACCACCGCTGACAATCGTCTATGTCGGCCTCAAACCTGAGTGCGTGAACCTCGCCTATTCGTCTTTTATTGCATTGCTTCTGCACCCCTGGGCCGGACCTAACTTGTTACTTGTCCACCTTCCGATAGATGGAAATCGCAGGAGAACATCTTCCGAGGGTCGCCTTGGAAAGTTAGCGGAGTTCCGACTCTTTTCCATGTCGACAAGGTAGGGAGTGGACATGATTGAAAGCCATGCCGTTTTCTCTGACTGGTTATATTGCAGGGCGCCGTGGCACATCGATATGAGGAGGATCCGGACATCATTCAGAAGTTGGATGAGATTACTGGAGCGTAGAATGTAAAGAAATTGAAAAGGGACTTGAAGGAGATGCAGAAATATGCAACGTTCCGTTGGCCCTTGGTCGTGGTTGAAGTTGTTCATCAGCCTCCCGGGCCAATGAGCTTTCGCTTTGACCGCCGATCGGCTTTCGGGTCCGAGCGCCGCTTCTTGCAACCACCTCCACGACCTTGAACTGAAGCTAGTCGTCCTGCACAGGAATACCGCGTACAAGTATCGGCCATTCTTTCGTCTGTTTTTGATCTGCAGAGAGCAGTCGTTTGAATTTTGGAAGGCCAATGTATATTCAGTTGGTGACACATTTGGCCTCGATGGACTCCGACGTTGGCTCCTCTATCTTTCCAGCCTTGTGCAAATGTGTCGTGGGTAGGGACAGGGCTCATGTCGAAGCAATTCCGGAATGGCCACAACTTGGTGAATGGATTTTGGCGACTCGAACGTACAGCGAGATTCACGGTTCTGGATGCAAATGTGTCGTGGGTAGGGACAGGGCTCATGTCGAAGCAATTCCAGAATGACCACAGCTTGGTGAAAGGATTTTGGCGATTCGAAGGTACAGCGAGAATCACGAAGAGCTTTCGGTTGGCTTTCAGGGCGCCTCAACGATGGAATTCAACGATAGCTTGCCTAGCGCTCTTGGACGACCTCGTTCGACCGCTAGCTGCAAGAAACGGACCAGAAATGTGGGATAAGTTTGAACAGTTACCCTTTTATTTGCTCCAGCAAACCGTCTAATGAGACGCGTTGCTGGCCCGTGCGCAACCTCTTACACGTAAAAATCAAAACCGCGGGAGAACTTTACCCTTTACTCATCTCAAGGCATGAAGCGCGGTTTTCTGAATAGCGCAAAGGCCAAGGCGACGCGTCCGTTGGAGCCTGTAACAAGTTTAGGTGCGATTGCGCGACCTCCACTCAATGCTATCTCACCTTTGCCCCGAAGCGTCCAACCTGCCAGCACGCGCGTCGCAGACGCTGGAGCTTACCATGCCAATTGGAAAAGTTGAAAAAGTTGGTAAGTCACGACGCGTACCCTTCAAACCGGTTCTTGAATCTAATGGGCCACCAGTCCTCCCAGACGGATACAAAAGCGAGTTCATAACCGATATGTTGTACACGACGCTACCTCAAGCTGCTGGCCAAACTGCGGGCGAGCCCACCACCGAATGTCTTTTCTTCCCCGGCAGCAAGGAGGTGTTCACCAACCTCTCTGGATATCCGAAGCCTTTGAAACAACCCGCGACAGCCGCATTTCGGACTGGCGTCGTTCCCGGCAAAGGGATGGGCCTTTTCAGCACGCGTGCGCTCAAAATGGGGGACCTTATCCTGACCGAGCGTCCGCTCCTCCTCGCTCCCGTGGGCACGGTCTTGCCTTATCCTCCGGGTTTCACACCCGCCCAGTATCTTCAGCTATGCCTCAACGAGAAGGAGAAGGCTCTTGAGAAGTCTGTGGACCGTATGAACCAGGAATCCAAGGCTGCCTTTATGGCGCTAGCGAACTGCCATACGGAGGACGGTTCGTAGTCTGTAGCGGACAGAGGCAGAACTTACGTCCCATCTTAGGTTCGGGGCCTCTTATGGGGATCATACGCACCAACGGACTGGGAGTGAGTGGCCTGCGTCCCGGCGTGAAGGGAAGGACCAGCAACTATAGTGCCACCTGCAAACATATATCGCGCCTGAATCATAGGTAATCGCAGTATTTCATTTTTCCGAGTCTAATGTGCTGATGACTTCGTCTTTAGCTGTTCGCCCAACACGCAACCCCGCTTCGACAAGGTCTCGGTTTCCTACCGGCTTTGGGCCGTCCGCGACATCGCTGCGGGCGAGGAATTGACGTATCAATACGTTGATGCGGAGTTCCCCGCAGCGAAGCGCAACGAAGACCTCAAACCATACGCCGTCGTCTGCGATTGCTCCTCGTGCAATGACCCAGCTGCCTCTGACGCCCGCCGAGCGGCCATCGGTGCATTCACCCCGACCACGATTATGTGGGCGCTCAACACCGAGCTCTCGAATGACTGGCTCATCGACAAGTGCCGCGAGCAGCTCCTACTGCTTGAAACCGAAGGCCTGCAGCACCTCCCAGCATACTTTGATGCGACGAAGTCAATTATGGAGGCTTACATTTGTCTCGGCGACGCGCGTAGCGCGAGTCAGTGGGCGGCGAAGCTGCACAAACAGAAATGGGCGCCAGACTACGCAGAAGGGGCAGTCTCTAGATTGCTGCTGGATCCCGCGAATACCACTGCATACAAGGATCATCAAATGTGGCGCATGCGCGTCGGTGATGCGCGTCCTGGAAGTATGGGGAAAGTCTTTCAGGATTTAGCCGCGCTTGCACCGAACGGAATGAAGGCTTTGCCTGGGGGTGGAGGAATGATGTTGTTTCCAATGTTTCCTTTCCCTGGTATGCAGTGAACGGCAAGATAATTTTTGTTTTGTACGAAGTTACAATTTTTGACCCTACTACGAACAAAAGAAAGGACCGACAGAATAAACATTGTCAGATTCATAGTACTTACGTTCGAAGGAAGCGTCCATCTTGTCGGTATTTTCGCCCGTACGTTCGGTGTCCGCGAGCGCGTCGTAGCAGCTAAAGACAACTGGGTCGCGCAGAAATGCAGCACATGCACTCCGACGTGATTTATACCCGCCGTTTCGGTAGGCTTGCTGCCTATCCGAATACTTAGGCGTGGCGCTGTAGCTCTCACCGGCATCCTCCCGCCCAACACACTGACAGTTTGCATACGGTTTGCGCAAGAGAGTATAGTTTATTTTCCGTAGCGATGTTTGACATTGTATATCCTGCTGTGTTCACATATTGCCGCCAAAGATGATTGCATTGAACTTCGAAGGTGCTTGGTCTTTCACATGCGCCGCCTTCCTCAAGCGTCGGCGTCAATTTGTCCGGGCCGTTGTCATTGTCCCCCCGTACCCCATCATCGTACTGGTCGCTCTCGCCGTCCATGTTTCGGTCCCAGTCCCGACGGCAAACCCCATGGCCGCGTCCACCGCTCGCGTATCGACATCTCCACGAAGGAGCAAGACTCAAGCAATTGAGAGTTTCTCTAGTGCCTCGACAAAGCTGTCATGAAAATCGAATCGGCTGACGGTATTCCACTCAATCTACAATGGATCATTCAGTATAATTCAGAAGAATCCAAAAAAATATGCACTCACACCGTCCGAGAGATTGTAGCGTAATTCAATGCTCGAATCCAAGACAACGAACCGACGATAATCAGCGAAAGCACCAGGCTGAATCTGCATCCGGCGAACATCCGCCATCAGGTCGTTCTTGGAGATCGTTGACCAATTTTCTTGCGGGGACGTCGCATAAATGTCATCGAACGCTTTCGTGCAGCACTCGAGCAGGGCCTCGGTCGTTCGGGGCTTCAAGAGGCTGTTGCCCAAGACCCATCGTTTAAATTCGTTTGTCGAACCGTCGAGAGGTGCCGTCATTAGAGATATTTCTCCCTTTTGAATGGCTTCGACCACGCTGTTTAATCCGAATGGTAGAGTTTCTCTGAAATACGTCGAGAAAAAAGATGGGTGAACAGAGGCGGGGCTCACGTATACTCGGGCATTTCGTCTTCGCGCAACTGGGCGAGCTTGAGGGCCATGCCGACGACGTGCGGTGTGAGATAACACGTCCAAAGGGGATGGGCGTGAATTTGCCGGATGGTCTTCAGGACGCTCCATGCGTCATTTACCAGTGCTTCCGGCGTGAACGTTACAACTCCACCTGTTGTAAAATTGGTTCAGGTTCGGGGAAGTTGGTCGTCAGGTGGACTACGCACCAAGCAGGTAAATCTCGCGGAATCCCCAGAGATTAAGCGGCACCGTCTCATGCGTGCCGTACAAGCAAAATCGAACCTCAGGGCGGAGGCGGAGATGCGCGAGATGGGGTAGGTTGTGAATGTTCTGGAGGGCGCGGACATGTATGAACACAATGTCGATCGACTTAAGCGGCGGCGGCACGACGTCGACCCCAAGCACGCGCATGAGGTGCTGGGTGTCGGGATCGGGTTCATCGTTGATGTTACGTTTGAACCATACCGTCAAAGTGTGATTGAGTGCATACTCGCGGATGGCCTTCGGCAGTTGGAGGATGCGCAAGCTGACATGATAGTCCCGCTCGGTTTGAAGGGATTTGCACCACTGTTCTCGAGTTATGAGCGTGGACTTGCACCATTGTTCTTGGGTTGTGATTGCGATTGCGGGTTCGACCTTGCGCTTCAGAGGCACAGTCATTTTCTTGATGTGTTCCTCAATGGGAGGGGGGTCGCGGGCGAAGAGCAGTATGACAACCAAACTCGTTTCCTGATAGAGGTCTGGCGGGGTCCGGAGATACTCCAGCAGAGGTCGGGAGGTAGGTGAAACAAACAATAAGACGCCATTCAGCCGTCCGTCCCAGAGCGCGGGCATCATGCATGCCTGCGAAGTAAGTGGCCTCAGTATCTATCCAGCGGGAAAATGATGGTTAGATTTGCAAACCTGTGTCTTTCTAGCCAAATAATCGCCGAAAATCTTGACCCGCTCTGCGTCACGGCCTTCTGCAACGAGACGGGCGTACTGGTGCGGGGGGTTGCAAGCACGAAGGAAAAGTAAAATGTCGTTTATGTCGTACGAGGCCGGCAGCTGGAGAGGCTCTTTCGAGGGCACGAAGGAGGCGATGCGAGGGGGCGCGCACTCGGTGGAGTCCGTGATGGCCGCCTTCTCGCAGAGGGTTTCACTCGTCGCGGGTTTACCTCTGACCGAAACCGCGAGTTGCCCGTACCAAGTCCACTTTGGCCTGTATCGCGTAAGGTCATTGATTTTGCAACAAAAAGACGACGGCGATTTAACACACATAGGGGCGGGCTCGTAGATGGGCCGCGAGGGGCGGTAATCGGGGCCGCGGCTGTCGTTTTATCAGTGAGAATAACGAGAGAGAGAGAGAATGTATGCTATTACTCGACTGGTGTTGGCAATCTGCACAATGTAGGTCAGTCGCAGTGTCATGAGGAGCTGTGAGGCGCACCTCATAGAGTTCAAAAAATCGTCCACTTCGTCGGGAAAGCTGTCAGCCCCATCGACGTCGAAATTGCCTGGATGGTAATCCCCTTGCCCACCCTCAGGTGCGTAGTCCACGAAGAGATCTTCTGTCCCCCGGAGCCTGCGTGATGTAACAATCAGAACGCGTCAGCGTCCAACAAAAATTGGCTCACCCAGCGTACTGGTCTTCGCCGGGTGCATAGAGACCAATGTCCTCATCGACGAACGGGGGACCGAATATAGGATCGACCCTGTCCGTGTCAGCGTCTGGGACGGTGTCCGGCGCGAATGTGGGTGTTGGATCGACATCCATGCCGTCATCGGCGGGCGCAGCTTCGGCTGTTTGTAACGCGGCGGGCTTGGGAAGGTCTCTTGGAATGTTCGGCGCCACCGGTGCCTTGGCAAGTCGCTGCTCGGTTGTAAGCGTGCTGCTGGGCGTGATGGAGTCGTCATCGGCGGGCGCAGCTTCGGCTGTTTGCGACGCGGCGGGCTTCGGAAGGTCTCTTGGAATGTTCGGCGCCACCGGTGCCTTGGCAAGTCGCTGCTTGGTTGCAAGCGTGCTGCTGGGAGTGATGGAGTCGTCGAAGATTTTGATCCCATAATAAGGAGACGGAGGAGGAGTGAAGAGGTCGTCGGCGGTCGGTTCAGGCACAGATGGCTCTGAGGTTTGAGGTGTGTTCTCCGGAATGGCCTGGAATCAATGTTGTAGGCTAGCGGCGGATGGGGTTTATTGAAATAGGCTTACGCTGGCTACAATCAGAGTGTCTTCGTTCGAGTCCGATAGGGTAGGTGGGTGTTGTTGCTATGAGGAACGGTGTCATCGATGAGTGTTTAGGTGGAAAGTCTTACGATGAGGAAGCCGTCGTCTGAATCGGATGGACCTAGAGGTTGCTGGGAGGAATGGTAGGTTTGAGCCGTGTTTTCCACCTCTGCTAAGTAGGGGATGATATGTACATCTGCGGTCTTCGCCCACGACACCTTACGAGGAGAAGGCAGTGGCGAGGATGGGATGGTCCGCTGAATAAAAATCAGACACAGGTCGAAGAAGATCTTGAGAGACGAGATCCACCCTCCGTTTGGGATTGCGATTTTGCTCCCGCACCTCATCCGGCGACGTCTCGGTCGCAAAATGGTTCTTCTCTTTGACTTGATTAGACGGTTAGAAATGAAATGGTTGGGCATATGAGAATGACAAACTGATCCATGCCTCAGAGGCAGGTACCACGAAACCTGGGACATTTATGTGAAATGATTCTTTCCCGACCTCTTTCCAGAAGCTGTTCAAAAGTCGTTGACAATCCGACAGGGAGCTGACTGGCTCCCAACTAATTTCACCAATGAGAAGTTTTCAGGCCAGAGAAAAACATGCCATACGTATTCTCTGCATCGTCAAATCCAGCCCACTGTCAAATAATGAGTGACCAATCATGGTAGCCTCAAATTTGGTTTTACCTTCACCTCGTACTCCTGCGGGAATAGTCTGCATTAGTTGCAAGAAATGACCCATGGAATAGAAACAGACCCAAGTAGGACTATTCGGGAATTCGCGGTTCGACGAGGCCGCAAGTTTCGTTCGTCTGGCCCTCAGAATGACCTCTTTCAACTCCGGAGTTAGCAGCTTGGGGTTTCGTCAGTGATACTTACCTACAAACCACTCCTCTCGCTGCCGCTTGCTAGGCATGATGATGAGAAGAGAAGAAAAAAATCAAGGTTCAACATGCCGGTGCCTGCTGGACTTGAACATAGAATTGCGGTATTTTTAGTGGAGCTTCCACCGCGCTAACTGCGCATGCCTCATGTCTGTTCGTGTGACTAACGGAATTCATCGCCGTTCCAGTATTGAATACATGAATACAGTCCCAAAGGAATATTTCTATGGCTGGGAACGTGAAATGTGGCCACTGAGCGTTGTGAAACAAGAGCGGATCGGTGCGGCCCAGGACAAGGAACACAGCCACCCCATCATTTGAATTGTTCTCCAGTACCCCCACCATATCGTCATTCCTTCCCTCTTGCTCAGCGAGCGACCATGTCCGCCTTAGATGATGCTAACCAGCTCATTGAGCAGAAAACCCAATCCCTGACGCCTGAGGCGGTTTCTTCCCAAGTTCTGCTCATGAGTGCTGTTTCGGTGCGTTCATGTGGCTCCACCTACACTCCTCAGGCTTCACTCACGCATTTCTGTGGTCTAGATCGTTACAATTCTCGCTTTTAACCTATTACGCCCCAGAAACAAGGCAGGTTCAACTCATCAACACCCTTGGCTACGCATAACCATGCAGTAGATCATCTACGAGCCGAAAGTCAAGTACCATGTCGGCGACTCGAAACGGCCCCCCCGGATAGATGACTCCATATGCGGGTGGCTTCCACCACTGATACACACCAAAGAACCAGAACTAGTCGACAAAATTGGTCTCGACGCAGCGACTTTCCTCCGGTTCGGCCGAATGATGCGATGGCTTTTCACTGGCGTTGCTGCCCTTGGATGCGGGATCCTAATTCCAATAAATATCGTCTATAACCTCAAGAATGTCCAAAGCACGGACCGGGACATACTGAGCATGATGACCATCCGCGATGTCTCTGGCAACTTTTTGTTCGTGCATGTCACCGTCACGTATCTCATCACCTTCCTCATCATGTTCACTGTCTACGTGCACTGGCGCGAGATGGTCAGACTCCGGAGGGCTTGGTTCCGTTCTCCGGAGTATCTCGGCGCTTTCTATGCGCGCACCCTCACTATCTTGCACGTTCCCAAGTCGAGCCAGAGCGACGCCGGGATCAAGGAGATATTCGACTCGGTCAGAGTGCCGTACCCCACGACGAGCGTCCACATTGGCCGCAAAGTCGGCAAGCTGCCCGAACTCGTCGAGTACCACAACGAAACAGTCCGAGAGCTCGAGACTTACCTTGTGCGGTACCTGAAAGACGGGAAGATTGGGAAAAAACGGCCGACTGTCCGAATTGGGGGCTCGTGTGGGTGTGGAGGCAAACGGAAGGACGCCATCGAGTTTTACACGTATGTGACAGGTTTCCGAAATACTGCGTTGGTTGATCTAGCTATTAGGGAGAAATTGAAGCGCACAGAGGCTGCCATCGAAGACTATCGCCAACACTTCCACGAACACAAACCAGAAAATTATGGTTTCGCGAGTATGGCCGCCGTGCCGTACGCTCACGTAGTCGCCAAGCTGCTTGGCAACAAGCACCCGAGGGGAACAGACATCTCGTTGGCGCCAAATCCGAAGGACATCATTTGGGAGAACATGACCAAATCGGACGGCGAAATCGCTCGCAAACGCATGATGGGTTTCGTCTGGCTTGCCGTCGCATGTTTCTTCAACACCGTGCCTTTGTTCGCTATCTCCATTCTGGCGAACTTGGCTGCTGTATGTTACCTGGCATTCTATTTGATTGACACCGATTCCTTTTTGCAGTTGACGTCTTTCGTCGATTTTCTCGCTAATTGGCAGAACGCTTCCCGCACCACGTTCAATATCGTCTCAGGTATACTACCGCCTGCCGTGTCTGGTATTTTCGGATTCTTCCTGCCTGTTATCATGCGTGCGCTTTCCAGGGTATGGGCTTGCATCTGCGCACTTGCAAAAACAACTGACTCTCGTGCTAGTACATGGGAGCATTGACGCAATCAAGACTGGATCGTGCTGTGGTTGCGCGCTATTTCTCGTTCATGGTTATCAGTCAGCTTTTCATCTTCACCTTGATCGGTGTTCTATTCCGTACGACTTCTTCCTACATTTCTGCTTGCGTGTGACGTTGGAACCGTTCATTGCAGGGTCCGTGGTGCAGGTTGTAAACGCAATCGGGAACAAGAGCTTTAACGAGATCATCAACAACCTCGACAGTAAGCTCATACTCTGACCGCAGAGGCTTCAACTGAGACAATCTACGCAGCCCTCCCCGACACAATCAACAGAACGTACAGTGAGCCTATTATCATAGCGCTATTATACACGTCTTACATCCACTTTCAGTCGACCAAAGTAGTTACTGGCTTACTTTCTTTCCGTAAGCCCTTATTCCTTTATTGAGATGTATAATTAATTGACGATGTTCTCCAGTCTGCGAGGATTTCTGGTACTTTTCGACTTGGCGCAGGTCGTCAATTTGGTCTGGCTGTCTTTCAAAACTCGGTCTGTCATGTTACCTCGATTTACTGCCACTGGATCTAACCTCAAACCAGTGTTTTCGGACGGACACCTCGTGACATCCGAGAATGGACGCAACCGCCCGAGTTCCAATATGCTATCTATTAGTGCGTCTCCTTCGCCCGCTCTATATTGCTACTGACTCCGTTTCTTTGCAGTACGAACATTGTCAGTTTGTTCCAAACGACGTAAACTTTTGTTCCTCACGGTCGCGCAGCTTTTCATGGGAGCTGTTGGACTGGTATTTGCTCCTATAGCACCCCTTGTGGCCCTGGCGGCTGCCATAGTTCTCTGGATGAGTTCCATTGTCGAAAAGTACCAGGTAAACCGCTTTGATCGCTTTGATCGCCACAGTGCTAACCAAAAGCGCAGCTCATGTTCGTCTACATCACCAAGGTGGAGACTGGAGGAGTACGTTTCGTCCCTCATCCGAGAGCTCGTGCTAAGTTAGGTACAGCGGTTATGGAATATGGTCGTGAATCGGCTTTTGTTCACGGTTATTTTGATGCAACTCCTTATGACGCTGAGTATGTATCCCGCATTCACGACGTATTGGTGAAATTACTGAGGATGTGGGTCTAGCCATCGGCCTTCAATATGGCTGGAAAACCTTCACCTGGATATCGACGTTGCCGCCGGTTCTCATCATTGCTGGATTCAAAGTCTACATCGACCGTGTCTTCGATCAGGCTTTCCGGTATTATATTCCAACACGCGAGGAGCTCGAAGCTGCCAAGATCCACTCGGAGCGCGCGGATGCGCGGGCTAACAAGCTGGAGAAACGCTTCGGCCACCCAGGTGCGCTTCGCTTCCACTGGCTCGTTTCCGAGCTTTTGCTTCCTCCTCGTCTTCAATGACTCTCACTAACTCTGAAACAGCCCTGCACGCCGATCTCTTCACGCCTATGCTCCATGCGAACATGATGGGACTGCTGGGACAGGTATATCAAGGCAAGATCTCACGCGACCAGGCCAAATTGGACGAGTATGGTGGGCAGAAGATGGAGGCCCAAGTCGTGCAAGGTATCAAAATTGCGGCCATCGACTATGTACGGTTTTATTTCCATGTTATAGCTCACATTTACTAACCAATACTCAGCGCGATCTCGAATATGACCCTAACCTATACCGCCGAAACTGGGCAGACGACTGGGATAATCAATCGATGGCATCTACCACCATTTTGGGGGACAGCAGTGTGTCTTTGCACCCCGCTAAGTCACATTTCTATGCCAGTGAGGCGACGTTACCCCGAGTCCCGGGATACGACAACTATCTCGCGAGTGGCCCGAACAGCGCGGTCGGTTCCGACATCGAGCTCTCACGTATGGACTCTATGAACGAGCCATTACTGACCGCGCGAACGGGCTACTACCAGCACCAGGGCCCGGGGATGTCGCAGGCATCGATCGCACCCCCGTCATCACTGTACCAGGAACCGATGGCGACCGGCGGGTCGCGGGAGGCGCCTCTTCACCGACCACAGGGAACGTCGCCCGGTTACGCCCCGCAGCAGTACCCGCCACAGCAACAATACCAACAACCGTACCACCAACAGTATCCATCCCAACAGCTACGACCAGGGACTCCGAACTCCCAACGCAGCCCGTCGCCTATGATGCCACCCAATCCTCAGCAGAGGAGCATGTCCCCGGGTCCTCAACGGATGATGACCCCCAATCCTCAGCAGCAGTACCCGCAGCAGCAGTACCCGCAGCAACGGGGACCGAATCCTAATCCACCCGAATCTAACATGGCTGGCCGCGGTGCATTCCGAGGCTAGATTTTTCCGATTTACGGACATCTCTATGCATATGCTTGTCGTTCGGTCATCATAGTCGATATTCCATTTGTATACCACGTACTGTACATGACACACTCTTTGCTCACTAATTATAAAGATAGACAAGCAATTTATACCGCTCCCATTAACGCGTTGAGGGCCCTGACCACGATACCAATAGCGTCTTTTACGCGCTGCTGGTCGCCTTCTCGTACTCTACTCATCAACCGACCTTCGAATTTGTCTGGATGAAAGCGCAGAAACGTCTCTCGGAGTTTGTCTTTCCTGTGCTTCTTCTCTTCTCCATCTGCAGATGGTATAGATGGAACAAGAAAAGCAGCGACGGCGTCGACAGTGAGATCATCCTCCGATACTGTAGGCGGTGGACCAGATTCCTTTCTTTGACGGTGAGCGGAAATGATAGGCCACGGAATATCGCTGAAGCTCAGCGCGTTCTCGGCATCGGGAGGAGCTGCGAGTAGGGCTTTCCAACGTGAATGGTATTCCTCGCGAGCGTAATCTGCACGACGAATTTCCTTCTCCAGTTTCTTGCGCTTGCGCTCTTCTTCGGCAACCTTCGCGAGCCGCGCAGTTTCGGCTTTCGCGGCCTTCTCTTGGGCTCGCCGAGCATCGCGCGCCGCTTTCTTTTGCTGTTCTTCGGCGTATTCCTGGGCATGTGTCTTTCTGGGGCAGTGTAAATGTCAGGACGGAGGTAAGTAATCGCACAGTACCTATACATGCCCGCTCTAATCCATTCTGCATATTCTTCATCGTCCATATGTCTAGGATCCATTTTGGATAGATCATCTGCGCCGACGTGGTCATAATCCACACGGGGGCGACCCGGACCCGTCCTCCAACGGTCGGGAAGATGGGCGTAGTCGTTCATCTGGGCCTCGAGCGAGTCTAGCCGGTCGTCATCCTCGAACGCTCCTGCCATCTTCTCGCGAAAGCGAGCCTCCTCCAGCTCTGCTCGGATAGCGTCATAGTCGGGTTTGTACCGCGAATCTGGATTCTCTGCAGAGAGTGGTTTGGAAGAGGGTCCGGCCTCAGGTTGTGGAGGATGGGGACCATACACATCGTCTGAGTCGTCCGAGTCCCACTTGCGGGCCGTTTCATCTGTTCTGCGACTAGTACTTCCAGAGGCCTCGGAATTTTTCCTGTGCTTAGATTCGCGTTTCCGTCTTTTGTGAGCTCTGTAGTCTGCCTCTTCTTGCGGTGTGCGTTTTAGATGTAGCTTGGGCATCCCAAACCTGGAATCGGTCCGACGAAGCAATAGAAGCTTGTGGCTGTGATCGTGATCGCATTGATCCGCTTCCCTTCGCTTTGTCCTGCTTCAAGCCACCCGCAAAGTTTCTGCCCTCACAATGCAGGGAATACCGAACATGGATGAATTCAAAGACTTCGAGGAGAGACTTGCGGAGGATTTGAAATCTCATTGTGAGTGGGAGTTGGTTTCTGACTTCATCATGGTGAGACTTGACAAATCACTGTGTGTGGCAAAGATTGGACTGAATCGACAGCTAGGGCAAAGCGTGGGATATCTATTTGGATCAACTTGAGCTGGAGCGCCTGAAGATAGAAAATGCGCGGCTCAAATACACGAATCGCATCCTTTTATTAAAGCTCGGTGTGAGTCGCTCCATGGGCTTTCAAAGAAACTCATCGTTTTCGTGTCTCCAGACATACTGCCGAAGTGACTACGCTGCGTTGCCGGATGAGATTCTACTCGCCATCTTCCGAAATGCTCTGCCCCCCCGTGGTTGCTCAATGGGGCGAAATCAATGCCGCCGTATCCACAAGATATTTTATCAGTGGATTTGCGTACGAAGCTCTCCATTCTCACGGTCTGCAAATCGTGGAATCGTGTGGGTACCGAATTGCTCTATGAGAGGGTGACCTTGCGTCGGATTACCCAGTTGCCGGCATTCGTTTATACGCTCCAGGAGCGAGAGGAACTCGGTGCCCTGGTGAAGAATGTGGACATCGACTGTTTTGTCCCTCGAGGTTACTCCAAGCTGCAGGAACACGAAACCAGGCGGATGCTAGCGCTCTGTCCAAATCTTTCATTTTTTGGATTTTCTCCGTCGTTCTGGCATTCGGAATGGCCCTTGGGAATTCCCAACGTAACCCTGCCCATGATAAACTCAGGCTCATCCATTATCTCTCTGGAGTACAATTCCGCCATTCCGTATTCCGATATCCTCCCCTCCCTGATTCACCTTTGTCAAACCCTTGAATCTTTGACCTTGACCATCCCAGCGACCTATGACGAGCAACACCCAGTACTCGATTTTCCCAAGCTAAAAGGTTTGTCTCTGTCATTCAACGGTGGATGGATACCTTCCACATGGCCCGCCCCCAGTCTGCGACGATTGTGGGCTAACGGCGGCCAAACTCGAAAATTACTCGACGCATATGGTTCCACCATAACGTTCCTCAGAATTGACACCGTCGATCAGCAATTGCTGGACCAGTGTCCTCTTCTAGAGCACCTCGTCGTAGAGTCCCTCACTGTTGCGTCCTTGACACATCAGAAGGTCAAACTCATTGACACCTTCCCTTCCTTCAAAGATCCGCCTTTTCCGACTGTCGAGTTATCGGTGGACGCCTTTCCCGCTTTGCTGGAATGCCGCGATCTTGAGAGGGCAATGAAACAGTTGCGATATGTCCCCCCAGACGGTGTCGCTGCCTTTGAAGAGTTCACCCACCCAAATTCGGTGAACGGGAGAGCGTTCGCCCGGAACGACTCAAGTGGCAACTTCTTGCCTTCAGATGAAGAGGACTCGGATGGAGACTATGTCTTGGACTCTCACGGGGACAACGAGGGCGCCGACGCTTCCAACTCCGATGCAGAAAACGAGGGATCCGAGGCTTCCTCGAGCTCAGACTCGGATGCTTATATTACCGACTCTGACTCGGATGGACCTTGGGATCCGGAGGAATACTGGGAAGTTGGTCGCGTTGAGGCGTTGGCGATATTCCATCGAACACATAGGAATCAGTAGCGCACGGTCCACGGGTACGGTTGTCTATCTTTCTGCAAGTGTTGAATATTCGCCGTTGAAAGGGATTCTACTTCCCACTTGGGGATCTTGATCTCTCACCAAACTCCAACAAAAGGCAAATGATCCCAAAGCGCGCCCATGATGTACACTGCCGCAGTCGAAGATGTTAGTTGTTACCCCCGACTCTAGAATGAATTGCAGAATGAGCTGCAAAGCCGTTTGAAGCCACGCTTCCAACACGCTTCAAGTAATTACGACGCTTTTAAATTTGGGCCGTTCAATTTACACTGTCGGGTTTTCCGAGAACTTGGGCTTGGTTATTCTCTGGCGAATTGTCATCCGCGTGACGACTGCGTGATATCAGCTTCACAAGGCGCTGAATTCGACGTGAATATTTTTTCCAAACCAGCGCTTTATAAATTGATCCGTCTTGGGAGCCGATCACCACTCTTGTCTTGCTACCATGGCTGCTCCCTCAGCCAAACGCCAGCGCACCGAAAACGCGTCGATAACGCGCTCCGATATCTGGTATAAAGACGGTAGCGTCGTCCTGCAGACCGAAAACACCCAATTTCGCGTCCATTGGAGCATCATATCTCGGCACTCTTCCTTTTTTCGCGATTTAGAAGACCTCCCTCAGCCTCCCAACCAGTCTACTGTCGATGGCTGCCCCGTAGTCGAGCTTCACGACTCGGGGGAAGACGTCGAATACTTGCTGAATGCGCTATACGACCCGTCTGTGCACCGCGCCTTCCCCAGGTGTGCTCATGCTGACGGAGATGCAGACATTTCCTAGAACAAAAGGCGCTTCCACTCGCGGCCATTGGAGCTTTGATTCGTATGGGCCGAAAATACGATTTCAAAACGCTGCTAGATTCAGCAGTGGCGCGCATAACATTCGAGAACCCCGCGACTCTTGATGAGTTCGACGCTATGGACGTTGATAACGCAGGCTACGAACCAACACGTATCACGAACTCTCATGGCTTTTTCTTTGACTTGTTGGTGTTGGCGCAAGAGAATGGGATTGTATCGGCCCTTCCTGCCGCGTCCTTTCGTGCGCTCACCACTGCCTCATTGGTAAGACGGACCTGCTTGCGATGGGCGCTCGACATTGTCTCATGTCTCGACAGGCTGAGCTATTCCAAGGCATCCAACGCGCTGACGAAACACTCGCAACTCTACCTTTGGCCGAGCTCCAGCGATGTGTGATTGGCCGCGAAAAGCTTCTTACCAAGCAATACCAGCCAGGCTATACCCTGGGATGGCTTCGAAAATGGCCGTATACAGACTGTTCCGATCCCGCATTATGCGACCTTAGACGCCAACTCATCTTGCATCAGTTGATGGATGATAACGTTGTTGGGTGTTTCGGCGTATTCTGTAACAGTGCTATGCGCAAAGCCTTTTGTACCAAATGCTCCGGGCATATTTCCAAGTCAAGTACTGCGGGTCGGAAGAAGATGTGGGAGGAACTGCCTGGGATTTTTGACTTGCCACCCTGGGACCAGTTGAAGAACGATCTATGAATATTTTCGTTTTAGCACCGTTACGCATTCGCATCGGATTTCTTTGTGCACTTACAAATTATGTAGTTGCGTTATTCTACAGTGGTGACGACCTGAAGATGGAAAATCAACAGTGATAATACCTCCATCGCTCCTTTCTCTCGCGAAGCCGCGCTCAAAATTTGAAGTCACATCCCACAACTGCCCTTCCCCAGGACCAAGTAATCTAAGGCGAGGAGACAGACACCAGATCTCAAGGCCCTGGATTCTATGCAAGGCTCGCATCGTCACTCAATTTTCTGGAAATATTTTTATGCCCAGAGCAGCCACGGACGCCCGTTCACCGCCCTTTCGCATTGAGGCTCGGAACTAGATATTGACTCGGCTTGCTGGTAGCAAGATCCCGTTCAGATTTGCCAAGATTACTCGGCTCTGATTGCTCAAGGTTGAAGACTTGGACCGCTACGGCGCTACTTGGTTTCGTGAAGGTACGCCCCACCGAGCTTACTTTCTGCAGGACGCTGCCTCAAACACGTCGGCTCACCTTCATTTCATCCTTGAGTTTGGGAGGCGAGGGAGTAGTGCCCACGGTGGTCACTGGCCGTGCTTTTGGTTGGCCGAAATATTTCCAGAACTCGGTGAAAGAGATGTTTCAGTTGCCAATGATTCTGGTAGGCCAGAATTTGGAGTTTTCACCCAGACATCGTCGTGGCGGAACTTCACGGGGAGAAGGAGGATGTGCAAGGGGCCAGGCTGATCCCTCGATGAACAACTAGACGGATAGGGCGTAGCTTGGAGAAGCACAACGGTCAGAATGCTCGATCTTGAGGCGTTGAGAAACAATGCGACAAGATACAATTTGAATTTTCCATGCAAAGTAAAGAGCTACACAAACCGAAACCGCAAGAAATGTTGTTATGTGAACGTGTAGCGAACCGCAAGTAGGGTTTTTGGGAAGGTCTATAGATCGTTCTGCAACTGTTCCCAGGGTGGCAGATCAAAAATCGCGGGCAACTCTTCCCAAGCTTTCTTACGCCCGGCAGTGATTGACTCGAGGGCATGCTGGCAGCATGTGGCGCAAAGGGCTCGGCACCACAGTTCTTGATTGAATCTGAGGAAGGGCATGACGACGTTCATCTCTATCAAGCCTTGGTGCCAGGATTTGCGCTCGCGCATGCATCTTGCAGGATTGCTACATTCTGGATGCTGCAATTCTAGAAGCCATCCCATCGCACACCCTGGCAGGAATTGATTGCACAGAAGCCTTTCGCGGCCAACGAGGCATCGGAGAAGGTCAACTGGAAGGAGTGATGCCAGCGTTCCGTCCGCTCTTGGGATACCGTTAACTAGTCTAGCCTGTAGAGGCATGAAACATAGTACAGAACAAAGGGCAAACAGGACTCACTATGCCGGAGTTGAGGGTATGAAGACAGGCAATTGGAAGAGCCGATAGTATGCTGTTCTCTCGTGCTATCGCTAGCAAATCAAAATAAAACCAATCCTCATCATCCCTCGAAATTCGTGTCGGCTTGTGTACCCCATTGACAAACAGAGCGTCGTATTCTTCAAGAGTCGTGGGATTCTCGAATGTTATACGCGCCACTGCTGAATCGAGCAGGGTTTTGAAATCGTACTTTCGCCCGAGGCGGATCAAAGCTCCAACAGCCGCGAGAGGAAGCGCGGTCTTGGTTGCAAAAAAACTACATACCATCTCAATCAACAAGGGCACCCCAAGAAAACACGGTACACGGACGGGTCGTACAGCGCCTTCAAAAGGTATTTGACGTCTTGCACCGCGTCTGGAAGCACAACGACGGGGCACCCCTCCACGGTAGGTTCGTCTGGAGGCTGAGGGAGGTTCTCCAAGTCGCGAAAGAAGGCAGAATGCTGGGATAAAAGGCCCCAGTAAACACGAAATTGGGTGTCTCCGGCCTGCAGGATGACACGCTGTCGTCTTTGTACCAGATATCGGAACGCGTTATCGACGCGTTTTCGGTGCGTTGGCGCTTGGCTGGAGGAGTTGAACGGTGAGAAGATTGGCGGCATCAGCAATCGGCTCCGAGAGTCGAACACTGCCACTGAGGCCAAAGCGACGGCGATTCGCGAAGCTGGTTTCGCTTCTTCTATGCAAGCATGTCATACTGCTGTCCTCTGGCGGTGCAATATTATGGCTGGAGCACAAATGGACCACTCCAAACAATCGCTTTGACCTTCGATCGGCTCGAGTCGCAGATCTCAGAAACAATCGTTCTCCTCTTGCCACAATGCCCTCTGAATTCCCCCCTGCACAACAACAATGCACAGGAAACGCGTTCCGAAGTCTGGTGCAAAGATGGAAGCGTCATATTGCAGGCTGAAGACACTCAGTTTCGTGTCCACTGGAGCATTCTATCTCAGCACTCCTCTTTCTTTCGTGACTTAGAGGGGTTACCTCAACCCCAGACCAGCCTACTGTCGATGAATGCCCTGTTGTTGAGCTCCATGATTCTGTTGTCGACGTCAAATACTTATTGCAGGCGCTGTACGACCCGTCCGTACGCCTTGTCTGTTGGTCGTGCTCAAGCTGACTTGAGATGTGCGGCACGTAGGCATTTTCTGGGCCAAACCGCTCTTCCGCTGGTGGTCGTCGGCGCTTTGATTCGTCTAGGGCGCAAGTACGATTTCAAGCGCTTGCTCGATTCAGCCGTGGCGCGTCTCACATTCGACAATCCCGCAACTCTTGCAGAATACGACGCGCTGTTCCCCAAGAACCACCAATACCACCCGACGCGCATTTGCAACACTCCCGGCTTTTATTTTGATGTGCTAGCGATAGCACGAGAGAACGGCATATTATCAGCTCTTCCTATTGCCTGCTACCATGCACTCCACTCCAGCGTAGTGAGTCCTGTTTGCGAAAGGTGTTTTCGTAGTTTCGCACCGCGTCTCATACTTCAACAGGCTCATCTAGTTAACGGTATCCCAAGGACGGAACACTGGCTACGGTACCTTCAACTGACCTTGTCCGCTGCCTCGTCACGTGCCCGCGAAAGGCTCCTGGCCAAGCAATTCCACCCGGGTTACCCCCTGGGATGGCTCTGAGATTGGGTGTATAGTGCCTGCGGCAAACATAACTGCCGCGTTACACGCAAATCTTTGTTCTACCTTTTGACAGATAAGAGCACCTTTGTACCTTTCCGCATATTTCGTAGAGAAGAGTTGTCCCTTTGCGTCGCATGCTACCAGCGTACCCTCGAGGCGACTACTGCTGGGCGCAAGAAAATGTGGGAGGAGCTGCCTGGGATTCTTGGCTTACCAGCTTGGAATGGGCTGAAGAATGATCTGTAGCCTGTTCATGTTTTTTTGGTTGCCGCTAGCGCATTCACATTGTAACGTTTCTTGTGTACCTGAATTATATCACGTCGCATTGACCTCAAGATTGCACACGAACACTCAGCCCGCTAGGTTTCGCGAAGGTACGCCTTACCCAGCTGTCTCCCGCCCCATCGGGCATCCACCATTTCCTCATGAAGCGCCGCGGCAACGTCTGTAAGTCAAAAAGTCATTGATCAGAAGAATCAAGGGTCATTGGTGGTATTCTGGTATGTAGGTAGATAGGATTACACGGTCCAGCTCATGAACGTCGGTTTCAATTATGGTGCACACGCACTGTAATACACCATCGTTCCTGGACCCTCCGAGTCTTTCTCCATCCGAGCTCACGGTCGCAGAGGATTTACTGGTTTCCCGTACACAATCGCCGGGGTAGAACTAGACGAACAAGGAAGCAAAAAGGAAATGTTGAATTATTATCCTCAAGCACAAATACCCCCCCCCCCCCCCCCCCACAAGCGAAGTGATCCCGTGTGTACCAGTACTTACTTCAAACTTCAAGTTCTAGGTAATTCCCCAGCCACGATCTCCCAGCTTGAGCCTCCGGCACAAGAAAACTTGAGAGAAGCTGTCGGTATTTTTCGACCTCCCGCCGTGGGACCGGTTGAAAAACGCCATATAGAGTTCGCAGATTACAGAGTTCACCTTGTGTTTGCTACCTCGTTTTGCGAAGACGGCGGATAGATACACGGTCGAAGAAAGGAGATTGATTGAAATCTGCGACCAGAATCCGTTGTGGATACACTGAGCAGGCGGCGGAAGGATATAACCTCCGCCACATCCCGTATGATGTGGAGCAATTGAAAGTGCGAAACATCGGTTCACAGGCATGACAAGAACGACGGGCGCCGCCGCCGACGGGCTAACTAGTTAGCATGATGTGCTGTGCCGTTTCAGCGGATATCATAAGTGGACGCTGCAGACGGGATAAAAATGAAACATGAGATTACAATTCATTCGGATTCTTTAACTCGCTCCATGGAGGGAGGTTGAAAAACGAAGGAAGATCCTCCCACATTCTCGCACGTCCAGCCGTCATCGCTGTCCTCGCTAGCTCTGCACAAGCGGTGCATACCATATTTTGAAAATGAGAAACGAGACTCGGAGCCATTGCATAAACAGCCGGGCTACGCAAGACACTGGCCAGATCAAATGCCCGCCGCTTCCGGCATGCAGAGACACTTGTGCAGCCGGGGACCGGTGCTGCTTCTTCAATGAGCCAACCGAGTGAGTTTTGAGGTTCCCACCGTGCCAGGAGAAGTTTTTCATGGCCAAGAGTACATGTAGTGCGGTCGACGGAGGACAAGACGCAGACGGTTCCGTCGGGCCTTTGTGTTTCTTCGAAGAGTGTGGCCTACCGGACATCTCAATCTCATTTCAGTGGGTCCAACCAATTCCTCGGCTTACCACAGGTTCCTTTGCCAAGCGGTAGTAGGCGTAGGGTAAAATCGCAAAAAGGTTATTTTCCCTCGCCAATGTCACGATGTCGAATCTTATCCCCGCGTAATCCACAATTCGTATTGTCGGGTGATCGACAGCAGGTGTTGTTCGGGGCATATTCATTAGCGCAACGTACTCCTCTACCGTCTTGGGGTTCTCGAAGGCAAGCCGCTCCACCGCGATATCAAAGAGACCTTTGAAATCATACTTTTGTCCCAAGCGGACAAAGCTTGCGATATACGGAAACGGAATGGCTTTCTCGTTGAAAAGCGCGCTGAAGATCGTAAGATGTTCAGAACAGGGGGAACGAGGGGCTCGCCCACGGATTATAGAGTGCGCTCAGTAGGTGCTGGGCGTCGACGACGGAGTCGTGGAGATTCACTACGGGACAGCCTTCAACGCTAAGCTGATCGGGCGGCTGCGGCAGCTCCTGCATGTCGCGGAAGAACGACGACTGTTGGGAAAGGACGCCCCAGTGGACGCGAAATTGGGTGTTCTCGACTTGTAGTACGACGCTTCCATCCTTGTACCAAACTCCGGAGCGAGTTATGGGGGCATTTCGGATGAAATGGCTTTCTGAGGGAGGTGAGGACATCGTGGTTGACTCAGAGCTGACACCGGACATCATACATGGTACGATCGGTGATCGGTTCCGAGAGCCGAACACTGCCACAGAGGTCAAAGCAATTACTCAGAAAATGCGTACTTGTCAAGTTGTGTCCCTGAGATGTCCAATATGCTCATAACAGGCTCGGTGTATCCTATCTTAGTCCTAGTGCGCCCTACCTGCAGGAACATCCTGTGTCCACAAGCATTAATATTGGTTCAGCAATCCAGCCAGGCGCTTTTATGCCGAGAAAAACCAGCATATTGTCCAATTCCATAAATAAACTGCTTGCTGAACTCATTTCAGATGAGACCCATTTCAAATCTTGTAATTCATCCTCGATAACTGAGAAAAGACTCGAAATAGCAACTCAACGCCAGAGTCCATAAAAGGAAATTCTCGGATGTCAACGCCACCTGGTATTTTCCCTACAAGAGTGTGGTATGGCCATGGCTGAGGCAACTTTTCCCCTGAAGAATAATATAAATTCAATGATAACGGTGCTTGGCACCAAATTATTTGGGTAAGTCGTGGTTGAGATTCGCGACAGGACTTAGCTCATGTCGGGCGTACTTGATGGTTGGACCAGAGTTGGATACCGTGCAGACACAGTTTATGACCTCTTATGGGACCAGATTCCAGACGTGTTTGCTCTTCAATAAGTAACCTATGTCGCAGGCAAGTATGGTTGCGTTGTGTATGACCCTCTATAGACCTTCAGTGCTTTATTCAGCACATTGTAAAACATAAATTATGCCATAAGATAGGCCAATATCCAACTCGGAGCCGAGCACCGTTGCTGTACCGCCATTTCGAGGCGCACTCAGAGTCAGCCCGAACGAGTGGGAGCATCTCGGCTAGGAACGAGAGGGTTCTCAAAGACGATAATGAACTTGTGGCAGGTTGCCAACAATGAATCTCAATGGAAACGCATGTGATTCAAGAAAACACGGTGCACGGACGGGTCATATAACGCCTTCAGCAAGTGTTCAACATCTTCTACCGTGTCTTGGAGCTCGATGGGTGCCCCGTCGACGATAGGCTCGTCTGGAGGCCAAAGAGCTTCCAGGTCTCGAAAGAAAGAGGAATGTTGAGACAGAACACTTCAGTGGACGCGAAATTGTGTGCTTGCGGCCTGCAAGCCGGCGCTCCCATCTTTTTGCTAGGCGTCGGAAGGTTGTGGGCGCATATTATGTGCGTTAGAATTGTGTAGGACGCAAGGACATTGTGGCAGGAGGAGAGAGCGGTGATCGACTCCCGTAGCCGATCAAAGGCCAAAGCGATTTATATTGATCTCATTTGATACTGCATGCGGATGATATCTTTCCTACACGAGGGTTGACCACAACACTCATTTGATATGTCGATGGATGTCCATGCAGCAAGCAGACAAGAAATTGAGTGAGTCAGAACAACTAGTTGGCTTCCGTGCCTTTTACAATGTAGAGGAACTGATTCTTACACGAAACCCCGATATTCTGCCCCGACAAAAACTTCTGCCTGATGTTAAGCGTCGGAATAGTCCCATGCCACTGATTCTTCTCCACTGGAAGTACGAATTCCGCTCCGCCCATACGCACCAGCGCAGACCATTCTGCGGCTGCCTCTTCTTTCTGGTACGCGGTGAAGAGTGCGGGGACCCCAAGGCGCAGAATTGCATGGAGCGATTTCTTCCAAGACTCCACCGCGACTTCGCTGAAGCCAGTGTTCAAGCCCACGACGAGATCTGGCTGGCACGATGGATTCTGCGCCATATATTCATGGTACGGTAAGTTCGAGACCGCATTGAAGCGCTGCCAACCCCTCGCCTTGCAGAGCTCACAGGCCCAGTTCCGCGTCGGATCAGAATAGCCCTGCATCAACTCCGGTAGAATTTCTGGCCCAATGTAATGCAGTTTCAGCACCTTCAACTTGGGAAGATGATGTAGAAGCTCTTCCATGATACCCATGCCATTGGTCTCGTAGCTCGCAGCCCCGACGAAATGTATTGTGAGGCTCTCTCGTTGAGCGACGTCCGGGAGTACCATTTCGAGGCCATACATGATTGTCGCAACGATGCTGGTGGCATCGAGGACGACGCGTTCGAGCGCATCGGCTGCAGTGGCACGGTTGGGATGCGAACCGCCAATCTCGTCGACGAGGGACAGTAGGTCGTCGCCTAGAGCCGGGTAGACACGCCGGACGTAATCCTTCCAGCCTGCCAATTGACTGAACCGAACGTACGATGTGCGAGGTCTTTCGGAAAATAAAACGATCTTTCGCCGGCTCCGACGGGCGAGCGCGTAGTCAATGAGCACACGTTCCACAGAGAAGAGAATTTTGAGCTCTGCACAATCTTGGGGAGTGTGCAAGCTCGACTTGGTGTCGGATTGAGCATGATCGGGGCACCAGTGAACAAGTTTGCAGGAGGGGCAAGAATCAAAGGTGATCGGTGGCGACCACTGAAACTCTGTCCGATAGCAGGCGACACAGGCGACTTCCTGCCTGATTGGTTCGTCAGAGAGAAATAAGGATAAGGAGACAATGCAGATGTGTAACCTACCTGATATACATGGGATTGATTGCACCAGGTCCAGCATCGGGGTTCGGAAGTGTTTCAATCCTCGCCTCCTGCGGTGTCAAGACTCAGAGGGTTATCGGAGAGAAAACAAAGGCCGAGTCCCACCATACGCATCATGTATCCCAAAAGTTCGAAAGTGGTCAAACCCATGGCCAAGTCCTGCTCATTATATTGTTGGAAAGCAGGGCAGCACTGTTTGTGGTCCAGCTTCCAATCCAGTTTCTGGCATTTCTTACCGCCTGAGGATAAATTTGATAGTCAGCTTTCTGAATTTCAGGGAGGGAATCTATATCGTACAGTATGCCACCCGCCTGCACCCCGTACATTTCTGTAGCGACTCGGAGTTGCCCGCTCGCAAACAGTACGCGCATATTAGACACTTGACCTGAGTGGTCGTGAGAGGAGCGTAAAGTCTGGGAAGGTCGACGCGTTCGGACACGTTCCAAGACATGGGAGTAGTAGATAGTACGAAGGGATCGTAACAAGTCGAACAAATAGTCTTTATCGATGTTTGGGCTTTGTTCCACCTCATGTGATCCCGCCGCCCATGTCACGCACGTCTTCATTTTATTTTATTTTATTCCCTCTGCATTTATATACCGCAACAAGTACGCTATGCCACTAAGACGCGGTGGACGTCGTACATCCAATAAATAAATTGTGAAGTGCCCCGAGGTTCGCTCGTGTACGGGGATGGTGTTGTGTAAGTGGAGGGAAGCCTTTCGCGGCCAATGACGCATCGGTGCAGGTTAGCTGAAGGTAGAAATGCTATTGTTTCGTCTTCCCTTGGTATACCGACGAGCAAATTAGCCTGTCGATGCACGAGCCACAGAACACATACCACAAAAGGACTCACTAAGCCATTTGACCTAGATGTGAACTCCAGTGCACGATAGTACGCAACAGAAAGAGCCGAGACGATCCCATTCTCTTGCGCCAACACCAACACATTAAATAGAAAGCCGGGAGAGCTCATGATACGTGTTGGCTCGTAGACTTTGGCAGCAGCGTCTAGAGCGTCGAACTCTTCGAGAGTCGTGGGATTCTCGAATGTTATGCACGCTACCGCTGAATCGAACGGAGTTTTGAAATCGTACGGCCATGTGAACCAAGGCGCCGAGGGCCGCAAGCGGAAGCGCGGTTTATTCGAGAAAATGTCTCTATCTCAATCAGCATGAGCGGCCCCAAGAAAACAGGGTGCGCGGACGGGTTGGACAGCGCTTTCAGCAAGTATTCGACGTCTTCCACCACGTCGTGAAGCTCGACCATGGGGCACCCTCGACATTAGGCTGGTCTGGAGGCTGAGGGAGGTTCTTCAAGTCGCGAAGAAGGCAGAGTGCTGAGAAAGAGAAGGCCCCAGTAAACGTGGAATTGGGTGTTTTCAGCCTGCAGGACGACACGTTGCCGTCTTTGTACCAGATATCGGAACGCGTTATCGACGCGCTTTCGGTGCGTTGCCGTTTGGCTTGGAGGAGAGGCCATGGTGGGAATAACCAAGAAGCGAGCACTGCCACTGAGGTCAAAGCGATTGCTCCTTACTGCTTCCATCTGGGCATTTTCTTTTCACCCCCAAAAAACGAGAAGTACGAACTAATTATAAAGGTATATCGAGGACAACGAGCCGGTAGGACGAATGAAACTAATCCGCCTTGACATATAGTAATATACAGTCTGGATTCAGTGGTCTGGATCGCAGAAAACTATAACTCATTCTTCAGCTCACTCCAGGGAGAGAGGTCAAAGAAACTGGGCAAATCTTGCCATATTTTCTTCCTTCCTGCAACCATCGATTGCTCAATGTGTTTGCTACATGGGTTGCAGACTGTGGTGCGAATGTTCATGAACGGAGTGAAGGCCCAAGTTGTCAGATGGTCCAGATACTTTCGTACCATGGACGCGCGCCACTTATTGCAGCCTGCAGGGTCCATGCAGCCATCGGCGTTCCATGCGCGGAGCCATTCGAGTGTATAGCCCTCTTGGGTTTGCGCTCGTATCAGCTTTTCGCGACCGAGGATGCACCGCTGCTGGTCAACTGGAGCGAGGGAAGACGATGTCCCATCTGGCCTGGAGATTCCCTCAAATAATGTTTCCTGGGTAGGATTTGAATGATGAGTCCACCGAGAAAAATGGCGGCCTTACAGGCTTGTGCAAGTGCGCTGCCCGGTAATATGCACAGGGCAATGCGGACAGTACGTTGTTCTCTCTGGCCACCGTCAACATATCATAGATGAGACCGGGGTACCCGACGATGCGCGTCGCTGCGTATCTTTTGCCGTCGACCAGTCGAGCATCGTATTCTTCAAGTGTCGAAGGATTCTCAAATGTGAGGCGGTCCACAGCCGAATGCAGCAAATTTTGGAAATCATATTTGCGCCCCAGACGGATCAGGGCCGCAATGGACGACAGCGGGACTGCGATCTGGGCTAGAAACGTCCTACAGCTAAATATTAGTGAGATTCATCCTATCCATTGAATGAGCCAGTACAGACGAGTCATATACTGCCGTTAGCAAGTGTTCCACTTCATCGACATCTTCCGGGAGTTCCACGACGGGACATCCATCGACCGTAGGCCGATCGGAGGGCAGAGGCTGCGCCTGCATGTCGCGAAAGAATGATGATTGTTTTGCCAAGACACCCCAGTGGACGCGAAACTGAGTCTTCTGAGCCTGCAGAACGAGGCTTCCATCCTCATACCATATATCTGAGCGTACTATGGGCGCGTCTTCGGTTCGTTGGCGTTTGGCTGGATGCGAGGACATGACGGCAAGAAACGACCCATGGGCCATAAATATTAAATCCCTGTCTTGTCAGCCGTTTCGCGTAAGTGATGTCAAAAGACCGCCCCGCCGGGTGTTCCGTCGGAACTTGGTCAGAACAAGAATTGAGGTGAACTCTAAGTACTGATAAGCTCTCGGTGCACGACTGGGCAAAGGTGGTCTCAGGGGGAGACCGTGAGCGCAGATCACGAAATCGACCTGGTTTGTATAGTCGTGCTTATTTTCGATCGCATCGCCTGATAGCCGGTGGCAACTGCATTCGGAACTCGTGAACTCGTGTCGGTGGCGCGTCACGATGCTGAGGAAAGATTATTGGGAATCATAGCAGCTCAAACCCAGCAACGAAGGGAGGAAAATGCGATGCAAAACAGTGATTTTATTCAACTCAACTCCCAACCCAATAAAAGAGCAAGATCAGAAACAGTGTCAACAGGTTCAGATGTATCGCAAAAGGACAGGCATACACCCAAAAAATTCAAGAAACCCTAGTGTATTCAAAGTATTCTGAGTAGTCTGTCCATAACACATGAATTTACTATGCTATTTGTGCGCTGCAGTGAGCAAGCAGTGAGTGACGCGCCACCGACGCGAGTTTTGAATGCGGTTGCCACCGGCTATCAGGCGATGCGATCAAATACAAGCACGACTATACAAACCAGGTCGATTTCGTGATCTGCGTTCACGGTCTCCCCCTGGGTGGTCTTAGCACACAGAAATAAAATCGTTATGTTATCGTGATACGTCATTATTTGTCATTACAAAGAGCAGAGATCTGTCTCATTCACTTTCCAAGAGCTGTGCGAATGGCGTCCTGAAGTGTCACCCCGTCGTCCTGGAAGCAGCTCAGAAAAGCCAGAAAAACATTCCAGGAGAAACTGACTTGATCGAGTGACCAGGTGAAACATCCTGCCATCCCACTCGATTTCGCAAAGGCCGCCTTGTCCGAGAGAGAGAAGGTATCTGACCAAAATGAATCCACAATATTAATTCTCTTGAAGAAAGGAGGGGAGACCAAACGCACCATCGTATGAAACGACCGTCTGCTGGGCGGTGTTGAATAGGAATGGAGTATCGCTGCAGTTATCCCAACCTGCAAAACGACGGAAGTTCAAATTCTCGAGTCACGGTGCTCGTGATGACATACCTTCAGTGAAACCGCCGCCTTCACTGTACCTGCTCTACCGGGTGAGAATTGACCAGAATTTGCACCCAGGAGACCACTCACGTCCCGTCCGAATTCTTCACCAATGCACCAGACGAGACAAGAGAACTGAACGGAATCTGCTGGCCATACCAGCTCTGAAGATTGGCTTGCGCCACCGTACCATCCGGCCCAACCTGAGGCTTGGGCACCGGGAGATTCGCCGGTCTCTTGTTGGCCCCACGGACCGGTCCGTTCAACACCGAGGCTGAACCTTGTGCCTTGTTCTGAGAAATCGAGTCAGGCGACGTGAAGCTCCCGGTTAAGACGGTGTTGGTGGAGTCGAGGACGTAGCCATAGAGAGGCAGGCCAAGAAGGAGCTTGGAGGCGGGGAATTTGGCTGCCGTCCACTGCGAGAATGCGGCCTCCGCACTGTATTGCGGCTGAGTGGAAGTACCGCATAAATTACCCAAAGGTGCATTTGGCCCGGGCTCGGTGTTCCAAGGACTAAGTTGACGATAAGCTTCATAGAGCAAACCCAAAGCAGCCGAAAACACTGACCCAAAAATATCATAATTCATTCTAGTGAAGACCTCAGGGATGGAAAACCGGAGAAAATAGATTGGACATACAAGTTTACGTACGTCATTTGGGCAGCATAGGCCGACACATCGGTGAGGGGGCTACCATTCGACCCGATCCAAGGCAAATCTGTCACTGCGGCAGAGATAATCTTTGAGGTTCCTAAATTCAGAGTAAGATGGAGGATAAACGACGGAGGCCTTGACGAACCCAGTGCGGAACGCAAAGAGGTAAGCAACAAGAGCAAGTTCGCCGCGTCAGCGGGGCTAAAGGGATTGCCTGCTCCGGCCTGATTCGGATATTCCTATAATTGCCAAGTTAGGTTGAGTCTGGTGTTGTCCCTATATCCGCTCACCCAATCAATGTCGATACCTAATCGAATGAAACATTGAGTACGCAGAAATGCTCTCAAGATGCGGTAGATCTCACCGTCTAGCCCGTACGTCGAAACAGCATCAGAGAGAGCAGACACAAAAGTAGCACGATTCGCAGCAGTGCTTGCAGCCTGACTGAAATACGTACTCCCTCCCCAGCCACCTGTGTCCTCCATGTGAACGCAGGTTTGATTCGGTGGAGCTAGAGCACGCACCAACGGACAAAACAATCTTCGTTCCTTGGCCGCTGCTGCTGGCACTGGAGACAAGCCTCTGCAAGGCGGCCTGGCTGCCATCATCCCACGTTAATGTAGAGGACGCGTTTGGAACCGCGAAGGCTGCAATCGATAAGGAAAATGAAGAAGCCGTTTATGATATAATAAGTACCGAAATTGAGAATATCAAACTTGGAGTAGTCCAGACTTTCTGGGGGAATGGTGTCCACGCTCCAGTCTGCGTATCAGAGGCTTGAGCAGATCATGAGAGCACATCATGGGAGTCTTTACCAGGATAATAAGCCGCCGCAATAAGGGTGGTGGCAGCGACCGCAGCGCCGAGTCCTTGTGCCTTCTTCCGAGATAGAGTGGAAGGTAGGGCGTCTTCGAGATCGAATTGGCGGGGTGAGGCCAGTAAAGCGGGGGCAAGGAATTCCTTCAAGGTTTTATCGTCTTTATATCGGGGAATTGTCAAGAGAGTGTTCAGATATGTCTTCAAACCGTCCTTGCGCTCAGTAATCAGAGTGTCATCCACCCATGCCGAGGGAATGAATGTCGTGACCAGGATTCGTTTGGGGGGAAGGTCGATATCTTGGGGGCCCAACGCAGCGTGGAGTGTTACAAACTGTCGGCACAGCAGTGAGACGACGCAGAAATGCTTGCCACTATTCATTGACCTCTGAGTAGCGTTTCTTGACGACATTTTCCTCTCCGTTGTTATCGACTCCGAACTGGTAAAGGATGTGGGGCCTTGGATTAGACGCGGTGGTATGGTTGACGCTCTTAATGACTGGGGACATGGTGTTGAGCAAGCCAAAAAGGCTACGCCATGGTCTGGATATTTAAGCCCTTTCAGTTGATGCAGCGGGACAACTTCGACGATATACTGATTGGTTGCATCTAGGTTCCATATGACCGCGGTTTTCTGTTTTTGTTCCCGTGCCGCGTGCTATCGCGTCGTCGGTGCTGTTCAGAAACTAGTACCGGCGCATGACGCGTTTGTTGATACAGTTCGTGGTCATGCAAGTACGAGTCTGAACAGAGTTCCGGAGTATTTGAACAACCGCAATTCGACGAGATCGGAGTCTGATTCGGCAGATAAGTGCAAGACGATAAGCATTTCCAAGGTTCGGCCCTCTCTTCAATTGCATACACTGAGTTCAGCAGAGCTGAACAGTTCCAGAGCCCAGAACTCCGGGAAGCATCATCCTGGTTGCAGTATTGTGGTGATATTAAATCCAGACAAGTCCAGACAGTCCACCGTGACGCCAGAGAAGGAATCCGATAGGGGGTGATGTGCGAGTCTTCGGGTCGGGCACGGCGCTCTCTTCAATTGCATATACTGAGTTCAGCAGAGCTGAACACCCAGAACTCCGGGAAGCATCATCCTGGTTGCAGTATTGTGGTGATATTAGATCCAGACAAGTCCAGACAGTCCACCGTGACGCCAGAGAAGGAAGCCGATAGGGGGTGATGTGCGAATCTTCGCATGAAGAGCGTTGGCCGGAGCGCGGGCGCCGAGGAAAGCTATGTATGATGTACATTATGACGAGCGCTACAAAACCCTGTGTTGAAAGCACTGACAGAAGTGCAAGTTTGATGACATTGGATAGTCGTGGGACTCAGAGACCGGCTTTTCGATCCGATCACTGGCGCTGCTCTGCTCTCAGCTCTTGCTCGGAGCATCCCACTCTAGGCCATCGTTACACAGGCCGCGCTTATGGCAATGGATTACTCTTGGGTTCTTCTCTGTTCGTGGCATGTGCATGCTCTCACCTCACCAAAAACATGCGGGTGGGAATGAAATTATATAACCTGTTGTGGTTGTTGGTTACTAGCAGGCGATAACCGATTCCCCTCTTGCCACAATGTCCTTACCTCCTGCACAACTCCAACGCACCGAAACTACGCCCGCAACGCGTTCCGATATCTGGTACAGAGACGGAAGCGTCGTCCTGCAGGCCGCAAGTACGCAGTTTCGCGTCCACTGGGGCGTTCTATCGCACCACTCTTCCTTCTTTCGGCATCTGGAGGACCTTCCTCAGCCGCCAAACCAGCCTACTGTCGAGGGGTGCCCCGTGGTTGAGCTCCACGACACGGCGGAAGACGTCGAATACTTGTTGAAGGCGTTGTATGATCTGTCCGTGTTGTGTTCCTTGTTCCCTCATCCTCGTGTTTCCTGACTTGGGATGACATGTAGAACTTTTCTGACCCAGCCCGCACTCCCCCTAGCGGCGGTCGCGGCCTTCATCCGCCTGGGCCGCAAGTACGACTTCAAGATCGTACTCGATTCGGCGGTCGACCGGATAACATTCGAGAATCCCAAGACTCTTGATGAATATGACGCGCTGCTTGTAGACGGAACCCACAAACCGACACGGCTGTTGCCGTATCGCAGCCTGTACTTTGACATGTTGACATTGGCGCGAGAAAACAATATAGTCTCGGCGCTTCCTGTCGCGTATTTCCGGGCGCTTAGATGTGGCCTCGTGAGTTCTTGCTATCGCTTTTCTATGCCCTCTAATGTGTCGACAGGCTCAACTCCTCGACGGCATCCGAAGGAGGGACGAAAGCCTCGCATCTCTATCGTCGGCTGACCTCCGCCTTTGCCTCTTCGGCCGCGAAAGGCTCGTGAGCAAGCAATTCCAGCCAGGTTATACGTTGGGATGGCTTCGAACATGGCCATACACCGACTGTGGTGACCCATCGAGGTGTCGCGCGCTGCGGACGTCCATGTTCCATTCCTACATGGATGGGAATATCGTTGCGTCATTCGCCAAATTTGTTGATGATGATGTGCGCAAGTCTTTTTGTGGCACATGCTCTCAGCACGTCCTCGAGGCAGCCGCTGCTGGCAGGAAGAAGATGTGGGAGGAGTTGCCTCAGATTTTTGATCTCCCTCTCTGGGGCGAGTTGCAGAACGATCTGTAGACCTTTTATACCCTAGAGTTTTTATGTGTATTTTGGGCGGTAATAATATGTGTATTTCAAGTTGGGCCTGTCAAGGAGAGTATAAATGCACTTGCCATTTTCGGCCGGTCAAAGCGCCACCACGCAATAACGCGGACCGGACCATTGCCGGAAGTTGAACTCACCCATAACCACTTAAAGTCGAATCGACGCGATTATGGCTTCAACGCTGCTGAGTTCTGCACGGCTTGCATTGAAGCGAGGAACCTGTGTCTCCACACGCCCCGTCCGTTTTGCTTCAACTGGTTAGTCTCTACAATGTATGCCCACCACCATTGACCGGCATTCATAGCTGCTGCGAATTGGAACCACCAGGTCTGTTACTTGCCCAATGAGCATTCATGACGATTTATCTTTACGTCCAGGACCCACTGAATCTTGATTCGTTGTTGACCGAGGAAGAGAGAGCAATCCGGTCAGCATCCCTCTTAGTCTCGGTTAACTTCAATACGATTCACCGACTTGTGCCACAGCGACACGGCCCATGGATATTGCCAGGAACGCTCCATATCTGACTTTCAACGCGTGCCAACTCATAACTTCCAACAGGAGAAACTACTTCCCCGCGTCTTGGAAGCATGGCGAACTGAGGGTAAGTTGAATGCAGTTTGCCACATATAAATGAATGCACACGCACTTCTACCAACCAGAATTCAGCCACGAGACGTTGCCCGAGATGGGCAAGCTCGGCCTGTTGGGATCTACCATTCAGGGTTATGGCTGCGCGGGGGTGAGTAATGTTGCATACGGACTCATCCAACGCGAATTCGAGAGGTGATTAATTTCTCCCTACATCTTTCCAAGTTTAACCTGGCGCTAATCTGTGCATTATCCATAGGGTGGATTCGGGCTACCGGTCAACCGCTTCCGTCCAGTCATCCCTCGTCATGCATCCCATTCACGAATTCGGAACAGTGAGAAATTGAATAAAGATTAAACGTGAAAAGAGGTATTTACACAGTCGTTCAGGACGCACAGAAGGAGAAGTTTCTTCCACGGCTTGCAACGGGTGAACTCATCGGCGCCTTTGTGCGCGTCTTCCTATTTTCTTTGCAGCCACGTACTCATGGTGGTTCAGGGATTAACTGAGCCAAACCATGGGTCCGACCCGGCCGCAATGGAGACGACTGCGGAGGAGACGGACGGCGGGTTCATCATCAATGGCAGCAAGACATGGATATCGAACGCTCCTGTCGCGTGAGTTCGAATTATACCACAGGCGCGCACACCCATAACGCGGCGACAGGGACGTGTTCGTAATCTGGGCTAACTGCAAATGGGATGGCAAAATCCGCGGTTTTCTGCTCGAAAAGGTGAGCTTTAACGCTCTCTCTCTGTGAATGCGATTCGAAACAGACACTCGCAGGACGCGAAAGGTCTAACGGCACCGCCGATCAAGAACAAAATCGCGCTGCGCGTCTCCCTCACAGGCTCCGTCTTCATGGACTCTGTCCGCGTCTCGCACGACGCGCTCCTCCCCAAATCCCAGGGGCTCGGCTCCCCCTTCTCGTGCCTCAACTCCGCGCGCTTCGGCATCTCGTGGGGCGTCATGGGTGCGCTCGAGGATTGCATCGACCGCGCCCTCGCGTACGCACTCGAGCGTCACCAGTTCAAGCGCCCCCTTGCGTCGTTCCAGCTCGTGCAGAAGAAGCTCGCAGACGCGCAGACAGAGGCCGCGCTCGGGCTCCTCGCGAGCTTGCAGGTGGGCCGCCTGAAGGACGCGGGGAAGCTCTCGCCGAACATGATCAGCATGATAAAGCGGAACAACTGCGGGAAGGCCCTTATTCATGCTCGCGCGGTATTGGATATCTTTGGAGGGAATGCGTGCGCGGACGAGTAAGTGGAGGTTGGTATCGGCATTGGAAACTGGACGCTCATTGCGTAGGTACCATGTTGGACGCCATGCGGCTAATTTGCAAGTGACCAACACGTATGAAGGTGCGCATTTCGCTCCTCTATCGAATGAGTTGCTGAATTTGTTCCTGGAACACAGGGACCAACGTACGCTGGCCGCCGTCATGGTGTATTACTGCTGACCATTTTATTCAGGACATCCACGCCCTCATCTTGGGCCGCGCCATGACCGGTATCCAGGCATTCGTGAACTAACTACGAATATATAACAGCGTGTACATTTGTATAAGATAGGAAGGACAAGAATATCCAATGTTCCAATCACGAGTCGGCGTTGCGCAGGGTGGGGTCCATCCACTCAAGGCCAAGGATATCGAAAACCTCTTGCTCGCTACGCGGGAAGTATTGCTGGCTGTCTCTGCGTCTTGTGCTGTGTGCGGTCAGCCAGAAATTCATTGCGAGGGTTGAAAGGTCCTACATGCCGGAGCTGTCGAAATTCATGCCGCTGTGGAAGGAATATCGAGTGAGCATTTGATTTTTGAAGCAGGAGGGGCCACACACCGCTCGCGTTTGGCCCACAGACGGAGGTCGCGCTCAAACATCTTGGAGCCCGTCCTGCGTTCATCAGATGTGGGTGCAGGCAGACGCGGGAGGGGACGCACCATCCTGTTATAGCGGTCCAATACGCCTCAGGCGCGGCGAATATCAAATCTAGGCGTCGGTGGATGCGCCGTGATCCCGCGCCGCACGCGTCGGGCGGGAGGATAAACACTGTCAGTGCCTTTTCGAGCGCGTCCCAGTGCGATTTCCGGAGCGCACCAGGGGATTGGAAGCCAGAAAGGTCTGCGGGCCGGAGTGAGCAGCGTCCCGAGAAAAATGGCACAGACTTGCGCATTATGTGCGTGAGGAGGCCTGCTCCGCAGAAAAACCATGAACATTGGTGTCGTATTAACGGAGAGATGGATATTCACCACGTTCATAGAGTCGGCTGATCAGTGCCTCTCCGAGGCCTTTCATCTGGTCTGACCCGCTGGTGAGCGTCGGATGTGTGATGACTATGTCGACGTCGTTGCTCTCCACTTTACCCCTTCGGTACCTACAATTCAGGTCGTCAATATGAGTGAACGAAATTAAATACATGTGGGGAAGGCACGACGGCTCACCCGCCAACGACGGTGCTCATACACCCTGCCCGCAGCTTCGCCAGCTCGCCCATGACGATGTCGTGCATCAGGTCAACCTCCGCGCGCGGGATCTTCTCGTTGAGGTCAGTCCGCAGCGCGAGTCCCGCTCTGATGGACAGAAGGGGTGCAGGAGTGGTGATCCGTCGCTCTTCGTTGAAAAAGCCATGAGGGGGTGGATCATGACAGGCGTAGTGTTCTTCCAAGTCGGCGATGGTGCGGAGGCCGAGGGAGTCGTAGAGCTTTCGCGCGGTGGCCGCCCCGATGCCGTAGATTGTGGTGAATTCGGAGAGGGCCTTGAAGCGGGCGGAGGCCGCGATCGTTTCTGAATAACTATGAGTGTGAAATGGGAGAACAGCAACTCTGGGAAAAGACAAACGGCTCTCCATGATCTTTCCGTCGGTCACGTATTCTGAAATCTATGTGGACGGTTGGAAGCCAGATTAGGTATTTAAGTGAAAGAGTGCTCACCTTCGAGATCATTTTTTCACCGATACTGTGAAGTTTGGAGACTTCTGGTAACCTCGAGGCGGTTAGGGTGTGGGGATATGCTGGTGGATGCATGCGGGATTGAATACTTAGATCTAATGGAAATGTCCTGCAAACCGACCTTTTATAACCTGCACAGCGGCAGCTAGTCAGACCTTTGCGAAACCGGTACGAAGCTTTAGACATACGGATATAGACCGTTCGTAGCTGAGTGCGCTCGTGTCCTTGCCTTCCAGCTCTCGGGAACGGCGGATAATTCCGAGCTGCTTCACCAGCCCTTGATTCGGGCATACCATAGGGCATGGACGCAGACACGCGTAGCGGCTGGTGTAGTGCGCCCTCGCTGGTTCAGCGAAATTTTCAGAAGTGGACACCAAGAAGCCGGCGAAGGAATCACCACCGCCCGGGTCGGTGTCGTCGTCGTCCGAGTCGGGGCAACTTTTGATAGTGGTCTCTTTCAATTCACGCACGGCAGCATAGTCACCGCAGGGGAGGATGGCACGCTGCTGCACCGAGTCACGAAGCCATTCTGGCGTGACGATGGCCTTCTCCTTCTACAATACACATACCACTTAGCATCATAAGAGACAGACGCGAGATGCATACAGCAAGGTCCCAGTCAATGTGCCGCTCCAGACGCTTTCTCATGCGCACGTTGGTTATGATGATGTCGGCGTCCTCTGAGGAGGGGCAAAGCTCCAGCTTGGTCGACTCGGAGTTGTTCACGCCGCCATTGCGCGATTTCGAGACCCTCAGGTTATGCATTTCAGCGAGAGAGAACAGCTGCGAGATCTCTTGCGCGGTGAGTTTGGCCTGCACGAGGTAGAGCTTGACCACGCCGGAGGTGGGGATCGGGGTAATTCTGGGGCTGACATGCTCGGAACTGGAATCATCGCTCATCTTCCGGCGCTTGGTTGGGGGCTCAGAGGTTTGGGATTGCCAGGACGCGATTTCACGAAATGAATTGTGAAAATGTGACATTACGGTCCTATGACGAGATGTATATCCGCACGAGAACAGCTACGTGAATAGAACAAATGCTGGTCGACGAGAGTAATGACGAAGTCAGTGGAAAGGGTCTTTTATTTGGTTTGTACCGCGATTGGACAACAACGCCTGTCCAATTAGGAGGCAGACAAAGTCACGCAAAATCGCTGGCATTCGGAAGAAAAAATGGTAATGCCCCAGAAGCAATCGACAAAAAGCTCGCTGCCGCAGAATCCGTACTTATACATTTTTCAGCCTGTAGGGATCTTCCATCTTTACCTCGTCTTTACCGTCAGTGCTTGACCGCCAATGACCTGGAAATCTGCGACCCACTCAGTTGAAACTTGAGGCTAGCCGCCAGAAGTTATCCTATAATTCCTAATTTCTCGTCCGATTCTACCTCGTGCAGATTTTGAAATTCTCCAACATCGGACGCTTTTCCAAGAATATGATTATTAGGACCTGTAGCCGATGTCGAAACCACTGACCGAGCCCACCCCGAAAGCGCTGACCGAGCCCAGGTTTCAACCACTGACCAAGCCGGAGTCCAACCACTGATGGAGCCTGCCTCGTGGAACCACTATTTCAACTTTTACGTGCTCCGGAAACTGACCAAGCTTGACTTTTACTTGTTCACTACTTGACCGAGCCCGACTTTCAATATGTTCTACCATTGAGCGATCCCGACTTTGACACAAATTAGCAATCTGAGCAAGGTACTGAACCAAGGTTCCATCAGGTAACCGTCGCGGTCTCGCCAAAGTCTGACAAGTTGGAAACGGCACCAAGATTCAAACTTTCGCGAATAAACGGGGGAAGGGTGCTCCGTGGAGAAGGTATCTGTGGGATAGATTTCAGCCTGAAAAAAAAGTTGAGTGTTTTCTCTGATTATATGAGGGACTGCTCTCACGTTGGAACAGTGGAATGCCTTGAAAGCAGCCTGAAAGCCGAGCTTCATTGGCTAGGGCTGAAAAACATTTACATAAGTCGGGCTTCTTCAGTGGTCGGAACCTATAAAAGTTAGGCTCGTCGGGCTCGGTCGGTGGTTGAGTTCTGGGTCAGTGGTTGAAATTTTGAGCCCCGGACTCAGTCAGCATTTTTGGGGTTCGGCCAGTGATTTTAATGCCGGCTCAGCTAGTGGTTGGCACAGGCTACAAACCAGTTTTCAACGCTTACAGAGTGCCAAGACCGGCGTACACCGCGTAGGAAACAAGGGCTGCTCCCGAACGTTTCAAGGCGCATCCGGTCCGATACCCGATGACTGATACCATGGCGAACTTTGACTCGTCCATGTGGGGATCGCACATTTCGGGCGTGCGGCTTCTGGGTTTTGTGCCAAGTAATCGTTGAAGATTTTTGTCGCCACAATTTTAGCCAGACTCGCTACCGAGGGGAGGAAAATCAATTGAACGTCGTAGGAACCGAAGGCAATGTCAGTGACAGTGATAGCAGTTAAGGCTGTGAGTGCTTGTGAAGCGCCGAAAAAAGCAGAGGAGTCCTCAGAGAACCAGATATCAATAGGTCTCTACAGCAGCGGTAGAAGGTTATTTGGAAGCTGTTGCTCTAGCTCTCGCATTGCATCCATGGGTACTGCAGACGACGGCGAGCTGCGGAACACCTTAAAGATTCTAATTTGCGGGTCTCCGTATGGGCGAAGCGGGTTGAGTCAGGTTGAGCGTGCCGAAGTAGCGTGAGAATATAGCTCCTAATACCTTTTGCTCACTCCCATCTTCGCTCAGCTTCGCTCCCTCTTCTCCCTCCTTCTCTCCATATACCTCTACCATGGCGGCCGTGGTGCGTTCGGCGACGGACTTCACCAATCCGCCGAACTACGAGTTCCCTCATCACAGGCTTGCCCTCACTCTTCGCAACCCCGAGAAGACTCCAATCGTGTTGGTCGCCTGTGGCTCGTTCAGCCCAGTCACCTATCTCCACCTCCGCATGTTCGAGATGGCCAAGGATTATGTCCGACAGAACACCGAATTCGAGATCTTGGGTGGCTACCTCAGTCCTGTCAGTGATATGTACAAGAAACCTGGTCTTCTCAGTGCCGAGCATCGGTGAGCATCTCTTTCTTCCTACGGCGCTCCACCTCGGCTCTCTAGCCCGCTCGCAGAGAGCGAGTAGACTCTACCGTCCCGCCCTCTCGGAGCCTTGATCCGGCGTACGATCAGCTAGATTGATTCTGTCACTCGTTAACAGCGCTGTCGGCGATTGAACGCTGACCGTGCTCGTAGGGTGAATATGTGTACCCTCGGCGCGGAGGACACCTCCACCTGGCTCATGGTGGACTCTTGGGAGGCCTTCCAGGATTACCAACGAACGGCTGTCGTGCTGGATCATTTTGACTATCACATCAATACCGTCTTGGGTGGTGCCCGTACAGCGGACGGCGAGCAACGCAATATTCGTATTATGCTTCTCGCCGGCTCGGACTTGATCAGTACAATGAGCGAGCCGGGCGTGTGGAGTTATGCTGATGTGTGCTACCTTTCATCGTCACCACATTTTCGCTAATCAAATCCCGTAGCTTGACCATATCCTAGGCCGATATGGAACTTTCATCGTGGAACGAGCTGGCTCCGGCATGGATCAAGCGACCGACAGCCTTGCACGTTGGCGGAACAATATCCATCTTATCTCCCAGCTTATTCAGAATGATGTTTCAAGCACCAAGGTAAACCAATACCATTTTGTTCCATCTCGACCTATATTAACGCCATAACTTAGGTGCGCCTGTTCTTGAGACGCGGTCTCTCTGTTCGCTACCTCCTTCCGGCAAATGTGGTCGATTACATCGAACAAAATGGCCTGTACCTGGAAGACGGTGCATCCCCATCCTCGAACGTCTCCGAGAAAGAGAAGGAGAAGGAATCAGTTGCTGGAGGTTCCAAGAACGACTCACCTGCCTCCTCCTTACGTTCCTAACGATAGTTTACGGGCTGTATGCCGGGTATGCCGTTGCCGTTCATGCCCGACCCATAGAATGACGCGAGCGCTGTGTTTACAGCTATGCCGAGTCCACGAGTGTATCAATGACCCAGCGCGGGTGTACAATAGTCGGACGCTAGATAAAGGCAGTATTACTGGTGTATGAGTGGGTACGAGATCTAGTTATGATTATTTTATTCTCGAGCACTGACGCAACGATGACCGTGGATGTTGTTGGAGGGTTTTTTTACATAAACATCCGGTACGCTTGTTAGGTTCAATGCTAATCTTTTAGATGCACGTCCTGGCCAATGAACTGTGCAATTCCGCGGCGCTTGTGGTCTAAGGCATGCCGGAAAAAGACTAGCAATCACTCATCCGCAAGTCAACTCGACGTGTCGGATTTCTGTTCCACTCAGTGCCTAGTTCTTCTGGTCTTCTCAGGCAACGTCCCCCTAGCAAAGTAGCGCGCTGCTCGGCGTATACCCTCCGGCACGAACTTTATCTATCCTTTTCGCTGCTTCCGACGCCGCCCCGTTTTCCGTCTTCGACAGCACTTAACGACTAATGTTGCTTCTACTGGCTACTTAAGTGTGGATGGAGATCTGACTCCCCGCCCCTCGGACTCAAACTCGCAAACCACCGACAACATGGCACTGAGCATGGAATCTGGCACAGTCCCAGCAACGTCGCCGACCACCGTGACCGACGTTGAAGCGCTCCTCATTACAGATACGCACATGCGGGTCCGAAGAACTAACCTGGAGCGAAGAATCATGTATTTATGCCTCCGCTCAGGCTGATTCTCTCTAACAGTTCCGTATCCATAGACAACGCATGGATTGGCGACTTCTCCCTATTCTTGGGACCCTCTATGCGCTTGCACTCATCGACCGTATAAATATTTCAGTTGCGCGTAGGTTCAGACCGTTTGAGTGTGATTGTATTTGATGAGACGACAGGGATTGTTGGCCTGGATGAAGATCTTGTATGTCAAATGCCCGAGGTCTTCAGATGTAGCGCCTTTGACGAGACGCCAGGGCTTGAGTATCGGGAGTCGCTTCAGCATCGTCGTCGGCGTCTATTTTGTCCCGTACACGCTATTGTAAGGGACTCCATATGGTGCCTGGCGATTCTGATGAATAATGCATGCAGCCAACTCCCGAGCAACCTACTGCTGCGTAAAGTGGGGCCACGCAAGTTACTCAGCTTCTGCGTCGTGATTTGGGGTACGACGTAACTATTCTTTGTTATCCAAGATCCACGAACGGAAGAATTGAGCATCGCAGTCAGCTCGTTATGGGTTTCGTTTCCAATTGGCAGCTACTCGCTTTCCTGCGGGCTCTCCTCGGCGCTTTAGAGGTTAGTTTCCCATATCCATCGCCGACCAATACTTCATGCGCACGTTCAGGCAGGGTTCTTCCCTTCCATGGTGTACATAATAAGCACTTGTAACACCATCCGAGCTTGCTATCCTACCGTTCTTCATTTATCTCTTTTCCAGGGTATACCAGACACCAAGTTCAAACACGGTATGTCTCCCCACCCGGGATGCTTCTGACCTGCCCGACTCATTTGCGGCAAACCAGGCTGGCCATTTTCTACGTCGTAGCAATTGTTTTCGCCGGATTTGGTGCTATTTTCGCCTACGCTTTGAGCCTTCTATCCGGTAAACTCGGCCTAGCTGGGTGGGCGTGGATATTCGTATGGCTTTCCTTCCCTTTGTCGTTTTACCTGCTCTCTAACTTGGGTATCGATTTGGCAGATTATCGAAGGCGCGATAAGTGTCGCATTTGGTATCCTGGGCTGGTTCTTCCTTCCTGGGTTCCCCGACTGCAACGAGTTCCTCTCCCCGGAGGAGACGGCCATCGTCTTGAATTGGGTAGAGAACGACAGAGGAGACTCACTGCCTGACCTGCTGACCTGGAAGAAGTTTGTGGACGCGTTCGATTGGCGGGTGTGGGCCTACGCTTTGATGTTTCTGTGCGCTACGACATCGACTTATAGCGTTGGGTGTGTATGCTCGTTCCGTTTCATCACGAGCCCCTTTCTCATATTTCTGTATAGATTCTTTGTAACACTCATTTTGAGAGGTTTAGGCTGGAGTGTTTCGGACTCCCTTCTTTTGAGCGCCCCGCCCTTCGTTTTTGCCGTTGGTGTTACATTTTCATCATGACTTGTGATTCTCAGGAGTCGCACACAGGGAATTAGCATGGTCATCTTCTCCCGCTTATCTGACTATTACCGCCAGCGGGCCCTCTTCATCGCCATACAGTGTGCCATTACGATTGTGGGCTGGTGTCTCACTGGTTTCGCTCCGGCGGGACTATGGCGATATGGGGGTAAGGGATACAAGTTGGTTCTTTGCGACATTGTAACAAATGATTGTTCTAGGCTTGTTTTTAAGCAATGCTGGCTCCTCAGGGTCCGCCATAGGAATTCTCGCATACGTGCGTCATGAGGCGTTCCGCGTTCCGCCCGGAGCTCACTGTCAATAACGCCCCTTTTCCAGTCTTCCAACAACATCGTTTCTCATTCGAAGCGCGCCATCGTCTCTAGTGTAATCATCTCCGCAGGTGGCGTCGGCGGCCTGCTCGCTTCGAATATCTTCACACAAGCTTCAGCGCCGCGTTACCTTCCCGGCATTGTCGTAACTGTCATCTTCCAAGTACTCCTGCTCGGTGTCTTGTGTGCGACCACTGTGTATTTCCGGCGCCAAAATGCACGGGCTATTCGGGAATCTGCGCAGCTCGAGGGACATCCTGGGTTCTTGTACACACTATGATAATGCTATCGACGGGCTCAATTATTCTTGTATATTCACTTGATATTCACCCTTATTTTGATTGACAACCTGGGCGAGACATTGGTGGCGCGTTTTTAGCTGTCTTTAGCTTGAACCTTTGGTGATCGCCGTCGCTTAACCGCAGGCGCCGATCTTCGCGGTCGGCAGGTAGCATGCAGGGAATACCGCGAGTTGCGACATTCAGCTCGCAGCGCTTGCCTTCCCGCCACAATCATACATTGAATCCTCTCCGGTCTGTTCCCCGCTTCCTCGCTTACTGGCTATGCGTCCCCAATAGGCAACTTCAGGTCCCTGTGGTCGCATCAGGTCGCATGCTAACTGGATGAGGCAGGCACTCTTATTTTTGCAGAGGGCAACTCGGCGGTGTGTGGGTAACATCTGCGCTTATCGGCACGTTGGAACCGTATAAAAATTCTCGAGACAGCGATACAATCGATGGAGACCCCCCACTTCTTCTTCAAGTTCCTCTACAAAATGAACTCGTCGTCCGACCATGGTGGTGCTGAGAAGAAAGAAGACTCGTTTGTGTCTTTACCTCAGTTCCAGTCCACCGAAGACAAGGGTCACTATGAACGTCGAACAATGTATGTTTATCGTCGTCTGTTTCAACCGCGATTGAGATGGTTCCTAGGCGTTCTGTGGACCTGCATATAATTCCTATTGTCTCATTGCTGTATTCCTTCGCTCTCATAGATCGTATCAATCTTGGTGCCGCTAGGACTGCAGGAATGGGTGTTGCCTTGGTCATTTATTCGCTTGATTTTGTCTCTCACACTCACGGCTCGTTAGAATCTTCAAGTCGGCGCAAGGTTCAGCATCGCAACAGTCCTGTACTTCATCCCGTATATTTTGCTGTATGTCTTCCGCTATTTGCACTGCTCGAAGCTCAGTCATCACCATTTCAGTCAAATTCCTGGCAATCTTGTTGTACGTAAATTCGGCGCTCGGAACTACCTAGGATGCTGTGTGATTGGATGGGGTTCGGGCTCGACTTCTCGGGCAAAGGAATTACTGAAAGCATGCATGCAGGTGCCGTGCAACTCGGAATGGCTTTCGTAGAAAGTTGGAAGTCTCTTGCTCTTTGCCGGGTCCTGTTAGGGTTGTTTGAAGTCAGTACATGCTGCTCTACAAAAAGCTGAACACTAACATTCATTCGATCCTGCGTAACAGGCCTCGTTCTTCCCAGCCATTTTCTATATTATATCCAGCTGGTACACACGTTATGAAGTTCAAAAGCGGTTTGTGTCTGCTGTGGCGCAAAAATAATCCTATTTCTAACCACCTCCGAAATTTAGGTTGGCCTTCTTCTACTTGATGTCGTTGACCGTCAGTGGATTCAGTCCCATACTTGCATATGTTTTCAGCCTGCTAGACGGGAAAAGGGTGCCTAGGGTCTTTGCCTTTCTGTATTCTGATCTAATTATCTTCAGAACATTGCTGGCTGGTCCTGGATTTTCGTATGAAACTTCCCTTGGTCATCGTGTATGCGTCTGATTTATGAGTAGATCATTGAAGGCAGTGTTACTCTTTTCCTGGGTTTCGCTGGCTTCTTCCTCTTGCCCGAGTTTCCCGAATCGAATAAATTTCTCACTGCCGACCAAACTGCTTTTGTGCTGCGACGAGTAGAGAGCGACCGTGGAGACTCGGTTCCTGACGAAATAACGATTCGCAAGGTTTTACATCATCTTGCGTATATTTTGTTTTTCGACTATCCGAGTCTGTATCTGAGACTTTCCCAGGGACTGGACACTGTGGGCGTATGGTAGGCCTTCCTGCGAATTTTCTGCTCTCGTATGTGCTGAAACCGCTGTTATTACAGGCCTGATGTTCATGTGCTGTACCTTGCCGGCGTAAGCTCATTTCCCCATTCCGGATTTGATTTGATTCATGTCTACTCACTCCATGCTCAAGGTACGCTTTGGCGTATTTCATATCCATCATTCTCGAGGGTCTTGGTTGGGGCACCACCGATGCGCTTCTTCTAGTACGTCATTCAGGGTCAGGGATAATCAAATGAACCATTTTCTAGAGTGCCCCTCCATACGCACCCGCCGTAAGCTCGCTTCTCTGTGACGTCTGACCACTGAATTACTGAACGAATTCTCCCACAATCAGTTTTTATCCGCGCTTTTTTTTGCATGGCTGTCCGACAAATACAAACACCGTGCAGGGTTCATCGTAACCCAGGGTCTGATCAGCATTACCGGTTTATGTCTCACCGCGTTTTCGCCTCAAAACAAAGTGAGATACTTTGGTGAGCATAGCATGTTTCATTATCGTATCGTCAGCGATTATTCAAGCGAACGCGCCCCAGGAATCTTTCTGCTGAATGCGGGGAGCTCTGGGTGCATACCGAGCATTTTAGCCTATGTGAGTCCCAAAATACTTATCTGCGATATGCCTAAATAATTCACTACGCTCATTGGGCGGATTTTGTAGAGCGCCAATAATGTTGTCGGATCCTCGAAAAGGCAGGTACCTAGTTATAAGCTATCCTTCATCAGTATCTGCGGTCCGCAAGCCCAACTAACTATACCCTCCCTACAGATCCATAGCCTCCGCGCTCACTGTGGCGTTCGGCGGCATAGGGGGTATCATTGCGTCGACCGTATACCGAGAGCAGGATTTCCCGAGATATCTCCCAGGTCAGTCTGCTCTGCCCAATCGCTTAATAGCTGCGTCGCGTGCCATGGCTCTTGTATTAATAAACCAGTAAACCAGGTCTTTGGGTCACCCTCGGCGCCCAGTTCCTCCTGCTGTTTTTGGTGGGGGCGACAAGCATGCACTTCATCCGCTTGAACAAGCTGTCGGCGGCGGGCAAGCTGGCCGGGCCGCTCGAGGGCCGGCCTGGCTTTTTTTACACTCTTTGATTTTAGAGAACCCTAAATGTCGTCTGTCCGTCCTTCTGTCTTCTGCCTGACTGGGGACTAAGCTGTATTCAAGGTGGAGTCTGTCTATCCAAATATGTGTACCTGTACCTCTGGACTGGAAGCTGCCCCTTTTCGTAACCCGTCTCAAATTGCGACTCTTCCAAGCTCCGTGCCAAGAATAATATCTATGCAACATACTTTGAAGTGTTGCATAGCATACGCTTTGCATTTAGGCTGGGCAACTGCTATTCATCCTTTCCGCTGCATCGATATGATATCTGGCTCAATCCGCGCCGGGTGGATTTCTCTCCTTTAAATTGCGCCGTGCTAAGCAAGTACAAGTTCGTGTTGAGGAACCTAAAACGATCTTCTTGTTCACACGGCTAAATCCGCTCCGTCGGCGTCTTGATCAAGAACCCTAGACGGCAAGTTACGGGTGGACTCCGGGTCGGTGTTGCGATTGGACGCCTCGCTTATACAGTGCGGACGGGCCTATCGGTCGGGACCCGCGTTCTGTGTTTTGACCATGCATCAACAAGATGCTATTTGTGTCGCAATCACTGATGCGAAGCTCCAAACCTCAAAACCTGGCAGGCAGCGACAGCCGTCCCGCGCGTGCTCAGCGCTGCGAACTAACGTCCAATTTTCGATCTTAGTCATGGGCGCGGGCGCACACGGCACACCAGAAGCTTTCATGTTTGCGGAGGATGAAATGGACCGGTGCCAGTGAGCCATGTCGAAAATATGGTTTTAACTTGCAAAAGTGTTGTGAGAACTCATCGACGATGAATTGCGAATGGATGTCGAACTGACTGCAAGAGTCCTAGATTGGAAAGGAGGAAGAGATCCTTGGAAATGAATGCGCAGTACAACATTTTGAACGCCCCCACATAAAATATAAAGGTACCAATTCAAAGACAAAAATAGATAGAGGGGATTCTTGTGCGGAATATAGCGAAGTTGATCATCAGAGTGATTTTCGTTACGACCAAAATAATTGCTGAGAGAGGTGTAGGAGCTGCAAATGAAACTGGAGAAAGTATTGTTTGGAAAACACCACATTTATGCCCGCCGCCGCCAGTCGCCTTGGGGATGACAGTGGTCAGAGTGAGACAAATCTGGGTATTGCAGACATGTTGAGATGGCGCTGATCAGCTATGTCCTAAATTGAATGGCGTTCATCCGGTCACTTTCTGATATAAGATCAAACGTGCTTTTTTGATCCCGCTATCGGGAGCCAAGTTTTTTTTTTAGGTCGGCCATTCACTCACTATGTGCTGAGGGCGCAAGCGTCAAGCCAGACAGGAGGGCCCTCAATACAGACGTATCAAGGTGACCTAGTGCGGGGAAGAGGCCCCAGGGGCTGACAAGATGAGGGCGGCCAAAGATGATGTCTTGATGGAGGGTGTGATCGACCGGGAGAGCTGCAGAGGCGGAGATAACTATCATTGAGCGAGCAGATATTGAGGCCATTGAGGGCCTATAATGAAGGGGGGACTATCACGGGGGATGAGCGACGGTGGACGGTGACTTGGACAAGAGCGAAAGAACCGGGTACATAAGGCAAACATAGCACAAAAAAAAGAAACGGATAGCCTAACGCAGGTAGAGTAATATAGCTCCGACTCCGAGATGGGCCTCCCGTACTATGGGATGCGATATTAGCCGACATGAGGATAAAGACTGAGTGGACAGAGGTATTCATCCTCGTAGCGTCCATGGTTGCGACGGGCTCTGAGGCAAAGTGAAACGGAAACAAATGAAAGTCCGCGCGTCAGACGGAAGCAAATGCGCTGACACACTGGAAAATGAAATAATCCCGGTCCGCGATCGCAATCGAGTGCGGAGGCACTTGAACCGAATTGAGGATGCTGGGGGAAGCGGTTGAGAGGGAATGTAAAAAAGAGTTGCTGGTACGGGCCGGAGGGATCCTCGTGCCATTTCTTGTATTAGACAAACCTTGGACAAACCGCATTCTCCGAAGATAGGCCTGAGGATCCTTGGAGGACGACGGAGCGTGTCGATAAAAGTCCACAAAAGGCAAGGGCGGCCGAAGTAATTATCGGGGGGACGGGGGGTTCTCGGGGGGAGATTTCGAATTGCTGGTGAGTTAGTAGTGCATTGGTGAATCGCAGTGGATGGCCAATATAATATTCAGTGAAGCAGCGGCGACAGGCCAGAGACAAGACAGAGCCGCAGATTGGCCGTTCAAGCCGGGTACTGCATGGGAGTAGTGATGGTTGGTCTCTTCCTACCTGAGATTGATAGAACCCAATATAGCCTCCTTGCCGATTGGGGGTAAGTGGAATTCTGTATGTAAAAGCCCGATGAACTTTTTTGAGTCCATCAATGCCTTCCGCTCTCTCCTTCGGCACCCTCATCGCGCACGACGCCCCCCTCTTGTCTCCTACCGACTACCACTACTCGCCCACCCAGGATACCTTCCAATATCCCCCATATAGCTCCTATAGCGACTCTTCCTCTTCCTCCTCCGCCTCAGTCGCAGAATCCCCCGTCCCCACAGCCAGGATGCTCAAGTTCCCAGTCAACGACAGCCTCCATTGTGTCCCCACCCACCAGCTCTTCGACTTTCCCCAGCTCTCTCCGTCGCCCTCAGAGCCTCCGTCGCCCGTCCATCACCCGCGGCTGTCCATCTCCATCAACCCCGTCGCATGTAAACGCTCACCGAGCCCGGAACCAAGCCATCCGTCAAAAAAACGCGCTGCCGGCGAGCGCATTAGCAGCAAGGACTTTGTGCCCCCAGACGTCTCGGGGCTCAGCAAGCGCGAGGCCCGTCTCGTAAAAAACCGCGCCGCGGCCTTCCTTAGCCGTCAGCGTAAGCGCGAAGAGTTCGAGCTCATGGAAGTGTACGTTACGCCTTCTGCTAGTCACCGTTCACAATTAATTTACCCCTTGCGCAGGCGCGTCGCCGAACTGGAGCAGGAAAATGCTCGGTTGTTGGCCATCGCCCAGGGCGCAAGCCCGAGCTCTACCCCTCCGCGAAAGAAAACAGAGCCCAACGATGCGCTCGTCTCCGAGGTCGAGCAGCTTCGCGCCCAGTTGCGCGCAGCCGAGGAGCGGGAACGCGAGCTAAACGCCGAGCTTACTGCTAAGACCGCTTCGCATGACGTCCCACCAGTCAAGATTGAGCCCTCGGAACCTTCGTTGCCCCTCTCGCCTGCCCCTCGCTTGCAGTCGCCCCATAAATCAGCAGCAAGTCTCGGACTTATGGTACGTATTTTATGTTTTTCCAATAATAGTTTTCTTAAACACTGGCCAAGCAGGTTCTGCTTTGTGCCCTGCCCTCTTTGCTTTCCATGCCCTCAAATTCGGCACTCCCAGCATCATTTTCCCTTCCCCACTCCTCCCTTCCAGCGTCATCCTCGGCCTTTGATTTCAACTCTTTTCTTCCCAACGAATACGATTGGTCCAGAACGGGCAACTCCGTGATGGACCTAGACGCGGACGACAAGCGGAGAGTTACGGCCACCTCGGCCACAACTACCACTCGCAAACTCGAGTTTAGTGAGGAAGAATCGGGCGCCCTCACTGGGCTCGGCGGACTTGACATATCCTTTGATGCATCACCATTGGACGATGGAAAAATCCGTGTGCGGATACATAATCCGTCGTCTTCGGTATCATCAAGGGCCCCCTCACCCGGCGGCAGCTACCCCACAAAGCAGGAGAGCTCTCCATTCACAATGTTCCTTGGGTCCGAATCAGAAACCAGTGCCTCGCTATTATCGGAGCCTTACGTCCGCGTAGGCTATCCGTCTTCGTCTGGCAGTGACCCGTTCCTTGGCGTCGGTGGTTACGGCCCATACTCCGGCTCATTCTCGCCGACCATGTACAACCAGGACGACATCTCGTCTGTGGACTACAGCGAGTCGGACTTTGGCGTCGCTTCCGAGTATTCCGTCCCAGATAGCACCACGGGCGGGAGACGGCGAGTGCGTATCGCACTAAAAAGTATGCCGGCTTCTGGCGGCGAGGGCGGCGAATGGGAGGTGCAGTTCTGCTGACATTGTGCATGCCCTGCCCCCAATCAAGCTGTCGCTCAAATCTTCGCTCAACAACTACAATTTTTCTTCTGTCTTGCTCTGTCGCCTTGCTATTCTTCCCGTCATCTGTATTACCACCACCGCCACACCCGATGCAACCCCTCCGACCGCCATGCTTTTAGCTTCATCCCGTACATATTGAAAAGTAGCGTAGCCTTTCTCAGCGAATCCTCTCTCCGTCTTCTGGGTTCTGTACGATCACAACCACAACTTTAGACATTAGGATATACCCAACTCTGTGTCTAACAATATATTTTATTACACTCGGAATTGTATATGATATGATCAATGTATAAAAATTTGCCGGGTTTCGCTCGAACGTTCCGTTCCTAGCATCATTTAAGATCATACATCTTGTCTGGATCAAAGAAATATGTCGAATTCTGCCGAGCGGGGATGATGCGGGCTGCTATACTGGCCTCGGTGATGCGAAGGCGGTTTCAAAATACAAAATCTCGGTTTTGGCTCAAACGTTCCAGTGTTGGTCCAAGACTGTGGGCGTCGGCGCGGGGGACACGGAAGAAGTGTCAAACAGGGACGAGTTTCAGGACACACTTTGTATATCAGACAAGACAAAACACATAGAGCTAATACCATGATATCGTGTATGAGAATACCCAGAAGTTAGTGCGGCCGCATGCCATAGACGTGCGGATGGGATACCATCTCCCGCGTTCCGTTAAGTCCCCCGATGAAATATTGGCGCACCCTGCGGCCGCGGGAGAGAGTTAAGCGGGAAGGGCGGCACCGTACGGCGGACGCCGCACATCAGATTTCTTATGCCTCCAATTCAATGTTTGCGGCTTTTGGCTGATGAGAGGAAAGATGCGGATGATTCCCTTGATTTATTCTCATCATGGAACGGGAAATTTTCAAAGGTTCTCTCTCACCCAGGCGCGGCATGACGGGGGTGTCGTACAAATCCGCGGCCTGTGATTGCGGGCTCTGAGAAATGTCGCTTAGACCTTAGCGAGCCAAATGGGAATCGATCATATGCGGTGCTCAATGTTATTCCATGATTGGTGACCCTGTCACCGGGGATTAGCGGGCCGGTGACAGTGGCAGGTGCACCAGAGATGACGTCACATACACAATCACGAGCTATATAATGCTGCCAGCTCATGCGCGTTCTTTTTCTCTTCTCCCATCTTCTCAATGGCCGTTGAGGAATATTTCACGCCCTGACCTGAGGTGGTCGTATTGGTAGATTCTCTCGAGCCCGACATGTATTCCTTGTGATAGAGAATGCAAATCGGGTTTGATCGCGATAATCCAAGGTTGGACGGCGCGTCGCATGGTGGTGGAACATGCGTCCATGCGATACTTATAGATCATTTTGCCTCTTTCTTAGAACCCTGATGTCGTCCCCAAACGGCCTCGTCTGCTTCACTAACTGTCTGCTCCCCCAGGAGGACGGTGGGCTCATCGAGAAGGACCTCTGGATCGATGAGAGGCGCGGAGTCGTGTTGGATTCGCAGGTAAGTCATTTGCTGGCCGAGGGGTCCGACGGGTGCTGACGAGCATTCTGCAGCTCACCTTCTTTGAAAGAAGAGAAAGACCGGACAGGATTATTGACCTGAAGGGACATATTCTCAGGCAAGCAAGCATCGGGCTGTAATGGCACTCACTGTGCTCATTCAAAACTAGCCCGGGCTTGATTGATATCCAGATCAATGGAGCCTATGGCTTCGATTTCTCAGTGTACGACGGCGACGACGCGGCCTACAAAGAGGGAATGAAGTTGGTTGCAGAGAAGATAGTCGAGACCGGCGTCACTTCGTAAGTCTCCGGGTATCCGTGGCTTCAGGCAGAGCTTTATATTATGTTGCAGGCTTGTTCCGACAATTATTGTTCGTCCAACCTAGTCCGGTAATGTGGATCGCTGGGCTTATCACTGAATTTAGACCCAAGAGAAATCTCTGTACCCCAAGATCCTTAATTTGCTGCGCCCGTTTTCGACCCCCACCTCTGCCAGTCTTCTCGGATGGCATGCTGAGGGCCCGTTCATCGACATGGCTAAACGCGGTGCCCACGCCCCGCCCTTTCTGCTCTCGGCTCCCGACGGATTCATGTCTTTTGAGAGTGCTTATGGCCCACACAACTTGGTCGACTCTGAGGACTGGCTCATGTCAACAGAAGGTCAATGTGGTGTCCGCATTATTACTGCTGCCCCAGAGATCAGGGGCGTGATGGGCGCAGTGAATGAATTGAGCAAAAGAGGCATCGTCTTCTCGATTGGCCACAGGCAAGAATCGCTTTCCCGTTTCTTTCCTTCCTTCCTCAAGTATTTCTGTCCAGTGTTGCAAGTTCCGATATAGCTACTAACGCGGTCATTCGTGGAGCGCGTCTCATCACACATCTTTTCAACGCTATGCCTCAATTGCACCACCGCGATCCGTCCATCATCGGCCTCCTGGGTGCCTCCCCGCATGTCTCGGTTCACAGCTCCGCCGCCGACGCATTCCCCGCCTCCGTTAGCGCGCTCGACGCGACCGCCGTCGCGGGTGTCAGCTCCGAGGCCTTCGACTACCGTTCTTCGCCCGGAACTCCCACCTCTATGCCCGCCATGAGCCGTGTCGGGAGCAGATCCGAGCTTCACCTCGATAAGGGTCAGATCGCAGACATGCCCTTCGACCGCCCGTATTACGACATGATCGTGGACGGTATTCACTCTCACCCCAATTCCGTGCGGGTGAGTTTCGTTTCAATTATTTTTCGTTCAATTGCGCTGGAGCTGCGGCGTTGTCGATGTGCGATGGACTGAATTGATGATGATTGTTTCAGCTGGCGTATTCGGCATTCCCTGATGGGTGCATTTTAATTACGGACGGTAGGGCATCTGTTGCGTATCTTGCATTGGTTTTTTTTAATGCGCGGGTGTTGTTATAGCGATGAAGATTTTGGACCCCAACCTCCGGGATGGTGTGCACGAATGGCGCGACGGCAAGCGCTTCGTGAAGGAGGGGTACAAGCTGTATCTCGAGGGAACTGACACCTTGGCTGGGAGGTGAACTACTTGCTGGCATATTTTTTTCCCTTCAATTCTGATTCAGTTGCCACAGTGTTGTAACTCTCGACAGCTGTGTTCGCAATTTCTCCCGATTCACGGGGTGCTCGCTCGGCGAGGCGATCAAATGCGCGACCTTCAATCCTGCCAAGTGAGTTGCGCACTTTGATTCCGTCCGCCCCTCCTGATAGAATCAATTGCAGATGCCTCGGAATCGAGAACAAGAAGGGGACTCTGAGGTCCGGGGCAGATGCTGACTTGGTTGTTCTTGACCGGCAGGGAAATGTTGTGAGCACCTGGGTCAAGGGACGGCAGGTGTGGGGCTCCAAAGTTTGAGCAGCTAAATTATCTTTCCCTCCTGAAGCTAACAGAAATTCCCGACCCGACTCTTGTAACATCGCCATTTTTAGTCTCTCAGAGGCAGTAGACGAGTTCCCTTGACTTCGTGCCTGAAGGAGCCAGGTTCCTGAGCTCGGGATGGTTGGTTGTGAACATTACTGGCGCCTTGCAATGCCATCAGCTGTTCATCGCTTGGGTTGTGTTCCTTGGGTTGTGCTCATATCTCGATCACAGCACTCCATTATGGCGTGGTCTGGTCTTGTGTTCGGGTCCCTATTCCTCCTTTTTCATGTTGCATCTCCTCGCGTCCGTCGGCTTCGTACATTCCGCTTCTGAGATAAGTTTTGTTCGTGCCTCGATTTTCGCGCTTCCATCTCATCAGATAGGTTATTTCAATAATTACATTGCGGACAGGTTCTGTTGGGCTCCCCCCAAATGCGTCGTGAATCACATATCACAGGCTGCTCAATGCCCAAACCTCAGAGCGCTTGCTATTCTCGAGTGCTAGTTTGGATGCTGTGATATTGGCCATTGCGGCCTGGATGGTCTGGGCCCATTCCCATGGCGCCGTGGCATTTGGCAGAGAGTTGAAGTATTCCCAGCTATTACCAGTTTTAGGTTTATGGACCGAAAACACGACAACGACGCACCCGTTGATTCCACCAAAGTTGAAGCCGTATTTGGCCGAAAGGGCCTGCGCGCTGCTGACTACCTCGCTGATATCGATGTAGCCTCCCCCGTTGGCGGGGCTGGTGAGGACACTCGCGACGACTCTGCAATGCTGTCAGACGAAGAATAAATGAAGCAATCGCCACGCACCTATTTGGGTCGTATCCAAAGTTTATAATGTCAATGTAGTCGGTGTCTGGGAACAGCGAGCCAAAGCCAGAATAGAACTGCACGTTGTACCAAGAGATGTTGGCGGCCATATCGTGGTCAAGAGTGACATAGTCGAAGCCGGAGAGATTGGAGCCGTCGGTGAGTGCGCCCGCTACGGGCGCTAAGGTTATGAGGAAGTCGGGGCCGAAATCGGTCTTGAGATGCGTAATGAGGTTCTCAATGTCCGCAAGGGGGGTATCTTGTTCAACGTCCAGATCCATACCGTCCAGGTTAAATCTAAATTAGCGTGTGTTATAATTGCGGGTGCTGTGCGCCGGATGACAAGGGCAACAGAATTGAATAAACGCACTCGGAGATGTAGTTTCGCAGGAGCGGGTAGTAGGTGTCGAAATTGGCGGGCGAGAGGAGGGTATAGGTTCCGGGGGCGGCGCCGCCAAGCATGCCGAGGACCTTGACTCCCTGGCTCTGCATTTCGCCAAGGTCCTGCCACATCTGCGTGAACATGGGGTCAGTGGGCGGATTGTCGTTCAAATGGACGGTCTGGTCGCTGTCAATGTGGAAGGCGGCGAGGAAAAGGCTGCGGCGAGCTTAGACGGGTCCTACAGCAGGCATTAAATCGCACGTACTGGGCTGCGACAATCTTTAAGCGGGAGCATCGACGAGTTAGATTCACGTACTGATGAGAGTGATCAGCGGGAGAGGGGAGACATAGAATCCATAGGGCGAGTTGGGGGCCATGCTGCTATCATATTGGGTCTGGTAGTAGACGGCTACGCGGTGGCCTGAGTCGGACATCGCGAGGGGCTAAGATGCAAGGTGCGCTTGAAGAACCAAGGAGATGGGATTTGCGATGCTTTTATACTTGAGCCGTGAACAACGTACAGCATCCTCGGGCGTTGCTCGCCCCATTCTGTTTCAAAAGTCCCGAACGGCCCAGGGTGTACGCAACCGAGATATCAAGATAGAACCGTATCGATGTGCGTCGGTGACCAAACCAGCTGGTTTGTAAATCACTTCCAATTTGCATGGCATCAGGTTTTACAGGCGAGACGCGTGCATTTAGAGTCAGGCTGGCCGAGGGGACTTCCGACTTACGGAACAGATGGGTCTGGCTTGGATAGAGGTGGCAAACCCGAGAGCAGGTATTGTCAAGGTCCAGAAATATAGAAGGCGTAAAGAATAGAGAGCGCGCCGCCGTGTGGGACCGTGTCGATCAGAATGCGCGTTGTTGGTCCAGGCTTGGCGGAATATCAAAGAAAACATGTCATTCTATAGAGTAGTCCGAGCTTGTGACCTTTGCTTCTTTCCACCTTCCTTGTGGTCTAACTCTTTGCATACTCTTGCCAGAAAGAACGGTATAGGAATGCGCTCTACAAGGAGACCTCAGGCTGACGTGCTTTGGCGACCTGACGGCGTTATCTCTTATCTGCTTGTCGTTATGTCAGCTTCCCTCTTTAGACCTGGGCCGTAATTTTTGCCTTGCTTGAGTTGCCAGCACCACATACTATGCCGACGCGCACAGTGACCCAGACGCAGCCCCCTGCTCAGAAATCTCGCGCGCGCGCACTGTCCTTGGCTCTTGTTGCACCCCCCAGGACTGCCCCGTTGCTTGATATCCCTACAGAACTTGGACTCGAGATACTTGAGCTCGGATTGACTCATACCCCATTCACCACCTTAGCCGCAGTCTCTCCGGCATTCTGCGCCCTAATTTCGAAAATACTATACCGCAATGTCGTCCTCGACTCTGTCGAGACCATGTCCCTTTTCTATAGAACCACAAAGACCAAGTCGTCCGATTTTCTGGACGCGCATATCAAGACCCTGGCCGTAACGATAGAGCCGTGGCGCTTCACCGCAGCCACGCGTATAGAATTAGAAGGCATAGTCGCGGCCTGCACCGGGCTTCGCGCCCTCTCCGTCACACGACCGGGTATCCTCGGCGAACCCTTATCGCACCGCGTCCTCCCCAGCGAAGTTACCATCCAGTCATTTGACGCCACTCCTCCATTTCAGTGGGTGCGCTCGGCAGCCGCGCTCTCTGCATCATGCCCGACCCACCTTTCAGCCTCCATCACTCATCTCCGAATATCTGAGCCAGGAGAGACATGGCACTCGCCCCTCTCCATCCTCACGTTCTTTGGCTCAACCCCCCATTTGACTCATCTTGCCCTCGCACGGCGCACGGATGCAAACACGGACAACGACGAAATCTTTGTGGACGAGGTGTGCACGCTGCTTGCGACCCGCCGCACCCTGAAGATGGTCGTTGTGCGCATCTTCCCCGCCCACTGGCCGCACTATTTCGACTCAGCCACCGCGGCGGAGTCCAGCAGTATCTGGGCCGCGCTGGCGTCGGTAGCGGAGGCCGATCAGCGCCTCGTCCTGGTTTCAGCGGGGTTCAACGGCTGTCTGGATTCGGTGCCTGGGCCCGAGCGTAAGGCTATTGCACGTGTCGGAAAGCCGAGTGCGTTTCCAGACTTTTGGAAGCGGTCTAGAAAAGATTGGGAAACGCGGGGGCTGCAGGATTTAGAGCAATAGATAGATCTAGAGATTCACATTTTTTTAGAGTTTTAGAGTTCAGATTAAACTTACGGGTCAGGTTAATAGCTAATCTTGCCTTGTGTACTCGTATAGAACCCTCCTTAAAAAGAATATTCCCGCACAAAAGAAATGAGTGAAGTAATTTCTTATTCACTTCGTCCAACTGGGATGCGTCCTTTCTTGACTGGTCTTATTTTCGTCTGCTTTTCCATGCACCGTCACTGAAAGCGCTGGTTCGTTTAAAAAAGGTCACTCGGAAAAAGTTTCTCGTGATGAAACACAGTCTCGCATGAAGGAGCAAGACCGATTGTCACGAAAAGACGGTGAATACACGATAAGGATAAGTCCTAGCCGGGACCTGAAAGAATTCTAGTAGCAGTGGACAGGAGAAAGCTTTCAACTCGTTCCAACTCTGCCTAAAACGCTACTGAACGAGGTACCGACAGAGACAACGCCGACTTCGGGACTGCCTGAGCGTCGCTAGATCGATTCATCCATTGCCGAGGGACAAAGCTTCAACTTTCTGCTGGTCCGCAATTGTCTGTGCACGAGACCACACATCTTCGAGCCCAAAGTACGGCGCTTCCCAATCCTCCACAAGATTGGATTTTCTCTGTCCCAACACGACGCGATAGTCATCCATCGGCTCTGAATGCGTCTCGAGCAGGATCAGAACCTGCAGACAAGAGCAGCATGAGCATATCATGGCGGCACGTCCTGTACCGTTCATTTTCCCGGGATCGAAGGCGACATGGGTCAAACTGGGGAGATGGCAGAGGTTCGAGAGGACCTGGTCAGAATAATATCTCCACCGCCATGGTATTAGCTCAATGTGAGTCAGCTCTGAGAGCCAAATCGATGTCGACGGGGCGACAGGAATATTCGAAAAGTGTCCGATTTCAATGGAGAGGCGGTGGAGGGGCAACCGACTGACAAGGAAGGGAAGCTCCGGGGAGTCTTTCATGTCGACCCAACATGCGAGGGATCGTACTTGCGTGCAGGCAGAAAGGATGCCGCACGCAGTCGCCCCCGCCACCTTGAACGAAATACACAGCGTTTCGACGGCCTTGAAAAAATCGGGGGACTTCAGATTCGACTGGATGAGGCCCAGGAATTTGCCCGCATGCAGTTCGTCTTTGAGTGTCACTAGTGCATAGGATAATGGGTCGATCCTGCGGTGTTTGGATTTATAAATTTGTTGGGAATGCGTCTGGGGAACTGCAAGGAAACTGACCAAAATTGGACACGCCGTGCAACAAGACAAAGAGTCAGCTTGAGAGGAACTCGGGTGTCTCGGCCAGAAGACCGAAATGCAAGTCTGAAGATTTCACGTTCCAGCTCAGATGGCAGCTCGGGCATGACTTTGCGCTGTGCACTAATCTGGGAGAAGGCAAGATGCGATTTGTGGCGGTGCTTATTGCCGAGTTGCCGAATAGACCCGAGAGTAGGTCGCTGGCGACAACACATATATAGCAGAGTTCAAATAAAATTCCTTCCGAGTCCGTCCAAAGTCTCCAAAGATTAAAAAAATGAGCAGGACAAGGAAACCAAAACCTTTTTGCACCGAGGGAGGAATATGAACCGAGGGTCACGAAACCACTGCGGCCAGAGAGCCTGAGAAGACCACGACCTCGGATGTTCGGGAATCACTCGAAGCGGAGACTACCCAGTTAAATGCCTTTACCTCTTCCCAGTTCTCGCCGTTCTCGCCAGAACTGAAACATCCTTGGGACGGAGGTTGATTTATTGCTGAAAAAAATTGCCGAAAGTCCGCCATTGCTTGCGCAGAAAGCCGCACATCTAACTAGGCCTTCCAATCCAGCGAGATACTCCATTTAGGACCCCGCAGTTATAAATTCCGTTTCTGGTGCATTCACCAGGAGGGTTTCCGATTCGTCCCGACTCTGTCCACGGAACGTGATGGGCAGTCCATAATCCGTACCAAGGGTTGCTAGGCAGTGACTTGAGTCTAAGTGAGAAAGTAGCTCCCACTTTGTGCCCGTACATACCACCTGGACGCAATCCATTCATTACTTGCGGACGAATTCAAGTTTCTGTCGGTCCGCAATTGCTTGTGCTAAAGACCACAAATCCTCAAGCCCAAAGTACGACGCTTCCCAATCCTCCAAAGGCTCAGGGTTTTCTCGGGTTAGCGACACGATGCGATGATCATGAACCTCTCCTGAAGGCGGGGTCTCGAGGAGAGCCAGGACCTGCAGAGAAGAGCAGCATGAGCACACCATTGTGATATGGTCCATGTCATCGGTCATTTGCCCGGGATCGAAGGCGACATGGGTCAAGTGGGGGAGATGACGGAGGTTCGAGAAAACCTGGTCAGAATAATCCTTCCACCAGGGGACCAGTTCAATGTGTGTCAGCTCTGAGAGCCAAGGCAACGTCGACGGGGTGATAGGAATATTCGAAAAGTGTCCGACTTCGATGGAGAGCCGACGGAGCGGCAACCGACTGACAAGGAGGGGAAGCTCCAGGGAGTCTTGAATGTCGACCCAACATGCGAGGGACCGGACTTGCGTGCAGGCAGAAAGGATACCGCACGCAGTCGCTCCCGCCACCTTGAACGGAATACACAGCGCTTCGACGGCCTTGAAAAAACCGGGAGACTTCAGATTCGACTGGATGAGGCCCAGGAATTTGCCCGCGTGCAGTTCGTCTTTGAGTGTCACCAGTGCATAGAATAATGGATCGATCCTGCAGCGTTGGCATTTATAATCTGGTTGAGAATGCGGGGGAAGTTTTAGAACTGACCAAAACTGGACGCGTCGTGCAACAAGACAAAGGGTTAGCTTAAGGGCGACTCGGATGTCTCGCCCAGAGGATCGAAATGCAAGTCCAAAGATTTCTCGTTCTAGCTCAGAGGGTAGCTCTGGCATGTAAAAACGCGCCGATTTTTGTGGCGGTGTTGCCGAGTTGACTCGAAATTACCTACTTCCCTTTTCCAGCTTTCGCGCAAACGCCTCAAGTCCCCCGGCGACTTGGACAGCAAAGTTGAGCAAACTGGAGATGGTTTCACCCGATTTTCCCCTTCAACACTGCGATGAGCCGAAATTGGTCTCCAGGTTTTGCCCAGTCCTCCAATTAGATCTAGGCGCCGTGACGGTCCATTGGTGTCCGGGGGCCTTGACTGGCCAAGCTAATCCCACTTTGGGAAGAAGACTATAGCGCCGATCCTCAAATCGAAACCACCATGTACCGTCAACAACTCAATCCATTTCCGCAGCCTACAATTAACAACCATATCATGCGACGGGCTCATACGAATGCCAACCCCCTCCCAAAGAAATCCAGAGCTGCGCCGGCGTCAGTGCGGCGCAGTGCAATGACCACGCTGGCTGCGGGGCCGCGACTGTTGCCGGGGCGCGACATCCCTACCGAAATCGGTCTGCAAATTATTGAATTCGCCCTTCCATTCACTTCCCCCACCTCTATTGCGCTCGTGTCTAAAAAGTTCAACGCACTCGCGTGTAAAATCGTCTACAGGACAGTGATCCTGGACAGCCTTCTGCGCATCACCCTCTTTCACCAATCGGTTCTATTGAAGTCGTCCGAATTCCTACGAACGCATGTCTTCTCCTTGGCCGTTACTTCCAAAACCCTATACACCACCCAGGCACGTAATCAGCTCGAGAACATCGTCGCTGCCTGTACGGGGTTGCGAATCCTTGCAATTCCGCGACCAGGTGTTCTCGCCGCTAGCATGACCTCGGGGACCCGGCCAATCGACCTCATCATTCAAAAGTTTGACGCTATGACACCGTTCGAGTGGGATCCTCCATTCGCGCACGATGTGCCAGACTCCCCTGCATCGCACCTATCTCATAATCTCACCCGGCTGCGGATATGCGAACCTGGCCAAGTGTTCCACTCTCCGTGCAAAATTCTCGAGTTCTTCGGCCCACTCGCAGGCTTAACGCATTTAGCGCTCGCGCGCCATGTGAGCCCGGAGAAGACTCTCAACGACGGTGTTTTTGTTTCTGATATTCGAACGATACTCAGGACCCGCCCAGGTCTCAAGATGCTCGTCGTGAGCCTCTTCCCGGTACACTGGCCTAACTCGACGCGAGTGTCAACCAGCTTGTGTGGCCACGGCTGTATTTGCAAAGCGTTGATCCGTGTGGCCGATGCGGATAAACGGCTCGTCGTGTTAGCCACGGGCTGGGATACCGTATTGGAAAAGGGAGATGTCCAACTTGGGACTTTGCCGCCTCACGTTGATCATGGTGGGACGCGTCTCGGCAATATGGGCTTTTGGGACAACTGGCGGATGTCAGACAAGCGGGTTGTGTCGTTCGCAACAGGCTGGGAACCTGAGATATTGCAGGATGCAGTAGAATGGACGTATCCTACAGTCTGGAAGGAGTTGCTCGGAGCCCACAATTTCTGGGAAAATTGGTTGACGCTGCCAGACTCATCCAATTGAATCGCTATCTTGTATTTTCGCCTTATAAATTTGTGGATTTCTTTCTGGAACGTTGAACGTGGGTTTGAGTGAACTTTGAATAGTTTGATCCGGTTCCCGACTCCGATCACGAAGCACTGTGACTCTCCCAGCGCCATTATCTGCTCAGAGCCTCCGATGCTCTACCTTCTGCCTCAATATTCCCAGGGCGTCATAATTTCGAGATGAAGGGAACCGAAGCCCTCTTTTATGAGGTCCGAGAATACCGAATGCTTCAGAAATGGTGAGTCCCACAGTTTTATCTTTTTTTTTGGATGAAAGCTTTTGTATCACACAATATTGGACGAGAGGCTTGTGGTTTATACCCAGGCGCTCTCGAATGACGCGTCTGCTCTTGCAGACGTTATCTTCTCTCTGATTCAACGTCTTCCCTCGCCAATCTCTTTATACCAACAAAACAAAAACTTCTAGATGATCGCGACGGATCATACTACCTGATCTACTATCGGATCCCGCGAGCCTCAAGGCATGCACGTCGTGTGATCGCCAGGAAGCGGGCAGGTCGAAACGTGTCATCTCTTATATAGCTCGCCTGGATTGCCCCACCCCTACAACTACGCTCGAAGAAGCAACATGATGCAGGTAAAGACTACTTGCGCGTTGAATCGATTCATCAGACCAACTGTTTTCTTTATGCAGAACTATTCCATGGAAGTAGATCTTTGTGAGCTATTGCTCAGTATGAAACTAGGACAGTCCGGGAAACGAGTGCGTTATCGTTCAGCTGATGCATCCGGTCTCGCTGACATTTCCCGGAGGCAGGAAAGCACAAGACTGGACGGCCAAATGCCGTTCGCAGTAGACAAGGACTCAAGCATGCTCGACGTACAAATCTCCCATGTACTGATGCATTTCATGAATCTTCTTACTGCGGCTAACCCCACCTTCTTCCAGCCCGACGAGACATTACACCTGAGACCGAATTCGCCCTCCGAACCATATCAAGGATGCGCGTATCTGCAAACCATCCAGTCCCAACTAGATTCGGAGAAGTTTCCTACCACAGGCGGCGAATACATCGAGTCTATCTTCGCCCATCGCCAAATATTTTTCGCGTTTCCGGGCGGGCACCGATGTTGTGCTCGGGCGTTCAGTGATCTTGCTTGCTCATTGCAACGGAGGAAATGGAGGGCAGACCGCGAGGATGATACGGAGGCGGTCATTGCGTTTAACTGTGAGGCGCAGTTCATTGCCTCAATCATGTCGTGATGAAGTGGAGATCTGTTTACCTACATCCACCGTATTAGTACGTCCTGGCCTAACTTCGCCCATGTACTATTAGTATTTTTCGAAATATCTCGAGTGTGTAGTGTGGTACAAGACATGATCGCCGCTCTCAGCCGCTTCCGTTGACCTACCACTTGCTTTGAATCCTTTCGGGACCATCCTGAACTTTACAACGTTCTGCAGTTCCCAACAAATGTGTCGCTGAAATGCTGCAATGTTAGCATTCGCCACTGCTAAATTTAGCTCGCTCTTTAGCGCTTTAGCGAGATCGAAACGAAAGTGCCCGCAGTTGTACGTCTTCCTTCTTGCTTCCTTCCTCTTTGGTCCCGCCTTCAACCTGCAGAAACGATGCAGCAAGACCAAAGTAATTAGCCTGTGGAACTCATCCTAGCCTGTGGAACTCATCCTAGCCGTTTCCGACTGTTGCGGCAGGTTTACCAGGCCTGCAGCCCATCCTGACAGGCCCTCAGCCTGGCTCGGATGGAGGAAATGATTACTCAAAATTATTCGAGGCCAGGGGAAAACCCTCGAATGAAGGCAACGACTCGGAAAAACCCTCGACGCCGCCGCCGCCACCACAGCCATGTCCGTTCTAGCTAGATGGATTCACCGCATTCGTTGACAATACACAGCTGCGCAGGCGACCCAAGACAGGGAGGACGAAAACGCGAGGCGTCAGGCCAAAAAAGACCTCGTGCAGTCGTGGTTGGATCGTTTGCAGTTAATCAGTGTCATCGTCAGTCCATTCCGCCCTATTTTCTTTCCATTCTTCTGGCTAACATAACTGATAGACGACGTTTTTTGCTTCTACTGAGGCCGGTATGCTGCAAGTGACCAACCCGGCGAAGGACGAAGACATTGGGAGCCAAGTCGCCAATTCGGCTTTTCTTGCAGCTCTTGTTTTACATATCTGGGCCGGTGGGTCGAGACGTTCTGAATCTCTGTCTCCCTTTGACAGATATCTTTACGTAGCAATCATATCCTTCATGGGTGCCTTCTTCCTTGTACGCTACAACTTGAAGGAAGCAAAGGAAGAGGAAAGAGAAGTCGGCCTTGCTCCTGGTCCCACTAGCAGCCCGATCTCCTCTCGCAACCTTCGACGGCCTTGGACAGACAATTCCGTTGGCGATGGTGTGCAGATGACACCGGTTTGGACTACCAATCCGCATCTGGAACAAGTCGGGCCGTTTCACAAGAACCCCCCAACTCATCTGCTGAGTCGCTGTCATAATTTTTGTATCTTGTTGACTTTCGTCGGCTTCGCACTGGCTCTCGTCGGAATCGTGTCGTATGCATGGGTGTTTAATCCTATCTCGGTCGGGATCATCACCTCTTTGTCAACCGTCTCATGTTTCGGCGGTGCAGTATGGGTGTTTTTCCGAGTTTGAATAAATACCATTTTTCCCCAAAGCGCCAGTTTAAAAATACGCGTTTGGCACGTGGGCGCTCATGGTTCTCCGCGGATCTCAGAGCTCTTGGGACATCTTTGTCAAGTTCAAGCTGCGCTCCACCATGGCCGTGACGTCAGGAGCGCTTGATTTGGACTTATAATGCTCTCATGGCCTCTTCAATGTCTCCCTATTACCACCTCACCATCTTGGACCTGAACGATGCAATCACACCGCTCTCAAAGTATATTGCCTGTAAAATCCACCGCTGTCGCGTCTAACTGTTGCAGCACACGATTTGCCCTTGCACACTCAACCTCAACCGGGGCCGTATGGAGGGAACAACTACTCCAATACAGCTAACGGAAACAACACAGCCAACGGGAACGAGAAACCATCGCCACCATCGCCAAAATGTACGTTTAGGCTGTAGGGTCTCCGTGTATTCAATGACAACTTGAATCCGCGACACAGCTGGCCAGGCGTCGCAAGACCAAGATGACGAGAAAGACAAGCGTCAGGCTCAAAAGGATCTCACCCAGTCGTGGATGGATCGTTTGCAGCTAATCAGCGTCATAGTCAGTCCATTGTGCCATTCTTTCCTTCCTTTTCTTGGGACAAACATATAATTTCTAGACAACATTCTTCGCGTCTACAGAGGCCGGGATGTTGCAGGTGACATCACCTGGCAAGGACGAAGATGCTGGAAGCCAAGTCGCCAATTCGGCTTTCGTTGCGGCTCTTGTTTTGCACATCTTTGCCGGTACGTTGAGCCTCCGTGTCAGTCCCTTTTCAGTCTCCCTTTAACCTTTTTTTTGGTGCGCAGCAATCATATCTTTCATGGGAGCCTTTTTCCTCGTGCGTTTCAACCTGAAGGAAGCAAAGGAAGAAGAAAAGCAAGTCGGCATGGCTCCTACTCGCAGCAGTAGCTTTTTCTCCTCCAACCAAAGCGTACGGTCTCCGACAGAGGAATATGTGGTCAGACACTAACGATTTTAGCAGGTTTGGAATAATCCTTATTGTGAACAAATTGGGCCGTTTAATCGGAAGCCCCCAACCCATCTACTGAGCCGGTGCCATAATTTGTGCATCTTGCTAACCTTCATTGGCTTCGGACTGGCTCTCCTCGGAATCGTGGCGTATGCCTGGGTACAAAATCCCGTTTCGGTTGGCGTTGTCACCTCTGTGGCGACGGCTGCATGTTTTGGTTCTGCGGTTTTCGTGTTTATGCATTAATTATGAATGATTTGGACATTTCAAACCGGTGTTCCTCAGCGGGACCGTACCGTGTATTACTACCTACCTACCTACTTGTACCATCCTGTAATTGTCGCGTCAGGAACTTGTGTGTTTCTGCGAATGAATTGGCTACACAGCCACATACGCGTCGAGCACGTGGGCGCTCATGCTCTCTGCCAGCCTCTCACTTCGTTCCTTCCTCCGACGCTCCGAGTGTTTCCTCCGGCCCCGGAGGGCATTGTACTCTACCAAATCGGATAGTGAAAAAACCCTCCCGACCCCGCGCAGCCCCTCCGTTAAACAATGGGCCTCTGACAACACAGACCTAGCTTCCCAGCCATCTGTTGCGCGATGGGCTTCCACCGCTAGACGACCTCCAGACAGACCTATACCAGTCCTCAAAGTCTTGGACCGCCCGCTCGGTGTTCGCGAGAGACCCACACTCGTGAAACAAACCCGAATGCAAAGGTTCAAGGACATATGGCTGAACGAACCAACAATCCTGGAGGAGCGGAAACACTTGTCCGTCGTCGCAATCTATCCCAGAAAACTGCCCTGACTTTGGGTCCGCAGAATTCACCAATTAAACAAGGGCTACTATACGGATGTCGCTAAGATTATTCGTCCGGGGCATATGGGCAAAACATGGATTGCGCCGGAGGTTCTCATTCGCGAGGACGTACGTGTTATTTGGGCTGTGATGCAACTCCGTTGATGTCATGCTAGAAATCGCTTTACTTGCCGAACATAAAAGGCAAGGATCTCGAGAAGAAGGAGCAAAAGCACACCACACTCATGTGCTATGGGAAAATCACGCTGCTCGCGCTCGAGTCCACAGAGCTTTCCGTCGTAAGGTCTCCCGCTTTCCTTCGTCTATGACCAGTAACGCATGAGGATCCAGCTTCAAACGAAAAGCTATATCAACTCGGTGCATCCTCGCTTCCAATCTAATCCGTTGTACCAACGGATGCACATAAATATCCAAGAGAACATGCTCAAGGCACTGGTTGTCAACCTCTTCCTTCACAACCTGCGCGCAAACGTGCCGAAAGAGTTGCACGGGAATTGTTTAGTCTCGACGCAGAACATGGAATATTTTCGCGAGCCGATGGGCTGCATCAACAGGATGGTTGGATATGTGTATCTGATTGACGAGAATCTGAAGATTCGATGGGCTGCGGGGGGAGACGCTTCGCTGGCGGAATTGCAGGCACTGGAAAGCTGCTTGGCCGTTCTTTTGAAGCGGCTGGAGGAGAAGAAGAAGAAAGAAAAGCAGCCGCCTCCTGTCCAGTCACCGTCGTAAAAGTAGTACATAGATTAATACAGAATTAAAACTGAAAGATGATGCGAGTACATGAGGCGAAATCACGATAGCGAGGGGATAGATTAAGAATAAGATAAATGGGAGATGAAGCAATTATATCGTCTTCCTTCTCTTCGATGTAGAGGCAAAGGTGCCAGCTGAAGGATCCGCCTCCAGCTCTGGTGCGAAGATAGGCAGCTCGTCGTCGTCTGCAACCGTAGAACGGCGTCGCTTTGTCGCACGAGACGGTGGGATGGGAGTTTCGGTTGAAGGTGTCCACGCATCATCATCATCATCCACCAAATCGATGATGACGGGAAGCTGGCTCTCTTCCTCTCCCTCGCAATTCGAGTCCACCGAAGCAGCTCTGGCTCGGCCTTTGCCTTTGGAGGCTCTCGATGCGCTAGCAGTGGCATTTCTGGGTTTTCCACTGGGCTTGGGCGTTTCCTTCTTCGCCTTCTTCGTTCCGGTGGAATCTAAGACGCGACAGACTTCCACCGCGCATCGAGCAGACAGCAGAGCATCGGACCATAGCTGTCAATCCATTAGAACTAAGACAGTGAAAAGAAGTCTAAACCTCACCTTCTGATTTTCCGCTAAATTGTCTCCGGGCCCTTTCACTTCGACGAACTTGCACTCTTTCGTCTCTGGGTTCCACACTACGAGGTCAGGGGCACCGCTGCAACGACCATGGTAGTCCTCGCAGAACAGTCGACAAATCGACGACAGTGCAATCCCTCCCAAGCACTAAAAATCATGTTAATCGAGTTTTCTTCGAGAAGGCGGATTTGTGGCAAACCTCGACGATTTCAATCAAGTCCTCCCGACCACATATGTCCCAATTCACTCCGATACAACATGTCTTTTCCGCGCGATACCGGTCGTCATTGTCCGCGAGGATAGTCTGCGCTCGGCCAGCTTTTATGTCGCTCAAACGTTCGTCGAGGCGCTCTTGCCGAGCATAGTAGAATGAATCCTCGCCAATGTCCAACGGGCCCCGCTGCCAGGGCGTCTCGAAGGCCCCAGGAACTGGCGCGAAAATGATATCCCAGAAAAGTAAGCCGAATAATGTCGTCAGCAGACGGGTTTCGGAGTGGAAGCTGACAAGAAATCAGCGCAACGGAAAACCACCGGCGAAAGCGGCATACCCTTTGAATCCGTGTACTTGGTCGTAGTACTCGAGGGCCCTGGCCTCCACGTCCACTGGTCCATCTTTGCCTTGCCAGAGAGATTTCCCTGTCCAACGGGGCTTAGCGGTACTCGTCTTGGCCTGAGAAGGGTGAGCATAGTAATAGAGCGGAGAGAGAGAGAGACGGTACCTCAAGACCATTTGCTGGGGTGTCTGGTACAGCAAAGTAGTTGGCAATGCCAGTGCCACCTGCACTCTGGTTTTCTTTCCCTTTCACATTCCCAGTCCAATCAAGCTTCACCGAGTTTGGGTGATCCCAGACGCGAATGGCTATAAAAGACACTTCATCCGGCTTCTTGAGGACCAGGCCATCGTATTTGACCCTCTCTTCAGGAGCCAGCTTGAGTTTTTTCTCCTCCAAGCAGTCAAGTCGACGATGAAGCGCGGGTATCGTAACTTTGGCTTTTCAGCAAAGGATCAACGTGCACACATAAACACACATACCGATGGCAGTATCAGGGTCGCTTAAAGCTTCTATGATACCTGCACGAGCTTCCAACCACACAGCGACTTTCTTGGATTTCATCTGCAATAATGCGCGTCGGTCGTACCATCCGCCCCGCCGAGCTCGTCGCCAAAATCGCTGACCAAGTAGCAAATGAAGCAGTTTTAGTTCTCCTGCGATGTCCTTCAGCGTGGCAAGAGCCTCTCCGCACTTTCGAAGCATCCGTGTATATAAGAAACCTGCCTCGATATAAGTCGATGTATACCATAACAAGAGGGACTCTTACCAGGCTCAAAGCGCTCTAAGCCAGGTTTCCGCTCCCGCGTGGACTGGGATTCCACTGAAAGAAGTTCTTTCCACTTTGGCAAGACATGCTCCTCAAGAATCCTCTTAACTGCTCTGGCTTTCTGCAAAGATATTGTATCGCCAACCACGTCATCTTCTTCGTCGTCCGGAGCCGGGGTTGTCAGAGCCCGTATAAAATCCAGCCCTGGTATGCCTGGGGTGACAAATCTCTGGCAAATATCAGCAGGCACGGGGGTTTTGGCCGCGCGCCCGGCCTTGGATTCTGACTTGAGAAGCTCGTCGATCGTGGCTTCGGTACGTAGCCCCGTTTCGTAATCGAGATATTCCTCTCGTGTACGCCAGATGTCCGGATCTCGCACATGTTCGTAGTGCGCGAAAGTCAGTTTCTTGAAACCGGCGAAGAGCGCAGGTCGAAAGAGCGACTGGGGAAACTCGGTGCTACGAGACGATTGAAAATTGACATTGCTGAACGGAAAGAGGGACCAACCTTCGGAACCAGATGATATGGAGTCGTGCCATGAGCGTATGGAGGTGCGGATTGACCCTGACCACCTTGCCTAAAGGTCGGACACGAATTCAAGTCTGAATAGGTCAGCCAAAAAAAACCTACCAAGGACTTCGAGCATCATGTCTCGGAGCACACTCGTCAGATTCTGGTTGGTTTTCTGCGGTGTAAACGATAACGTGGTCTGGCGAAGTCCAGTGTCGTGATATTTCGTCTTTCCTTTTCCTTTAGATTTCAAAGGGCTGGGCTCGAAGTTGAGGGCGGACTGCTTCGACGAATGATCCATTAGCGCGGTGATTATTTGGTCTTTCTGTTGAGCCGCATAGAGCTTTCAGTTAGTGCGTTGCAATGCATGGGATTCGTACATTCAGTTTGGCGGACTGGACCTTCAGTTTCTTGCATAAAGATTTCACTTCATCAACCTTGAGGGTACGGAGACCCTCGCGCAAGGACAGGTTCGTCTCGTCTTGGCAGAAATAGTCCAAGCGTTCTTCATCAGCTTCGTCGAGCTGAGGAAGGCTCGATGGTCCTGCGACAGGCGGCGCGTCCTCATCATCCGAGTCCCCAGTCAGGTCGATTATCCCATCGTCGACCTCCATTGGTTCGGGCCTAGGATTAAGTGGTTGCGACAGCTGTTCCATCGCATCATCTATTCCATCCGAGCCAACTTCGCTGGTGTATTTCAGAAGGTCTTGTTTCCTAAACCATTTGCCGGGCTTGCGCAGCAAAATGCGGAAGAGTATGAAGCGCGAGGAATCTGTATTAGGTCGGTAAGCACGTTCGACACTGAGATAAAACCAGGATTATACAAGTCAGTTTGCCGATAGCCAGGATGAAGCACCACTGTTCTTCAGTGAGTAAATGACGTTCTTCCTCCTTGATGTTATTGATAGCTCGCTCGAGGACCTCGACGTAGAGAGATGGTCTCGTCCATGGTAGAGCCTCTCCCTCCGTCGGCTGCTGCGGTTCAATCTCGTGTTCTGATTCTTGAAGTTCTTCCAAGTCGCTATCTGCTGTCTCTTGGTCTATACCAAAGATCATATCGCGTATATTGCCGCGCGGTTGGCCACCCATCGTGAGCGGAAAGGGCAACAAGAGGATGGCGTGACAAACGCGTGACCGTTCGTGCGTAAACCGGAGCAAATATTCTTCTCCGAGATTTCCTGCTTCCTTCCAACTTTGATCTGGCATGACGAGCCTGTTCCCCGGCCAAGTGCCCTATGCAGCAGGCAAAGAGCCCGTCCCCCCAGGCTTCACCCCCGAGGACGTCGAGAATGTCCGCCAACAAAAGAAGATGGAAATGTTCATGAGCGAGGGAATGATGTCCTGCCCCGCAAAAACTGTAATGGCAGGCGGTGCGGGTACGTTTGACCACCGCATAATATTATGCATAGGCGTGGACCCCTTTCAGATCTCATTTTTTAGGTCTGGCGCTCGGTGCGGTGTTCACGCTCATGACCGCCTCGATGAGCTACGAGGATCCGCTGCTGCGGCAACACGCTGGGACTGCACAGCGCGCACGGGACATTCTGCGCGAGACTGGTAAAAGTATGTGGACGAGCGGCAAGAGCTTCGGCAAAATTGGCGCGCTGTATGCCAGTATTGAATGCGTTATTGAATCGGTGAGCTGGTACCTCAAAAAAAAGTACCGCAGATGGGTTACAACTTCGTATCAGTATCGCGCAAAAACCGACATTTACAACTCGGTCGGTGCGGGCTTCATGAGCGGTGGTATACTTGCACGAGCCTCTGGCCCAAAAGCTGCTTTTGGTGGCGGCCTGGCGTTCGCGGCATTCTCAGCTGCCATTGATATGTTCCTTAGACGAGAGACGCCCGAGTACGTTCACAACACTCCCATAATTCGTTAATTGATTTTTGTGTTCAGCGAGGATTAATTTAATACATAGACTACCCCAGCTCATTTGTATCATCTAATTGCACTACTGTCCTGTCTAACCGTGCGGGTTAATAATGTATCTCATATATTACCAGAGCGGACCCAAGAATCAAGAACCGTCCCAAACAGAAACCGAACCCCAATCTTCACGTGTTATATGCCGGCGGGGCCTCGCCCAGTTCGTTCTCCTGGCCCGACACTAGTTGCTCAAAAAGCGTATTCCGTGCGAAGAGCGTATCGGAAGGATGATGGAGCGAAGGCATAGCGGCGTGGATAGGGCTCGTCTCTGCCGCACTGGCCGAATCGGTCGAGTTGCGCGTTATGACATGGTCCAGCCCCGGGCGACGCGTCTTGTTGCAAGGGCAATTCGGCGCAATGTCGTGGTCGGGGTCTTCGAACGACTCACAGTACCGCGGGAGGGACATCCACTCTGGATTGCATCGACACTGCGCATTGTCAGCCGAATGTTTCCTCATCCAAGGAGAGTGCTCACAGAAAGAATATGCACCGGCGTTTGGACGACGATGTCGAACAGCTTGCGCTTGCCTGTCTTTGGATCCATGGCAGAGTCGTCCCCCCGCTCGACGCGCATAACGCATTTTAGAACATGCGTCACAGCCATGTTGCTCCTCTTGTTCTTGTTCGTAAAGTGCAGCACGCTACACGTCGCGGGCAGGTGCAGATCCTGGTGGAACGTCCACGGACCCGGCCCCATCCACTCCGACGCCAGCTCTGACAGGTCATCGTCTGGTGTCGTGAGTGCCAGCAGCGGCGAATTTTTGAGCGCATCGACGTCGTTGGAGTCGAGCGGGAGGATAGCATTGTGCCGCTTGTCGTCGCCCTTGATTGAGAGAAGCTGTATGCGAACAACTGGGTCTGATCGCGCGACGCGCTTCATTTGCGAATAATAGTCGATCTTTTCTATGGGTCGGTTCAATATTGCACATTCAGTTAGAAAAGAGGACGGTTATAGAGACGCGTACCCTCCAATAATATTGACACGCGGTGGATCTTGACTTTCGAAATGGGCATCATGGTAAAGCTGACGGGAACCACTCCTGCGGTGGCCAGTCAATTTGGATGCGCCAACAGCTGAAAAGTCAAGAAAAACACGCACCTCCGATGGGGAAGCTTCGGCCAGAGATGGAAATGAGATACTGTAGCTGCTGCTCCCACTGCCGCTCGACGACGATGGTCTCCGAGTCCTCGGTGTCGTCCTCCATCGGCGCGGCGATGACTGTGACCTGGCGCACGGTGTGCATGCGCGACGCGAACGCGCCTGGGCGGTGCACATTCGCCCTGAGTCGCCAGATGACGGTTCCGTACGGGCATTCCATAGTTGGCGGTGCGGTTGGGGGAATGGCAAACGAAATCGGGAATGTGTACGTTCCTGTAAACCATTTTGAAATTTTAGAAGAGAAGAAACAAAGAAATGAAGCGCCGAACCTTTCTTGAATTCCTTCCAGCTAGATTTATCCTTGTCCTTATCCTTGCCGTCTTCAGAACTCTTCAGCCCAGCCATGATGTTGAGAGTGGGCCGCTCCTTCGATGGCCCAGCCTCCTCACGCCCCACTTTCTCTCTCGTCCGCCCACGACGGGTCGAGTCAGCCCGCTCCTTTGAGGAACGCGCCTTGGGGGCACCCGAGTGCACAACCTCCATCAGGGCATTCGAGACGCTCGACAGACTAAACCGTGCGCGCCGCCCGCGGGTAAGACTCCGATTGGGACTGCTGGTTCCCGGATACGCATCAGGGCTGCTAGTTCCCGGAACGGCGTCGCGGCGGGTCTCGTCGACCTCGGCGAGCGTGTCGACGGAGGGCCGGCGCGAGAGAGACCGGTCGAACTCGCGGAACGACGAGGCGGCGGGTGAGCGGTCGCCCCTTGCACCTGATAGACCATTAGAAGAATGATTTTAGGAGCCATATGGACGTACTATTGGAGGAAGACAAGCCCGCAGAAGACAAGCCTACCCGCAACGCGTTTCGGAAATCCTCGAGTGCATGGGCAGCATCTGGATCAGCGCGTGCCAGATGTCCCGAGGACTGTCCCGGGCTTGTCGTGTGACTTGAAGAGGACGAGGTCGGGGGGAGAGGCGAATAAGCTGGTACGGGCGGCGGCTGCTCGTACGCGTCGTGGTTGTGGAAATACGACGAGTCTGCACTGACACGACGGGCGGCGCGCGCGGACCGCGGCTGGAAATCGTCTAAACGGGGTGTTTCAGGCCGCGACGGTGGTTCCAATGGAGAGTCGTCTTCATGCCATGGTTCGACCCCAGGCCCGACGGACGCCGTTCGTCGTGGAGCGGGCCCTGCGCGGAAATAAACGATGGACTCTGAGAAGACTTTGTGGTCTTCTTGCACGTCGACGCGCCGGGCGCCAACCCCTTTGCATCATGAGCCCCAAGGGGAAATCGTGCGCATTAGAAAAAGTACCTTCCGGCCAAGACGTCGAGGTCTTTGCTTGCAGTTCCAAGTCGATGCTGGTGACCTTTGTGGGTTTAACTGGATACCTTGATATCGTCAACCGTCGTTGCGCAGAATTGTGTGGTACCCACCTATGTTGAGGGTGAGAAGACCCCTGAGCATCGCGGGACGAGACTCGGAAAGGTCATTTGCAGGGTTGCGGCGGCGGGCATTGTTCTCGCTGGTGCGGAGGAAGACAGCACCCTCGGTGAGGCGGATGGTGAGGGTGTTCTTGGGCATGAGAAAGAGATCGCCCAGGAGGTGTCTATAAAAGTATTTGGAAATGACTCAGGTTTGCCGCGGCGAGCCGCACCTCTTGTCTCCTCCGTCCACAGTGAAACAGAAACGTTTGTGCGTCGCGGAGTAAATTTCACCATGAAAAAGCTGTACGACCTCGCGCTCGCCATACTCGCGTAGCCAACCATTCTGATGTGAAATTTTTCTCGGTACTCCTGGTAATTTCACCTGCTGGGCGGCCGGCTGTCGTGTGGAACTCGGAACGGTACTCCCTGGCAGGCTTGGAACTCGGGCCTGTTTTGGGCGCAATTACAGCGAGCCTGTAGGTGTGTTCATCTCTCGTACGCGTTGAACGTGAGCTCTGAAACTGCCGGATCTACAGGCACGTTTGATGTTCTGCGCAGGCTCGGAGTCTCACATTCGTGAAGTGAATCGGCGGAGCATTCTGGGAGCAATCAACCATGCGTAGACAACGCGTAGCCGGGCTAAGCGAGCGTACGTCCCAACAGGTCCCAACCTGAAAACTATTTGGAGCATGTCCTAGGGATTTTGACTCGTTGAGAGCCAACCATATTTTTGCTCATGCTCAAACGGTCACCTCTTATACGCTCCCGTTGCGCTGAATCGCCTTCGCCGGAACAACAAGAGTTTTGAAAAAAGCACACAAACTGTCTTTCTTTACCCTCAAAGAGCCACTAGTAGACGACTGTACACGCCAAGCCAAAACACCTAGGATCCTCTGCGCAAGATGTTCTTTAACGTCCGGACCAGGCTAACATCAAACTTTCGGATTTGACTACGGACGTCGAACGCGTCTTCCCCGCATCTTGCCAATAACAACCTTTGCGGTGGTATCTCGGTGACGACTGTATGCCTCTCTCGCCTCCAATTATTCCCAGGATATCTCTCATCTCGGCCTTTCTTTTGACATCCTCGCTTTTCTCCTCACGAAACTACATTGAATCAAATTTCACGGACTGCAGAAGTTTTGGCGTCTTCAATGCAAAACCGCCACGTCCATTCAGTCCAACAACTGGGACCGGACCATGTGAAGAATACATGCTCACTGCCCGCTCACAAGTTATCTTCGGTCGCGCACTCATCAGGACTCGGTCAGCCAGCACCATTGTAAAGCAGCCTCATACTGCGGGGTTCTACAATGCAAACTGCAATGGATCTACTTATACTCCGGCAACCCCCATGTCGCCGATCAAACGCGAGCGCGAATGAGCCAATAGCGATCGTTGTATACACGCTGCGGATCCGTGAGACTCCCGGAATGGCAAACTACTGTTCTTCCCGGTCGCTGTTCCGGTTGCCGGTATACTTATAACTCTGGCTGAGTCTTTAGTCTTCGCACACGATAAGAGCAAGCTTCCACCTCGAGTCGTGTCAGTCCCTCTTCACCTACTACAACCATGGCGGAAAAGACGAAATACTTCACAAACGATGTGCATCCGAACACCAACGCCTCCAGTCCCTCTGAAAACTCCTCTATGACGCTCGCGTATCGTACTTTCGGCGACCCCAAAAACCCAGTCGTCTTCATTCCGACTTGCTACGGCGGAAAGCTCGACAACACCCTGACCTTCCTCTACCTTCCCTCCACAGCCACCCCTCACCCCGTCCTCCACAAGCACTTCGTCGTCGTCTGCGGCCTGCTCGGCGGCAGCGAATCCTCTTCCCCATCCAATGCCCCCACTGCGCTGCGCGGCCCCGAGTTCCCCAAAGTGACCTACGAGGACAACATCCGCCTACAGTACGCGCTGTGCCAGGCCCTCGGCATCACCAAGCTCGCGGCGTACATAGGGTTCAGCATGGGCGGGCAGCAGGCGTACCACATGGCGACGCTGTACCCCGACTTTGTCGAGCGCATCGTCGTGCTTGCCGGCTCCGCGCGCACCAGCTGGCACAACTGGTCCTTCCTCGAGGGCCCGAAGGCCGCGCTGGTCAACAGCGTCGACTTCCACGACGGCAAGTACCAGACGCCCGCGACGAGGGGCACGAAGGCGTTTTCGCGCGTTTACGTGACGTGGGCGCTGTCGCAGGCGTGGTTCCGGCAGCGTTGCTGGGAGACGCTGGGATTCAGCAGTCTCGAAGCGTACATGAAGGGCGTGTGGGAAGAAGGTATGGGCGCGTGGGATGCGCACGACCTGCTTTGTCTTTTGCACACCTGGCAGAAGGGTGATATCTCGTTGTTCGGGCCCAAGGAGGACAAGGGGGATCTGGCGAAGGCGTTGGGGCAGATCAAAGCTCAATGCCTCATTATGCCCAGTCGCAGCGATTTCTACTTTCCGCCCGAGGATAGCCAGGGTTTGTCTGCTCATCATTTACCTCGTCCGGAATTAATACATCATGTGTGTAGAGGAGGTCAAGTATCTGAAGCATGGGGACCTCAAAGTTATTGAGAGTATATGGGGCCATTTCGCAGGCGGTGGACGTGGAACGAAGGACGACAACGCGTTCATCAACATGCAGGTTCAGCGGTTCCTTCAGATCCAGGATTGAGAAAACACAACGCTTCCTTTCGGATAATCATTTCTCTTATGTCTTTAAGCTTTCCTTCCCTTCACTGTAGACGGATGGCGTTGTGTTGCAGTTTCAATAACATGAATTTGATGGACGAGTTATATAGAATGGATTGGCGAATAATGCAAATCGTCCAGAGAGGTGGTAGGATGGCTATGGCTCATTCTTCAGCTCGGACCACGGTGGGAGGTCAAAAAAGCTAGGGAGCTCCTCCCAGATTTTTTGGCGGCCTGCAGCCATTGCTTGACGAAATTCAAGGTCGCAGTTACTACATTCACTGGTCACCCTCGGTAGCATCCCGAGAGCCCACACCTGCCCAGTGAGTAACAAGTCCCTCAACAAATCCTTCTTGCGTATGGTGCATTTTCTATCGTTTATGCACTTGCTGTCGGCTCGTAGCGATCCGAACGTATAGCTCGGCGCAAACTGTGCCTTTAAAAGTTTGGCCCGCCCCAGCACACATCTGCGCTGGTCGACCGGACTCAGCGTGGCGTACGTCCCGTCGTTGCGGCGGAGACTATCGAACAGAACATCCTAAATATTCGTCGGTGATCATCACACCACTGACAAGTGAGAAATTAAACTATAATTACCTGGTCGTAGCCTAAGGTTATGGCTCTATAATATGCGCAGGGCAAGATAGCAAAAAGGTCGTTCTCTCTAGCAAGTGTAATAATGTCGAAGTAGACGCCAGGGTAGTTCGAAATACGCGAGAAAGAATGGGTTCCTGGAAGGTCGTAGTCCGAGCCCGCTAGAATACGATAAGTCTCGAAATCCCTGGGATTCTCGGAGGCAAGCAGTTCGACCGCCGTATTCAACAGATTCGTGAAAGCGTATTTACGGCCCAGGCGAACCAAGCTCGCAAGTACACCAAAATCAAGAACTTTCTCGCTGCTGAAAAGCCTATATGACGAGTGTTGTTGCTAATTAACACCGACATGGCAAGCCCAAAGCAAGATACTCACGGATTATACAGGGCATTCAAGAGGTATTCCACATCTACTGCCGAGTCTGACACTTCGATAACGGGGCAGCCATCGACGTTGTCTGACTCCTGCGGAGGCTGCGGGAGATCCTGCATATCGCGAAAAAAAGACGAGTGCAGCGATAAAACGCCCCAATGGACGCGAAATTGAATGTTCTGCGCCTGTAGAACGACGCTTCCATCTTTGTGCCAGATTTTGGAACGCGTTATCGACGCGTTTTCGGCGCGTTGACGTTTGGCTGGACGAGTTGAGTCCGACATAATGGGAAGAAAGAGAGATAAATAGCTTGATTCCTATTACTATAAAGAGACAGATACAATATAATTACAGTTAATTGAATAAGTTACCGAGTGCTTAAGCACAGTAATTCAAACAATATCTTTCTCCCTCGACGGGAAGATCCTCGAAAACGTAGATTTCCTCCTAGCGATCGGCTTCTTTCCCTGCCCAACCGCTCCGCCATCCTCCGAGTTCTTGTATTTATCCTTGTCCGGCGTAACAGTCAGGAAGTTAGTGATAACAGACCATAAATTATTCCCGGTCATCGAATGTTCATCCGAATGCAACATCGGCTGGTCCGCGATGCGCGCTAGCCGCAGCGCTTCCTGGGTATCCCTGCGCGAAACGATGCTGCTCGGCGGCGGATTCTCGTTCGCATCCAGCGCCCAAGCCCAGCTCCAGCTCCCCGAGGACGCCAAAAGCCCATCTTTAATTCCATTCACGGTCTTGTCGGCGTCCAGCTTTGCCTTTCCCCTGGCCTTGGCCTCTGCTTCCCGGCCGATAAAGTTGTGCAGCACGTTCATGTTCCGCACCGTATCCTTCTTTGCGCGCTCCAGGTTCCGCTGGCGGTGCTTTTCTACAGTTTTCGTTGCGCTGGCAAACTTGCGGTCCCAGCGCTGTGTCCCGTCTAGGAATCGCCGAGCCGCAAGCTCGGACACAACCCCGATATTTTCTGGCGCGATGGTGAAGGCGGTGAGATCCACCTCGGCTTCGAGAGGGCGCAATGCCCCGTGTGTGGAAACGCGCTCGCGAACCATAATGTTGTCGCCCTCGAACCACTTAGTTGAGGAGTACACAGCCGGGTCTCCCGCCGCTCGTTCTCCCTCCGGCTGCGGTGTCGACGCCTGTGAGCGAGGAAACCGTGGCCCAGCGACATCGCTTGCCGTCGAGTCGTTTTTACTGGGCACCATCGAGGCTGGTGTCTCGCTCACACGCGATGGACCAAAATATGAGAAATATGATCCATTTCCGTTTGACATTTGCGAAGGCAATTTTGACTCGCCATTCAAGTCTAAGCTCTGAGCGTTCGGCTTGACGGGCGGGAGAGTGGATGTACGGAACATCGACAGTCGTTTGAGGGTTCCAACAGACGCGGCACGCCGCACCCCGTTTTGTTTCGGAACCTGCAATGCTTCGCCGCCCGTTGGAGTACTATTTTCAGAGTTAACTCCAGATGTCGGAGCAGATGGCGAAGGAGGTAAGGGTGGAAGGTGGGCGAGGTCGTCGACTTTCTCATACCGGGGCGTACTGCTTCCCTGGCGGGGAGGCGGCTGTCTCATGCCTGTAACATGTCGAGAGAAGCTCGCAATAGCGCGGTAGCAAAATTTGCCAGGAGTGGTGAATGAAAAGAGGACAGGCAGAACATGGGCGGTGTCTGCACAATAGATTAACGAAATTCGATTGGGGAAAGAATATCGAAGACAACGAACCATCGTAGACCTGTAAATGAACCTTCGTTGGCCCAAACTTCTTCTCAATTCCGTCGAGAGGAGGATACATCGCGCGGATATCGTTTCTGATGGGGTACTTCTCGGGATTCGCCGCTTTGTGCGCCCTTGACGCCTCTGGGTCAATTTAGGGCACTGGACGGCAAACATTTGAACTCACGCATAGATGATCTCGTCTCGGAGAACCTCTTTATCACTTGCGATGATAAGAAGAGGTGGCAGGCCGCCTAGATAACTCAACGCGCCGGAGATGAGAGGATGGACGAGTAACGAGTTCTGAGCATAGAGGTGAATCTGTCTATCAATACGTAGTTCTTCACCCGATTTCGCCGTGAACGTGATGATTTCACTGTCCCGTGGAACGGGGGTCGTCGCACCAACATCAACGGACTCGACAGATTTTCGACTCGGTGAGACGAGTGCCTCGGGGACATCCAGGGTAGTTGTTGACGCTGTGGCTATAGGGCCGGGTGGCGGCGTTGAGGACCGTGGACTATCCTTGAACGTGTTACGGATCCATGTACGCAAAGATGCGTGCACTTTGCGGCTCATGTCGTCAGATGGCGGAGGCCACAACGAACTTGGCTTTTGGAACGAGAGCCCGTATTCGGGGATGACGTCCTGTGAAGAAAATGAGATGGGAAATCGAATGAATTATTCGCCTTCATACCGTCGCAGTATTGGTATGTATGCTAGGGAAGGAGTGTGTCAGATCACACCACGGCGATATAAGCACTCCGCCGGCAGGTAAAGGAAGCCCGGTGTCTCGAAGCACCTGCAACAAAGCCAATGTCAAACCACCTCCGGCAGAATCGCCTGCTACCACGATGTGGGCAGGGTTCACTGCTCGATGTAAAGCGCCGGGTGGCGGTTTAATCAAATACAAGTCTAGACAGAGGAGTTAGGGTACAACGAAGAGACTGACAACGTCGAGCACGCACAAGCAGCGATGAGGTCTTGCAACGCGCAAGGGAAAGGATATTGCGGAGCCAGACGATAGTTGATAGCAAATACACGCCCATTTATTTTCCTGGCATGTCTTTGGAGACTGTATCGCTCTTGGTCGACACTTCCGAAATAATAACCACCTGACGTCACATTCAAAGCAGAGTTAATGCAAATAAAAGTGACACACCCCCATGAGAATAGAGGATACAGCGCATCTCATCCATGTGTTCCTCGTAAGGTGCAGAATCGGCCGCGGGATCGACAACTGGCACTTCGGCGGGCATCTTGTACTTGTTTTGCATCTTGTAGCGCCGTTTGGCTTCTTCCCAGTCCTTTTTCGCGGTGACCCATTGCGCATCAACGCTGCAAAAAAGTTGAGGTCAATCGATCTCATATTCATGACCACCTTACCCGGGAACGCCTCGAACTTGCCACCATTTGCAGCCGCCGACCAGTTTGCGCGCAGTCTCTTCTCCTCCCAAGGCAGTTATGAGATATTGAGCTGCATCGTCGCAGCACGACATGGGTATCACCAGTCGGACGACATGTACCCAGGGGGGTGACGGAGTGCGGGTGTTGGAGAACGCTGGCCCATTGTTGAACCCAACTGAAGACCGAAAGCATGAAAAGACTCTACCTTGCACTTCTTCAACAGTGTGACTGCGGCGTATGAATCAATTGGACTGAAAAAATTAGCATATTTCTTACTAGCTGGCCGCATTCAGGAAAGCCTTGGCATAGAAGCGTCAGAACACGAAGACTTCTTCGCACAGGGTTTAATGTACCTTGACGATATTAAATGCCTGGTCGTATAGTAGCTCCTCGCGCCTAAGTTGCGTTCCTGAGTTGTCCGACTCTGCGTGCACTTTATGCTTTATGCGCTCAAAATAATGCTTGACAAGAGTTTCCAGGACAATGGGGCCAATGCGTAGCCCAGCTTGGGTGGTTAAAGAGTTCATCTAGCACCGACGCAGAGCACTAGGCTCAGACCAAAGTATGCAGACCGTTGCACGCTGTTGCACGACCCCGCGGCCCCACATGCGGGCGCCGATCGTGATGAGCACTGCCACTGACATCGAAAGCGGGCGTTACATAATTTCGTTCGCATGTGATTTACTGGAACTGCCAGGCCGCCTGAACCTAAGTGACTTCCTCAGAGTTCCTCTTGGCTTCGCCCTGTCCCTAGTTCATGTACGTGTCTTGGAGCCCTGTCGAGGGTCTAACTCATCAATTCTCATCTTTAGCATTACAGCGTACATATCAAATACGAAGGACACATTATTGATGTGGTATAAAATACTTTATAAAAAAAAAAATATGGATACGAAGCCAACCCCGCGCTCAATATCCAAACGTCCCTTCCTGGTCCGCCTTCGAAGCAGTTCTTCTCCTTTCCGCAATCGACAGCTCCTCGCTCTGTCTCCGCGCATTCCGCCTGAACCGCCCCTCCACGTCGTTCTCATACCCGCTCGATCCATTTGCATGTACATGTCCATCGTTTCCGTTTCCGTTTCCTTCCTCGGCGGCATTCTGCGGCTCATCGTTCGAATCTGAATTGCGAGGCGCGGCGAACTCCATGGGCAGCATCACCGCGCGGTCGATGGCCACCGGCAGACCACGGTGCCGGCCGCGAAGCATGACGAGGCACACGATGAGCTTCGAGAGCGGCGAAAAGGCACCTGAGAACGAATAGTTTTCCTGCATTTCAAGATCTCAAGTTAGCTGCCATGTCGGATAAATGAATGAAGAGAAAACTCACGGTTGGTATGCCGAGGCTCAGTCCGACCGTGCCATACGCCGAAACGAGCTCGAAGACTGGGAGTGAGTGATTTTTAGCCAAAGATGAAAAAGCTCCAAGGGCATACTCGCCAATGGAAAATATATTGAACCAGCCATAGTTCTCCTCTTGGTTCAGCGGATTTTTCTTCACGCAATAAATGAAATGCTCTGTCCACGCAGTCAGCTAACATACCTCGATGATGCAGACGAGAAACACGGCGAGTCCTAACCACCACATATCTACATCGATTCCGTCAGGCCAACTTGAAACAATAGCGGTTAATAAATACCGAAAGCAAGCTGCCTCCGCGCATGCATGGCAAGATACCTGCTCCACACCATTGCCCTATTTTCGCCGGTCGGCTTGAAGTTCTCTTCGTCATCGTCCGGGTCCTCAGCTCGGAAGATCCCGAGGGATTGTTCCTCATACACGTTCGTAGATCGGACACTTGTCTCGTGGTGAACGCCCGAGTAGTGTGCTTCAATTTTGATATACACACCTCATAGCAATAGGGTCTAGATACAAGATTTAGACGGGATTTTCGGACTCGAGAGGGAGGGGAGGGTACGCACAGACGCTGATGTACATCATGATCATATACAGAACCCTGTACCAAACAGGTTTGCTGAATACGAGCGCGTAAATCCCGATCGATAGACTTACTTGACAGCCGGTGCGAGGGCCGACAGCGCCACGGTCCCGAACCCCGCCGCACGGACAGCGATAGCCTGCAGCAGCCCGATGATGAACCGCACATTCAGCGGAATGCTTTCCATGGCAGGATTCCCGATATCCAAAACCATGAAAAAGAACCAATCTGTCATGCTGCGGATGTGAGGGCTTTGCGTCAAGCACTAGAAATGGAACAATATACTTCAAGAAGAAGACGAGAGTGATGAGAAACCACGTCTGATGCGAAGGGAACAAATATCTTGAGTTTGACATCAATTTCCGTCAGCTTTTGCGTTCGGAAATGAGGCCGCACATGAAACATCTTCGTGGGTGATCGAGGAGGAAATGGAGGGTCTCGCTTGCTCGAGAGTCCTTGGGGACAATGAGCGTCAGCGTCCATCTAAAGCAGATGGATTCAGTACGTGTAAGGAGAACGAAGATGAAATCCACATTAAGAATCTCAGGCTGCAGGGATCGAGATAATTAAGTGCGAATGATCCTCAGAGAAAATTCGTACAAGATCGGCTACGATACAGGTCAGCTGGTAGTATATTCGAAGAGGTCTGACTCACGAAAGCGGTGTTGCCGGCCAAAACGAGGATCACCATGAAGACTATCATGGCATACGCTCGCTGAAAGGGAACCTGGATGGACTCTATGAGCTGAGCTAGTTGTGATGAAAACACCCTTTAGGATTACCATGGACTGATCAACGAGAGACATTCCAGTATTGGTATATGCTGAAATAACTTGAAAGCAAGCAAACCTGAAGCCGGCATAAGCATCAGGTTCTGAGTGCTAAATATTGCTGCGTACCAGGTCGTGCGAATTTTTTTGTGCTGCATGGGAGGTAAAAAGATGTCGCGCCATCGCGACTGCGTAATATATGGTGCAATCACGATGAAAGCGATCAACTGAATACCAATATGATACTGGGAATATTTAGTAAGGTGCGTTGTTGTTCGAACTAAAAAAAAATCACCCCTGCTACGATCCAAAGCAGTGCATTGAGAGCGCGATACTCAACGCCCCCAAGCTCATCCTGTTGCTCCCTCGTCAATTGTCGGAACGCTGAATTTCGCCCTACAACCAGGTCGAAGGAAATATAGGGCGCAGGTTTCGCTCCGATAACGCCTTCTCCTCTGCGCGATGTTAGCGTGGTGGTCTTCGGCATTGTTAGCGTCCGAGTTAGTCGTCGCTGCAACTTGGGAAAGAGGTAGGAGAAGAGCTTCTTGGCAAGCTCATGTGGCATGGGAAACCCGCCGAAGCCGCTCTCTTTGGCGGGAGGCCGAGGATACGTTTGGTTATAGTTGCCACTCAGGGTCTCCTGGCGAATCATTGACCCTCGGCGGATTGAAGATCCTTTACGCACGTCAGGTAAAAGACGGGGTCAAAACCAGATACGCATACTTCGATCCTGAGAATTGACAGACGGCTCATACTCTGCAATATGTGGTTCGACGCGAGTACGACGAGGAAAAGAATCGGGCGCAAACTCTACGGTTTGCGTACGGGGAATTGTGCCAGACCGCGGAAATGCCGCTGCGTAAATTTTAAAAAACAAGGAAAAGCAGATAATCAACTGCCTACGAGTTACAGGCGATGATGGCTGGGGAGATGCGCGTCCAGGATCAGATAACCTTCGTCTAATTGCTGTGTCAGTGAATATCGTGGAAATTGCGTTCGACTGACCCTGGCGGCGCATGGAGGTGAGATGGAGAAGGGGAAGATGGCGTCTCTCCGGGGATGGGACGCGGACTCGATACCAAAGTCTCTGTAAACGTGGGTCTCTGGACCTCAACTGAATCTAGTTTTTCTGCAAGTTGAGGTTCTGGGCTATGGGCCTGTGTCCCCTCGCTGATCCATCCGCTCGGATTAATGAGTTGAGGTGGATGGTCCATGCGCCGAATCATGCCGGGCTTGAGTTTGCGCATAAATCCCTTTTTACTCGAGCTCGCATTGTCTTCTCTGCTTGTTTCTTCAACTGCGGAGAGAACCGTGTCCCGGGTAATAAGGGCGCTTATGCGGCGCGTCCACGGAGGAGGTGCTTTCTCGGCCTCTCCTATTTCTATCGCCCTGGCTTTGGCCGCCTCGATTATATGTTCGAATTTCTTTGCGAAATAGTATCTATAATGTGCAATCAATTAGCGCGACCTGAAATTAAACCAAACGAGCGCGCACTTTCGCGTGTAAACCATCACCCATGAGACGACCACCTTTGCGAACCGTGAGGAAGCGGCGATTGACACGCCGAGAAACTTACAGGACTTCCCAAGCACATCTGGACGAACCTGCAAGTATATGAGCACTCCAGTTCATCTGGGTGGCGGTGCACGAACAAAATGGCTTGTTGCCATCCAGTGAGTGCAGACAGGTCAACGGTAGCAAGTCCGCAGACTGTCATGGCAGAGACGCAGTTGAAGAGCGCATCAATGTAAGAGATGTGGTATTGTCCGTTGCTTGCGTAGAAAATACCAGAGAAAATCAGGGGAGTGAAAGTGCTGTCGGCATTTGCGGGTTAGCGTGGACCTGCGCGTGAAACTCTAATAGACTCGCAAGAAGAGGATGTGAACCCTGTAAAAGTTTAGGTGCTTCCGGATGACCTTCCAGACCGAGCTCATTCGCGAGAAGAGCAAAATTTGTTGCGAGCTGAGGGAGGAGACGCTGAGCCGGTGGAGTGGGAGCTTCGGTCATCCGGGTAGATTAGATTAGATCACCACAATCTCTCATCTGAAATTTGAGAAAACTTGCAATTGAGGTATTTTCTGGTGACTTCCTGGAAGTAAGCTTGGTTCTGCTCAAGCTATGTTATGTACATGCGTATGCTAATCTGTCTGCAGAACAGAGCGAGAAACAGAAATATGCGGGGGAAGGGAAATGGGGAAACGATCGAATGTGTACCTACGAAAATAAAAAGAAAACGGCAACTAGATGCAATCAAGCAGAATCGTAAGTATACCAAAGGCGTCTATGAGAGGAGCGCAAGAAGGTTGTCGGGTTCCATCGACTTGGCCGCAATGCGTGCAGTCCGGTCACTATCGAAAGAAGCAGCCTTCATCATCAAGGCCATGTTGGTTGGCGCCTTCGGGGCGTCAATCGCAATGTCCTCCAATATCTCAACAAGAGGGGAGAATCCCTCCTCCAGAGCGTCGACAGAGCAGAGTTCCTTGGACACGGCCCGAGTGAGAAGCTCAGCGACCAACTGCGCGTTGACTTCCTTGCCCTCCACCGCGGTTCCGACCAATTTCTCGACCAGGCGATGGTGATGTACGGCGGGCAGGGCGGAGAAGTAGACCTCAGCCTCGTCCAAATTCCGGACGGCGAAGAACTCCTTCGAGTCCTCCGCAATCTTCTTGTCCGCGTCCTCCTCCGACATCTCAGGCGCACCGCCGTCTTCGTCCTCAGAGTTCTCAGCGGACCCTGCGGGTGTGGCTTCCGCCGTCGCCGTGCCCTGCTCCTCTGTCGGCTTCGACCGAGGTTGGAGGATAAGCCGTCTGCGCTGTGCCGGCGCTTCGGGAGCAGGTTTGGGCGCCGCTTCGACAGGGGCGTCACCCGATTGGCTGAGCATCGAGAACATGTTCGAGTTCGAGCTTGCCCGGGAAAGAGATTCTCGCTTGCTATCCTTCTTGCCAGAGAACACGCTGCTCGGACCGAAGGTCATCGGGAGGCCCTTGTTGCTGGCGATCTTGCCGAAGTTGGAAAGATCTCCGGCCTTGGGAGGCGGGCGGGGAGTGTTGCTGCCCGCAACGTTCGTCCATCCGTCGGGACCGGGACCAGGGAAGTCTCGCTCTCCGCCGCGGCGAGAACCTCCGCGCGACATGCTCATCGTCCGTTGATACGACTCCTTCTCTTGGTTCGCCCTGTCCTTGGCAGCCTATTGTGATGCATTTTAGTCGGCGCAGAACCGCAAAGTGCAGGAGAACATACAGCTTCGTGCACACCCGCGATTGTGGTGGGGGCAGCAACTTGGGTCCTAGCGACCCATTTACGCTCACGAAGCTCGATCACATCCTGGAAACCAAGTATTAGGCTGAGCCGAGAAGAGATAAAAGACTGAAGCATACCTGTAACATGAACTGCATACGCGAACTGACGTTGTTGCTCTTGCCGAGTTCCTTCATGCGAGAGAAATAGACATCCATATGCGCCCGAGCCTTTGGGGTGTCGAGCAGCAATCCAACCGTCGAAATGAGCTTGCACAAGCTCTCGATTTCCTCCTCCTCCGGGTTCTCGACGTTGCCAAGCAGCTTCTTGACACACTCGTGCATGATACGCTCCGTCAACATCTGCAGCTTGAACAGCTCGCCGATGAACTTGATCAGACCGAGACCTTGTCGCTTTGCCTTCTGCGCAGCGTAGTACTCGTCTGAGTAGAGAACAATCTCGTCGCCCTGCTCCCCAGCCGCAGCGGCCTCAGTATTCTTCTCGTTGGCGGCCTTGGCGGCTTTGTCCTCCATAGCTTTCGTCGCGGCGGCTGCGGCGGTAGCCTCCTTTGCAACCCAACCACGCTCGAAGTCCTCTTGACAGCGGTTGAGGAGGTACTTCCGGAAAAGCTGACCACCAGCGATCGGTTTTCCCTCCGCGTTCTTGATGCCGTCGTCCTGCACTTTCGGACTGATCTGCTCCATCATCTTCCTGCAAAGACGCGCATACATCTCAGACCACGTCGCCTCATCCGTCGCCTTTTCGAATACGAGTCGAATGACCTGGATGAGCGTCCGCCCGTCTTTCTCCTTCTCCGACTTGTTCGCCCACTCGATGATCTGGTCGGAGATCGAGTCGAACTTCTCCATCGTCAGCTTGTTTAGCAACGCCTTGACCTTGCGGTCCACAAGCTCGGGCGAATCCGGGTCGACCGCGCCGACAGTCTTCCTGTCCCAACGGTTCGCGGTCACCTGCAGCGGCGGCGGGTTCTCGAAGATGGACTGGTTGTCCCGGGCGTTGCTGCCCTGCGCGAGCTGAGAGCCTTGGTTCTTGTCCCGGGCCTCGCCACGCTTGCTCCGTGTCCGCTTGCTTCCACCCAGCTGGGAGCCCGGACCACCCTGGCTCGTCGAACGAATCATCGTCGGCATGCGGTTGTTGAACGGCGAGCCCATCGCACCCGAAACGCTCGCGGCCCTTTGACCAGACGAAATTGCGTAGCGTTCCTCGCTGGAAAGCTTGGGACCAGGCACGAAGTTGCCCATGCCGCCCGAAGGTACAGCTTTGGGTCCGAAGCCAGGGAATCCAGGCGCATTGCCTCCTCCAGGCGGCCCTGAGATGGAAGGGGTACGCGCCGCTCGGTGCGTGCCTCCGCGCGAATTGGTGCGAGTCATCGAATTCTGATCGACCGGACCGATTCCGATAGCATCCAGAGGAGGGAGCATGTCGGGCTTCTCTTTGCAGATGGACATGAATTGGAGGAGGAAGTCGCGGTCGTATCTGGGGAAACCTCTTAGCTTTCAATTTGCTGAAGAAAAAAGAAATTTAGTACCTGAACTTGCCATCTTTGGCGTTGATGTTGAGCTCGACCTTCGGGCTCTGGATGTTTTCGGGATAGGAGACCCGACTGAGGTCGTCGATGATACGGGCGGTAGCAAGGGCGGAAGGGAGGGCGGCAGGGATATTGGGTTTGAAGGTGGTCGAAAGGTCGAGGGGACCCGGCCGGCGGCGCGGGAACTCGACGGGAGTGGAAGAAACAGTGTCGATCCGTAGAGGTGCGTCTTGCTTCTCCTTGATGGGAGTAGGGAGGTTGTCGTCCTCGTCTTCCTTGGACTTGACCGAGATTTCTTGCACTTCACCCTCTTCCTCAGAGATGGAGGCGGGTCCCTCGGTTATGGTGGAGCTTGCGGCAGCAGCAGCGGCAGCGGCGGCGGCTTCCTCCTGCTCCTTCTTCAACTGTGCTTCCTCCTCCGCCCTCTTGACTCTCTCCTTCTCCTCCTCTTCCTTCCGCAAACGTTCCTTCTCCTCTTTCTCCTTGCGTTCCTTCTCCTCCGCTTCAGCCTTGGCCTTGGCCTCCGCCTCTTCCTTCCGCCTCTGCTCCTCGAGCCGTACTCTCTCCTTCTCCTCCTCCTCCTCCTTGCGCTTCCGCTCCTCCTCGAGCCGGATCTTCTCCTTCTCCTCCTCCTCCTTCCTCAGCCGCTCTTTCTCCGCCTCCTCCTTCGCCTTGCGTTCCTTCTCCTCAGCCTCGGCCTTTGCCTTTGCCTTCTCTTTCTCCTTCTCCTCCTCCTCAGCAATCCGCTTCTTCCGCGCCTCCTCGCTCTCCATCCGAATCTGCACCGACTTGCGGTTATTGTGGCCGGGGCTACCACTAGCAACAGGCGCAGACATAGGCGGCGACGTGACAGCACTCGCTGCCGACGGCGCGTTCGGCAGCTGCTTCAGGCTCTCGAGATTTATCTCGACCCCTTCTGCGCTCTTCAACACCACCTTTGCCTTCCGCGGACCGCCGGGGACGAAGGTGCTGGCATTGGTATTGAGGCGGGCGGAGGAGGGCGTGGGGGGAGGGGTGGAGACGCCGCCGGCGCTGCTAGACGACGAGTGGTGCTGCGATAATGGAGGGGGGACGTGGTGAGCGGAGGGGACGGCGTGGGCGGGGATGGGGGTGCCCGGGCCGCTGTTCATAGGAATGGGATGGTTTCGGGGAGACATCGGCATGCTCTGGTGTTGTTGCTGGACGGGAGGGGGGGCGTGGTGCTGCATCTGCTGGGGCTGATGCTGAGGATGCATTCCGGGGTGCTGTGCCGCTGGGGGCATTCCGTACCACCCTGCCTGGTAGGACATGTATTGCTGCTGCTCAGGCGGCATACCTGGGTACTGCAACGAAAATCTCAGTTGAGGAGGTAGATATATCTTTCGATACATACATAATATTGACCCGGCCACATTTGAGGCGGCATCCCAGGCTGCATCCCAGGCTGCATCTGCGATGGCATTTGTGGCGGCATTTGGGGAGGCATTCCTGGCTGCCCAGGATGCTGCGACATTCGGGGGCTACCCATCCCCGATGAAGGACCACCGGGACCATTGGGACCATTCGGCGGTCGTGGGCCATTGCCATTAGCCATTTGTTGGCGAGGATATACCGGTGACCTGGGACCACCGGATCCGCCAGACCCAGGATTTTGTTGCGAAGGTGGACGAATCCCGTTTTGCGGAACAAATGTTGTGTATGAATGAGCACCGAGTTGCGACGGTTGCGAGGGATTTTGCGGCGGCGGTTGCTGCTGCTGAGGAAGAGGGGACGGGCGTATCGAGGGGGAGGAGCTCGGGGGATCTGAAGGAGGCGCGGGGGTAGAGGGACTCTGGAAGAACATTCGGACGTCCATTTTTATACGTGCTGGGGTCGTCGCAGGAGTAGAAGGCGGCGGGGTAGAGGAGGTTGACGCCGACGCCGAGGTGGAGGCGGTTGCGGGTTTTGAGATGGAAGCTTTTCCATTGACATGACCAATACTACTGGCAGTCGCAGGCACCGAACCAAAAGACTTGACACCCTCGGATTTGATGGCGGGTGTGGCGGCTGGTGACGATGAGATGGGGGCGGAGACGTCATCTATAGAGCCGAATGTCACGGCAGAGCCTGAAAAAAGTTGGAAAAAGCGCAGACAGATTTTGGGAGACATCGCACCTTGTTTTACTGCTCCAACATTGTTCCGGGGGATGCTGACGCCGTCCTTTATGGGCACACCTTGACCAAGGGCGCTGGCACGGCGCGAATGGGTAAGATGAGGAGCATTTACAGGACTTTGGGGAGCGGGAGACTGAGAGCGAGGCGACGGAACTGTGCTGTTCTGGGGCGGGCCCTTTGCCCAGGCTGACTTTTGCGGAAGCTGGGTCGGAATCTTCGGTAATGTTGCAGTCGAGGATTTGCTCATTCTGACGCGCAAAAATCCGTCAGAAGACATAAAAAATTGGGGGAAAAAAACTTACGAATGGTCAAAGAGATAAAAAGTAGATTTGCTTGTGAGTTGGGTGTTTTCTGCGCGTGTGGTGGTCGTCAAAAGAGACCTGCCAGCAGGCTAGAAAGCAGCTGGAAAAGACTATAAAGTCTAACTCGGTCTTGCGGCGGACGCTGGTTAGCAGTCCGGCAATGAGATGCCCTGTAGAGTAGGGACAGGGAAAGAACTCGTCCTTACAAACAAGCACAAGTTGATTGCACAGCAGTGCCCGGATCCGGCATTGACTCAAGTAATCGGCTTGAACAACGAGCAGTGCCGTGAGACCTCTTTCTCCGAGACATTGCATTGGAAATAATATACAAGTCAAGCCGGGTAAATATTCGAAGAATCACTCGCATATTCCGGAGGATTTTCTCCACTAAGCATTGCATTGTCCGCCATGAGATCTTGAATCTGTCTCTGCAACTCGGCCACTCGTTCACTAGCGCCCGCAGTCACCTCACGGTGTTGCATCTGCCGCAAAATCACATACATCTCCTGCATCCTGTCAATCGCGTCCTGCAGCTGTTCAGGCGTAAGCGGCAGTCGCACGGACAGAGCCTTCTCGGACTCTCCTGCGGCTGAGACTCGATGGAATCAACAGAATCCAATGGCGATACAAAGGGGTCGACGGCAACGTTCTCGGGATCTGTAAAGTATATAAGTCATCAGCCACGCACAGGAAACGGGGCACACCCTCTAAAAGGTCCAAAGGGGCCTTTCTTTGACGCCGCGACTTGCGTAATCGCACAAAGAGGAGTACCAGCAACAGCACTATTACGAGAACGAGCACGATGGGCACCACGATGGCCACGAGGAGCAAATCATTCCCGCTAGACGCTTTCACGATGCTGTTGAGATTTAGACTCTGATGTAACGCAAAGCTGGGTGGAAACATACCCGGTCGCAGGGGTGGTCGACGGCGTAATGGCAGAACTACCGTGAACCGAGGATGTCCCAGACGCTGGAGGTCACTGACGACTACTCCAGTCGTCGAGGTCGCTGAACTCGACGGCTGTACAACACAGCTTGTATCGGCTTCATGCACGTCAATAAACTTATATCCCTTTTAGCAAATCAGCCAGCAACACTCACTTCCGGCCTGGACATTGAAGGTACTATTCTGCGCAAGCGTCCCACTACTATCGTTGACCTGCAATCTGACGGTAGTCCCTGCGGCGGTGTCAGTATGCTATGAATCTTTTATAGTACAGAAGAGTCTCCTCACCAGCTGGAACATCGGGCGTCCATACATACGTCGACGCGGTCTGGGTGAGCAATAAAATTGGCGGATTCGGGGCGGCGGTGTTTTGCAGTCTGTCAGAGCGAGAGAAAAATATCAAGGTAGAGCTGCCGCGAATATGATTCGGACGTACTCCTGGAAAGAAACCCAATCAATCTCCAAGGCAGATTCAAATCAACGTGTATATAACTCACCAGTCTAAACGGTGCTTGAAATTTGGCGTGAGTAAGTACGCGCCAGTACAAGAGAGGGGCGAGCATTAAGTACGTACCCGTTCCTCCGGTCCAAGAAATACTAAACGACTGGCACGTCACCGCATGCGCACTACCCAGGCGCAGCCATAAGTTCAGAGAAATGACAGTGCGGGATGAAAACAACACACTCCGTATGAACAGAGCCAGCTGCGGCGCTAGTCGGTACTGATGCGCCGAGAACGGTATAGAATCCAGTGAAAACGAAACGGAAAGCGAAAGCAAATAGAGCTGGACCTGAGAGATGCATCTCGCCCAAGAATAAGAGTCAGACTAGGATGGATGTCAATGTCCAGAGTCTAAAGCCCAGTTTTATTCGACCGTCCAGCCCGGCGCCTACCCACGTAGTACCTTGTACATATGGCGGTTCTGATATTTACAGTGAAGACTGGCGACCGTGGCTGGTTGCATCGCGCTTCGATAGTAACACAAAATCTGGATCACATCTCGGAGAAGGACGAATCGGATTCGGAAGACATTCGTAGGGAGAAATGACAGATTTGGATTTGAGACATTTGCGGGCCTCTTGCGGACTAGCACGCACTCGCGCGCCGCAGGACGGTGCTGCTGTAGCATTTTGCAGTGAACACCGGGATGTGGATTTCGTTCGGAACCGTGGGAAGCGCCGTCACGGAGTTTCCGGCCCGGAGTGCTTCTTGTTCAACTTCAACTGACCTCCATGAGCCACGGCGCGGAAAGCTTGGACTACCATCTAGATTTCGTTAGGGTGACTAACCCTGGTCGTTGGACTTACAGCTGTCGAGCTGAAGAACTGCAAACAGCCGTCGAGTCAATGAACGCTTCCCGAGTCAGCTCGTCTCTTGCTTTTATTCAAACCGGCCCAGGCATTCGATTGAACAATTTAAATGCTATCTTCGGTCATCGACTCGGCCATCCAATATAGCAACCTCAATTTTCAGTGCCTTGCGGCAATTTACAGAAAAATGCGCGAAAAAACGTCTGATTCAAGTTTCAACAAACTAGAGTGCTCTTATTCCTGTAGCACTTAGAGAGCCCTCAGTGACGCTGAACTACATCAAAATTACCTTCCGGAATCGACATTGGGTCTCTGCGATCGCAATGACCCGCCCGGATTGTTGGAATAGCAATCGAAACACCAACGCACTGCCCCTCCCTGCATATCAAAGATGGCCACATGGGTACCATGCGGACACCATGTGGAACTCTGTTGGTCTCATCTTCTTCTCTGCTCTTCTCTGTTGGTTTCTGTGTTACCAACTCTGATACCATATGGATACTGTCGTGCTACTTATGGTTATATTACTTGCTCTGGTGTATTTAAGAAGTAGCTTTTGAATGAAGACCTCTGCGCGTTTGCAGAGGGTCACTGGGCTTCGCTTCGTCCCTAGGCTCAAAATCCAACACAAACGCGCATACACTCATACCCTCGATCTCGCTGCCATTATCTGGACTTCATTGACGTATAGTTCGGATTCTTATCCTTCCCCTCCACGACGAACGGAGGTGCACCCCGCCGGTACGACGAACCCCGGCAGTCGAAAGTCCTTCACAACGACGAAGGCAGACAAAAGTCCTCACGACGACGAGGCATCGAGCTCTATTCTTTAATTCACCACTTCATTCCATTCAGATTCACATTCTACCATGACCGACAATCGCTACATTTTCGAACGCCTCGGGAATGCAAACCATCCAGAGTGGGCCTTGCGCATGGAGGCCATATTCACAAAGAAGGCATTGTGGGGTATGATTGAGGTTTTGGTGCACAAAACCAAACCCGACGGCACCACCAAGACAGACACAGAGATGGAGACCGAGCGGATCGGCCTTATTGCTGCACGCGACGCAACAAAGATGGCAGAAGCTCGTGCAGAGCTTGTGCTACGTGTTGAGGCTGGTCAACTCGCTCATATGACCTCCCGCGACCCCATGATCATTTGGCAAAACCTTGAGCGCGTACATCGCTCCGCCGGCTTTGCCACCAGCCTTGCTCTTCGCCGCCAGTTTTTGATGTCGAAGAAGCTTGACACCGAGACGATGGAGGCATGGATTGGTCGCATTCAATCCATGGTTCTTCGCATGGAGTATGCTGGGATTGTTGTCACCGACCAGGACAAAATCCTTGCTTTCACAATGGGTCTCCCCACTGCGTACGAGGCTGTCATCATTAATTTCGATGCCACCCCTCCGGAGAATCTCACTGTTGAGCATGTCATCAGCCGCCTGCTCAATGAGGAGACTCGCCAGAACTCCACCGACACCACTAGCACTCCAGCTGCTGAGAACGAGCCCAATGTTGCCTTCGCTGCACGGCGTGCTGCTGACCACACCTGCTACTTTTGTGACAAGAAGGGTCACTTCAAGTCTGACTGCCCCGAGCGTGCATGCTGGGAAGAGTCAAAGAGGAAGAAGGCCACAGAGACAGCTGCTGCAGTCGACTACGACTCCGATGATTTCGATGGAGTCTGGTGAACACTCCTTCAAGTTTGTGGGGGTGTGCCTTGGTGCTATCGCTTGTGGGGGTGTGTTGGAATAGCAATCGAAACACCAACGCACTGCCCCTCCCTGCATATCAAAGATGGCCACATGGGTACCATGCGGACACCATGTGGAACTCTGTTGGTCTCATCTTCTTCTCTGCTCTTCTCTGTTGGTTTCTGTGTTACCAACTCTGATACCATATGGATACTGTCGTGCTACTTATGGTTATATTACTTGCTCTGGTGTATTTAAGAAGTAGCTTTTGAATGAAGACCTCTGCGCGTTTGCAGAGGGTCACTGGGCTTCGCTTCGTCCCTAGGCTCAAAATCCAACACGGATTTCAGTGTCAAAATCTAGTACCTGGAGGTTTTCGATAGACATTCTCCTGGCTCCTAACTGTTTCCGGCGATTCTGGGTTCATCTTTCGTGTGTTTCAACCTGGTTTTGAGCTGCCAGCATAAATTATCTGGCTAAAGTGGGTCTCCAGGTCACGTCGAATAAATAGTAACATGTCCTCGATTTCTCAGTCAAATCTACACCGTTCACTTTTTCACCATGTTTCCTGTCATCAAGAGCGCTGGCCACACTACAGCCTCTGATCCGCGACCCCATATCATCTACAAATTCGAAGTCAAACGAGATGGTATAGTTGGCACTGTTCACAAACGATATTCGGAGGTAGGTAGGCATGCGACTTCCCGAGGGCATCGACTAACTATGGAAAGAACAGTTTGTGGCCCTTCATGCAGCACTGGGCGTTACCGAATTCAACTTGCCTCCAAAGCGCCTTTTGGTCACTACATTCATTCCCTCAGCTTGGGTTGACGATGCTCTAATTGCCGAGAGAACAGCGGGTTTGGAACAGTATCTAACCAAGCTAGCGGAGGCCCCTCGCTACCGTCAGACTGGTGCTGTTCAAGAATTCCTAGCTCTCTCCACCCCTGCATCTACACCCCCACCCCAGTTCGAGCTCGAGGACGCTGTGCCGTCCACGCTATCCAGAAAGACCGCCAAGAGTCTTATCACTGCTGTGACGTCGTTTATTTCAGCCGCCTACTATCCTTGTATTTGCCGAATCTCTTATTTTGTTGTTGTTCCCGCCTCATGTATCCGCAGCTTGGACGGACACGCATCCCCCTGAAAGGCTCGATTACTCCAAATTCGACATCTTGTTTTTCGGTACGTCTACGTAGGAGGGTTCCAACGTGGACACTGAACATGCAAACGCAGCATTCGCCATCCCCACCTCGACTGCCACGTTGAACTAGGATTCCGCCCAAGACCTGCTGAAGAGACTCGTCGCAGGTGCCAAGAAAAGCGGATCGGGAACCAGGATCGTTCTGTCCGTCGGTTCGTTCCTTTTTCATTCGTTCTTACTTGCCATTCGAGCTAACCGCCAAATTAGGTGGTTGGTCAGGAAGTGGCTCCTTCCACGAGATTACTGGGAGCTCTGCGAACCGCGCCAAATTCGTGTCTACCTTATCTTCCGCTGTGTCGATGTATGGCTTGGACGGTACGCTGATCTGCTGGTATCTCTCCCAATCATACTAATCGTCCTTGAAAGGCATCGATATCGACTGGGTAAGAGCGGAGATGCCTATACAGATGCGGCACTCGACCTAACATCTCCAGGAATACCCAAATGCCGCTGGTGCTGGCAATGCCTACGGATCCGCCGACGCAGCCAACTTCCTCGTCTTTTTGAAGGATCTCCGCACAGCTTTGGGTACTTCCTTGAACTTTCTGCCTTGCTGCATCTTACTCTGTATGGTCAGGGTCCTCGAAAATCATATCTGCCGCCGTCACCGACCTTCCTTGGCTCGGGGCGAATGGCCATCCTCTAACGGACGTCTCGGAGTATGCTGCACAGCTCACATATGCCAACTTGTGCGTTTCGTGCCACTTTCCGCGCATCTGTTCCAATACAACTCAAGGATGAACTATGATATCAATGGTCCATGGTCGACCAGTGTGAGTCTTCTACCACAATTTTACTCCACTTTCATATTGAGGCGTGGACACAAGCCCGGACCCAATGCACCTTGTGGCAATCTTTGCGGAAATTCGTCTCGGCCCGCGTACAGCGCCGAAAGTGCGTACAAACAGTGGACTGCGGCCAAATTTCCTGCATCGAAACTTCTCCTCGGCTTGCCTCTGTACGGTTACGTCTACAACTCCACCAAGACGGCATTAGCGGAGTTCAGGTTGCCCGAGAACGAATTCAACACTGAGGTCAACGACAATTCCACTCCGGGGGATGTATTCGGAGAAGCAACGGGGAACACCATCCGTGGCGCCAACAAGGAGCCAATTCAAATCGATTCTTCTTCTGAGTTGGAGGAAGTGGACACGGAGGCCACGGCAACGCTCAGCAAATGGTGGGGCCAGCAAATCCCTTTCAATTCTCTCGTGGCATCGGGCGCATTGGTGAAAGATTCGGACGGAAAGTGCGTATTTCCTCGAATATCTATGACTCTATGCACAATCGTCTCAGATATGAAGCCGGTGCTGGATTCACGAGAGGTTCGTCGCTTTGGTCGTTCTCGGAGTTCGTTTAACTGATGACAAAGTAGCCTGGGACAGCTGCAGTAAAACTCCATTCCTGTACAGCGCTGCGCAGAAGACTGTAGTCTCTTACGATGGTCGGTGTTGTGTTTCCCCCTCTCATTGACTGTGTTCAACTATTGGTTCAGATACTTCGTCTCTCGGAGCCAAATCGGCCTACGCCAAGTCGGAGGGTATGGCTGGATGTTTTACCTGGTCGCTGGATCAAGTCAGTACTGTTGAACACTTTCCATACTTGATCGGGCTGAGCTTCCACCAACAGGACGACGGAGTAACGCTTCAGAATGCCATCCGCCAAGGTCTGGGCAAATAATCATGCACAAAAAAACTCCAGCAACTCCGCCTTGATATCCAGTCCATTCGGAGAACGATCAAAAGATTTGTTATTCTGAACATGTACAGCGGTACACTAGACCTTGAATTTTCATTGGGTCACAACCCACGCTCCTGACCCAACAGAGCCGAAATCCAGCGTACGGCCGTCAGAACTAAGACTGGCGCCGCTATCGAACACCTGACGGACCGTCCCAGACAAATGCAGCTCCGCGAGCGAAATTGACATGTTTTCATAATTCATGTTCGTGGCGAGGACCAAGGTCTGGTCGCCGACAGTCCACAAACCGACGTCAATCCCGTTCGGGAAGGCAACCTGCTGAATGGCAGCGGAGGGGCTTAGGATGAACGCTTTCATCTTATTCATTGCCAATGCCATCGCTGATGCGGAAGCTTGGATGTCGTCGGTCGTGGGGTCGTCCCACGATGTCACGCCGACACCGCCGTGATTGATTCCAAGGATGCTTTCAACAACCCACTCACGACCAGTGGGAAACCTGGGCCAGTAACTAGAGGATTTACTCAACACTCAGTTGCAAAGAGGGAACTGGCCAAACTGACGTTTCGTTTCCGAAGCCTTGAGGTACCGTCCACACGGACTTCGTGAGCTCCCAGCCATTAATAAAGATTCTCTGCTTGAACTCATCCATCCGCGTTGCAATGTTCGGGAAGCCGGTTCCAGTTTTAGGGTCGGTATGGCAGTTATCGCAGCCACAATCTCCGTAATCTACACATTGCTAAGCATCTCTCGCGTCGGCAAGAAGGAAGAACGAACCATCGGTGCACGTAGTGTTCCAAACGGTCGAGAAACTAAGGTTGTTTCCGATAGTATACGTATCTTGCAGCACTACGTCTGCCCCGCTTGTATATGCGGTCCACTCGTAGTTTTCGCAATTCAGCACAAGAGAAACCGGATGGTATCCCGCACCGCCGCGACCGTCGCCGCCGTCCAACGAGTTGATGAGATGAGCGGACAGAAGCGTCGCGTTGAGTGGATCGGAGGTGCCGTCGGGCTCATCAGCGGTGTACCAAATCAACAAATTTGTGCGTTTTTTGACATTGTTCACTTGTTCCGTGACAGATGTGTCGTTCATGTACGTCCTGATCAGCATGTAAGAACGTGGGATGCACCAAAGGGAATCGAGATAAACACAGACCCACGCATATCGTATATGAGATAGATACCAACCTCCTCCATCAAATCCAGAGTTGGTTGAAGGTCAGCGATGCTGGGAGGGAATGCGGGTACGATGTGCACCTACACCACTTGTCAGATACATTGAGACCTGGGGATGGAAATCAAACGTACCACAGTAAACCTAAATATTAAAATAAGAATGAGTGCCATCATAGCTGCTACACGACGTAGAATTCACCCCTGCGACTTCAATTGTGGCAATGCTGTCGAGAAGTTGGTTTGTAGAAAATTTCCAAACCCGGTGTAAAACCCGAAAGGAAAAACTGGTTCGAACGGTGCCGTTTTCGATCCGCCGAGGGGCCTCGCCAATAGTGCTCCTGTGCGAGCGTCGAATTTCGTCACGGAACCTATGTCCGCCGGCGGGTCGGGCAAATACGCGAGCAGTTCGGTTGCACTGAACTTCTGGGTTTTGGAGAAGGTGGCGGAGCACGTTATAGTGTATGCTGCCTCTTGCGGCTTCAAAGCGGAGAGCGAAAACGGGAGCGCGTGCTTAGTAGCGTTAAGTGGCACCGCGCCGCTTGCGATTTCCTTGCCATTGACCGAGACGGTCACATCGAGGGTTCCGGGGCCAAGGGTAATTGGGACGGCGTTGGCGATTTCCGAAAACACAATGGGCGCGTCGATGAGGATTTCAGTGGGAGAGGTCGTAGATGACTGTGCTGCATCTTCTGGGAGGTAAGGTCGAATGGCAGGGGCACATCGAAGGGCCAGAAGAGGCTTGGAGGATGTCGCAGGGATTGGGAAACGGCCACCTAAGCGTCGTGGTTAGCTTAGGAGAGCCTGCTGCATGATGCGCACCAGGGTCAGTGACTGGCTCCGTTGCCATATAGTTTTTGTTGCACCTTTCACCCCAACGGTTAGTTTACCACGCTCAGCTCCAATATCGAACAACGTACCATGTCTGGCCTAGGACTTGGACCGCAAAAGTAAAGAAAAACAGAACATGGGCGATGCGAGCCTTCATTGTAGAGGTAAGGGACAACCTCTGACAACCTGGAGAAGTTAGCCATCACATGGAGCAAGAAGATGCTTCCAAGAAGTCGGGACCACATGAGCGACGTCGAAGGGCCCGGCGGCTCCGTCTGTCAGCTGCCGGCATTGCCAGCATGCATGGGCTATGAAGGGTCGGGGCAAGGGAAAGTGACGCTTTGGCCGGCGAATGCCGAATGGCTCAAAATTAGAAAACGATAAGGAAAAAGTGAGCCACACAACTAAAATAAAGTACGGATGACATTAATCATTTCCGCATGTCCAAGGCCTCTTGAACGGCAGGGGGCAATGCGATTCCACTGTTAATGATCACCTCTCTCAGGGATGGAATGGCAACGACCGTGTCGAAGAGTCCCTCCAAGGGCCTTCCACGACTCAGCCACAGACTCCGCAAGTTCGACTTCCTCGCAAGGGTAGCGATAGATGACTGTGGCCCGATAAAGAATGGTTCGTGCCGCACATGCTCCAATTTGAGATTGTCGAGAACCGGCAGGTCGACGTTGGCAAAGAACACAGTGACAGTGTGCTGATGGATAGATCCAATGACAACGAGAGAATGGAGACGCGGCATGCGAACAGGAAAGCTCTGGGAAACATTGAATTCATCGAGGGTAGCCAGCTGGATGGTGCAGTGGGTGAGGTTCTTGCATTTTGCAAGGAGGGTAAAACATTTGTCGAGGCCCAAAGCGGACTTTGCGGAATGAAACTGGGTGAGACGCCCCCACGGTAGATGAATGCGCGTAGGATCCATCTTATCACCGAGTAGGGACAGACTGCACAGGCGGGGCGCGTCTGTGGACGGAATGTATAGCCCGGAAAGCCCACCTCGGCTCTTGAGCTCCAAGGTCTCGAGCATTGGCATGGAACTGTTGAACAACTTCGTCATCGCGGAGGAATCGCAGTCCAATTGCAGACGTCGCCACGTCTTTACGCTCTTCCAGAGCCATCGGGTTATGTGGTCGTTGAAATATTGGTTATGGTCGCCCTCGAACCTGATCGAGATCGGCGTCTTGCCACACCGGCCCAGCCAACCCTCGAGGAAGTCCTTCCACATACCAGGGCGGCGGTTGAGATTCACAGACAGCGAACACCACAGAAAAGGGGTGGCGAGGACCACCCTTCTCCAAACGCTGCAGATCTGGCACAGCAAAAGCGGCGCCTGCAAAGGACTGGGTTTGACATAGTCCTCTTGGATGCAGAAGCGAAAGATCACTTCCAACACCTCGACTGGGATTTCTCGGCTGTACGAGATTGATTTCGTATGGCAGGCAAGTCGCTCTCTGGCGGTATAGAGGCAGGCTTTCAGCCGCTCGAACCGCTCCGTGAGATGCGCGTCTGGTGTCTGCTCCGGAGGGATAATAGCAAGAGCAATGTCGATTTCATTGTACTCTGGTTCGATTTTCAAGACCTCTCGTTGCAGACCGGGAATTGCCTTGCGTATCCTAAGTTCTTCGTCTTCAGTTGGACGTTTATTCTCCGCGAGCAGCATTTCAACCAATGAGTTCTGGAGACAATGGTCCGAGTCAGTACTCGATAGCATCCGGCAGACGAACATCTCACTGTATCATCAGGTGCGGGTGCACTCATGTTGGCTGACGGAGACAAGAGAAGCAGAGTGACAGGTACTAAACATTGACACAAACGACCTCGCCAGATGAAATGAACTTGAGGCAGAACAACAAGTCCTTTTGCTGCGTCAAGAGGTCATTGCAGCAAGATGAGCGGTGGAAAAATTAGTCCTCTGGAGAAAGACGCCTAAGCGCGAAAAGCGCGTCCTCGAAACGAGTATGAGTGCTTTATCAATCTTTTTTTTTCTACGCAAATACAAAGACTGAGTGGGGGGTGGGGATGCCGCAACAATTGCGACGGGGTTCAGTATCGATATACCATAGTGTGCAAGTGTTAAGTGAATAATATCGTATGGCTGCTGTACTTTTCGTTCGTCTAATCGTGACATGACACGCCCCGCAGGACTGGCAAGGCAGGGCGGGAGCGAGAGGCCGCGGCGCAGGGGCGACGGGGAGCAGGACTAGAAACTTAGTCCTTCTTCTCCTTCTCCTCCGCTGCGGGCTCGGAGGAAGCCTCAGAGGCGCTGTTCTCAGCGTTCTTCTTCTCGTAGACCTAGATTGAAAGAGCCGCATTTAGCGACCGGCATCGAGGCAAAAACGAAAATATCAGCGTACCTTGGCGAAGAGCCCAAGCGAAGCCTGCTGGGTCTCGTTGATCTTCTCCCGGATGGCGTCGGCAGTGATAGAGGCGTCGCCGGACTGGCCTTTGACGGCGATGGCACGGAGCTCAGAGATGAGCTTGGTAACCTTCTCCTTCTCCGCAGCCTCGAGTTGGTCCTTGAATTCGCTCATAGCTACAAAATTCAATCAGTCAGGCTTCACTACAGCAAGCTCGGGTAACATACCCTTCTCAGTGTCAGCGCAGACGGAATCAGCCTTGTTGGCCTCCTCGATGAGCTCCTTGCGCTCCTTGTCAGACTCGGCGAATTGCTCGGCGTCGGAAACCATCTTGTTGATGTCGTTCTTGCTGAGACCCGATGACGAGGCAATGGTCATGGACTGGTCCTTGTTGGTGGCCTTGTCCTTGGCGGAAACGTTCACGATACCATCTACCAAACCATTAGCAAGTCTAGCCGGAAGACGGAGAAGCAAAGGACGCACCAGCGTCAATGTCAAAGGTGATCTCGATCTGGGGAACGCCCTTGGGTGCCGGGGGGATACCAACGAGGTTGAAGTTGCCGAGGAGCTTGTTGTCCGCAACGAGCTCACGCTCTCCCTGGAAGATCTTGACCTCGATGGCGGTCTGGCCGTCGGCAGCAGTGGAGAAGACCTGCGACTTCTTGGTGGGGATGGTCGTGTTGCGCGTGATAAGCTTGGTCATAATGCCGCCGAGGGTCTCAATACCTATACCGCCATGAGCATCGCAATAGTGACTACAGTTTGAAGAAACTCACCGAGGGAGAGGGGAGTAACGTCCAAGAGCAGGACATCCGTGACGTTGCCGGCAAGAACACCACCCTGGATCGAAGCACCGATAGCGACCGCCTCATCGGGGTTGACACCCTTGCTGGGCTCGCGGCCGAAAACGCTCTTGACGGTCTCGTTGACACGGGGCATACGAGTCATACCGCCGACAAGGATAACCTCGTGGATGTCGCTGGGCTTGACGCCGGCATCGGAGAGGGCCTTCTTGCAGGGAGCGACGGTGCGCTGGATGAGGGGAGCAACGAGGGATTCGAACTTGGAGCGCATCAGCTTGGTGTTGATGTGCTTCGGGCCAGAGGCGTCGGCGGTGATAAAGGGTAGGTTGATCTCGGTCTGGGCGGTGGACGACAGCTCGATCTTGGCCTTCTCGGCAGCCTCACGGATACGCTGGATAGCCATGCGGTCGCCGTTGAGGTCGATGCCGTTCTCTGCCTTGAACTCGTTGATGATGTAGTCGACGAGGACAATGTCAAAGTCCTCTCCGCCAAGATGGGTGTCACCGTTGGTAGACTTGACCTCGTATACGCCATCGTGCATCTCGAGGATGGAGATATCGAAGGTACCTCCACCGAGATCGTAAACGGCGACGATCTTGGCCTTGCTGTCCTTGTCGAGTCCGTATGCGAGTGCGGCAGCCGTGGGTTCGTTGATTACCCGGAGAACGTCAAGACCAGCGATCTGCCCAGCGTCCTTGGTGGCTTGCCGTTGGGCGTCGTTGAAGTAAGCAGGGACGGTAATGACGGCGTGGCTTTGCAGAACAGTCAATGCACGACCTAGAAGACGAAGAGAAGTACTTACTTGACCTTGGTATTCAGGTACTGTTCAGCAGTTTCCCGCATTTTTGCCAGTACCATCGACGATAATTCTTCGGCCGACTGGACCGACGACATTAGACGCGCGAGTCACTTAAGATCTGTGCCGAACGCTTACGAATTGTTTCTTCTGGCCGTCGTACTCGACCTCAACCGCGGGGCGACCGTCGCCTTTTGCTACAACTTTGAACGGCCTGACAACTGCATTGAGACGCGCCGCCAGACTTTCAAAAAGCCAACTCACCAGTGTTTGGTGTCTGAAACGACCTCCTTGTCGTGGAATTGCCGACCAATGAGACGCTTGAACGCAAAGACGGTGTTCTGTGCGTTCACAACGGCCTGCCGTTTGGCTGGGAGACCGACGAGACGCTCGCCGTGCTTCGCAAAGGCGACGACGGAGGGGGTCGTCCGTGCACCCTCTGCGTTTTCAATCACACGAGAGGTCTTGCCTTCCATGATGGATACACAAGAGTTTGTCGTGCCCAAGTCAATACCGACCACAGGGCCTACAGGATGTCGTTGGAAAGGTGGTAAAATCCAAGGTAAAAAATGTACAAACCATTGACTTTTTGGTTCATGTGCCGCGCGAACACGGACCGCGGAACAGCCTGCAAAAGAGTCAATGACGCTCGAGAGATGTATGTACTGTTCACGTACGCCATTGGGCCCCGCGCGGGCAACGGCAGCACGAAACGGTCTCGCTGCAGAGAACATGGTGGGAGGAAAAGGGAAGGATGAAAAATTTCCGTGCCGCATATGTAAGCATTTCTTTGCCGAGCCGGAAGATTCCAGAAGTGCACGTGATCATCGGTGTACTCGGTAAAAACGAGAAATAAGTACTGTCCCCCAGAATACAAACCGAATACAATGGAATTCCAGGGCTACAAGTCCAGAATCAGCTACTTTACATTACAAGATGGCGTAAAAGATTGAAAAAATAGTAAAACGAAAGTGAATCCAGTTTCACCGTTCCGACACCAGCATCTTCACATATCCATCCGTTGTGCGAACCAGGCCTCGGAATAAGCTCCTCCCCTGCAGAAAATCCACCACCTTTACGCCCTGCTGCCGCTCCGGCAACTCGTGGTCAGTCCGGTGTCTCCCTCCAGCCCTCATGTTCTCCCGTCTGCATCTGCGCGTGAAAGCCCGCGATATGAGCGCCTCCTCCGAGTGTGACAAGCGGTCCCAGTCGTCATGCGTTATCTGCTGGTGCATCTTCTTGTGTATCGCGACGAGAATGTCCCCCAGGGTGATGGGCGGCGGCGGCATCATCCCCATCCCGATTGGGCAGATGAGGTCAATGGGCCAGCTCGGCGCCATGTCGCAAATTATCCGTAGATTCGTGACCGGAGGGTAGAACGCGGGCTGCTGGAGATCTGCAGGCGAGAGCGGGACGAGCTGCTCCGGCCGGACGACCCGGCAGGGGGAGAAGTTGGTAATGGACAAGTCGAAGACAAACTCGGGCGAAGGTGCGTCGCCGTTGATCCAGGGATGTATGTGCAGCGTACTGGGGAACTGCGGATACCCAGAGACGTATGAATTCGGGCATGGCGGAAGGGGGGCTGGGAACATCGGCGCTGAGAACTGGGCTGCGGAGTACGCTGGAGCGGAGTACGCCGGAGCGGAGTATGCTGGCGCTGAGAAGGGCGGGGCCATGGGAGGCGGTGGGGGATACCAGCCGGCATGCGCAGGAGCGTCGGCATTGCCCCAAGAACCTCTACGACCGGTTTGCTCTAAGAAGGAAGGAGGGGCGAGTGGAGGGATGAAGGGCGAAACTCTTGGGGCGCTACTGCCGTGCCAGGAGAGCCTTCGACGTCGCCGCCGCGGTGTATGCCAGACGCCGTCGTAACCATCGGCCGCCAGAGCCGAGAACGAAGGGCGCTGGGGCGTATTGTGCATAGCATCGTCACTAGGGCCCGCATATGGGGAGGAAGGATATATCGTCTGGGTCGGACCAAACGGAGAATTAGGGTACCCGCCGCCCCATTGGTAGCCGGCGGACGGGGCAAAGGGCGGGAGGTAGTCGGAGCGAGGGGTGTAGATGAAGGGTCCAGACATGATCGTAGGGATGGGCGGGCGGTATAGTTGTACTTATACGAGTGTGCTGGCGGAGACAGAGAGAGTATATGGCAAATTTACTATTTGAGCGAGGTGTGGCTGAACTGGCAATCAACCCGCCAAATGTAAATGCAATACAAAAGAGCACTGCAATGTTCCTAGTCGTGAAATGGATAATCGGCGGTCGACTACACGGTCATCGCAGTTAAACGGTCTGCCCACTCAAAAAGGGCACTGCGGGCTCACACGTGTCGTAAATCCCAGTCGTAGCAGAGGCGATTACCAGGCAGAAAAGGCCATTTGCAGGGAGTGGGTTCGTGAAGGAGGAGGTAGCGGGAGAGGACAAAAGCACAGCACAAGGCAGTGGTCTAAGCGAGTCATTGATTGGCGTAAATAGCCGATTAGCTCATTGCGGTAGTGAAGCGTTGAGGTGTGTACATGATCCGCCGGCATCTCCCTCATGCACATGTCCTGAGAAAGTGCTCAAAGTTGTTACTGTGGTATCGAGTGATAATGGTCTCGGCGATCTTTTCTCCACGCGGGGATTTTCAGTGCCCCGCAACTTAATCTCGTCGTCAACTGAATCCGCGGCGCGCCCTTGAAGGTCTTGAAGGTCCGGGAAGTAACTTGAAGGCGATGCTTGATTCAACAATCGACGATCGATGGACCCAAGCAGTGTGGGTCCATGTGGGAGGACGGGTTTCTCTAAACGAAATTATTGAGGCTTGCCAGAATTTTATCGAACTCTGTCATTGACAATGTCAAACTCCGATAAATTCTCCAACTTCAGCGAAGGACGCGGACGCCATTGTCATTATTTGGTCTGCCATACGGTCCCGAACAGAAACCGGTTCAATAATCATTTCATGCTGATCAGCTTCTGCCGCTTTGAACTTTCGCAAATACTTAGAACTTCATGAAAAGAGATCCCAAAAACAGAATCCATGAATCATTATGGATAGGCACAATCAGCTGGCTTTCGGGTCCCCTCTGTTTTCTGGGGCGCCAGATTTGCGGAACACCCAGTAAGTACACTGGAGTCCGAAAGGGCGATCACTGCTTTCAATTCACCAAACCGGAGTTTCCTGTCCCGTCTGCACGCCGTCTGTTTGCAGTAAATTGGAGCGAATGGCCTCGTCGGCTGAAATGCTTCACACCGCAGATGTCTACTACCGATCAGACAAACGTGAACAGCGAATGCCTGAGTGATTGATCAATGATAGTCCTTTACTAGTACAGCGGGCCGCCGACAGCCTCTGAGTATCTTTTCCGCTGTTGCAGGGGATCGAATGCGCAGGAAAGATACGGCGTCTAGGGTCTTTTGACGGCGAACTTCCACCGCACGCGGTTCACCAGCCAAAAACGTCCCCAAAACAATAAATACAGTTTGGGATTTGCGGAAGCAATTTGATAGGCCCCATTCAATAAGTATGTATAGCGCCTCGGGCGCACCCATTTTCTGGGGGCCCCGGTCGGCGGGAGAGCTAGTTTAAATTTCTTGGACTGTGGAAAGGGTGGTTACTGCCGCTGACCTGGATTTCCCTGTCTAAACGCTGTCCGTCTGTAGAAAGTTAGAGCGAATGCGACTGACCCCGTCGGTTGAAATACAGCACGCTACAAATATCTACTACCTGTTGAACCAAGGGCGACCAACAGCATACTATGCCTGTCGGTTGATGGTCCTTTACTAATACCCCGGTACTGAAGCCGCCGACAGCCTCTGAGGAATCTTTCCGGCAGCTGTTAAGGGTGAAGTTGTGGGTGTGCATACGGTATTGGAGAAAATAAACTTCATTTCAAATTCTAGTTGAATCCGAAGCTCGAAGTTGGAATGCGACGCGACGCGACGCGATGCGAATCTGCGTCCACGTGACGGTACATATTCAATCAGCCTTCGCCGTTGGGATCCTTGGGAATCGAACAATCATCACTGATCTTTTGTTCTTGCCACCATGTCTTCGCCTCCATCGAAACGCAAACGGACCGAAGACGCTCATAACGCGCTCAAAGATATGGCACAGTGATGGCAGCGTCGTCCTCCAAGCCGAGAACACGCAATTTCGCGTCCACTGGGGTGTTCTCGCGCTAAATTCGTCTTTCTTTCACGATATGCAGGGATTGACCCAGCCGCCTGATCAGCCCAGTGTGGATGGCTGTCCCGTAGTAGAACTTGCGGGCGATACGATCATAGACGTCGGGCACCTCTTGAAAGCGCTGTACACTCCGTGCGTAAAACACCTCCTCAAGAGGCACGCTCTTACTGCGCGCAGAACCTTTCTGCTTCAAAAAGCGCTCCCGTTTCCAGTAGTTGCGGCGCTTATTCGTTTAGGCCGCAAGTATGATTTCAAGGATCTGCTTGATACCGCAGTGGAGCGCTTCATGTTCGAAAATCCGACGACTCTCGAGGAATATGATGCCCTAAGAGTCGAGCGAATCTACCAAACGACGCGCATCTTGCCCTACCCCGGTATCGTCTACGACATGTTAACGGTGGCCAGAGAGAATAGTATTCTATCGGCTTTGCCTTGCGCATACTACCGCGCATCGGGTTACTATGCTCCCGTGAGCTACTTTTATCCTTGACCCTTAATCACCCTAATCTGTGCCAGAAATATTTATTTGACGGTGTCTCAAGAGGGGATATGACTAAGGCCTTTCTCGCCCCAGTTGACCAACGACGGTGTGTTCTCGGTCACGACGCTCTCATCAAAGCCCAGTTCCAAGATGGCTATACACTTCAATTCCTTTATTCGGTGGTGGGCGAGGGCGGTTGCGCTGATCCCCCAAAATGCAAGCGTGCGCGAGCTGTTGATATGCGACGATATGGACAGAATTTGGGTCTGTATGCATTGTGTCGCTCGTCGGACTTGGGCCCTTCTTCCCTCTGTGTCTCGTGCCAGAAAACCTGCGACGAAATGCTAAACGCGGGAAGGAAAAAAGTTTGGGAGGAATTACCGAAGTTTTTCGATTTACCGCCTTGGGCCGAGTCAAAGAACGACCTGTAGTCCCGCCCTCACCTTGAGCTTGTATTGTGAAAGCCTCTTGCGATGGTCACTGCAGCCCCCGCGATAGCTCGGAGCTTTCGGAAATTTTCAGAGGTAAGCAATCTACTCACAGAACCATGCGACCGCTGAAAACTTCCATAGATGTTCCTCATTTCTCTTGGACCTTTCCTCGAAACTCGTACGCAGTCATGAGATTCAAAGGGGATAATCACTGGTTTTGTACATGTTTCCCTCATTATTATGAGTATGACCAGCCCCCGAGATTGAGACATCGCAAACATAAATTATCCGCCCCTACAGCTTTCCCCGAGGTCCAATGCTGCTGCCCGATTCCTCGATTATGGTTTTCGCGATGGCCCCATAGAACGGGAAGGCGTTCGCATATACAAACGCGCCCTCCGAACTCGCCTGTTTCCGTGCGACGCGCGCCGCAATGCCCTGCAAGATGATCGCCCCCTGCAAAATACCCATTAGGACTGCCAGCGCAATTTCTGCGACACGCACCCGGAAAAACATCCAGCTGTGTACAAACACCATCTCCTTGATGGGGTACGGCTGGTTCGTGAGGCGGCAGTACTCGCGCTCGAGCTCTTCGAGCGCGATGGGCTGCCGTTCCGGCGCGCCTTTGAAGCCGCGGCTCATGAAGGGCGTGTTCGGGTCGATCCGGATGTCTGTCGGGGCGATGGACCAGTTCATGGTGAGGTTGGCCAGGTCCGCCAGCTGAGAATTCACGTCAGTTGGGACTAATTGCATGGCGCGAATTGGGGCGCACCGGGCTTCCCAGCGTGCAGAGCTCCCAGTCGAGGATGGCGATGACGCGGTTCTCGGTGGGGTGGAAGATGAGGTTATCGACCTTGTAGTCGCCGTGGACAATCCGCAGGCCGGTCTTGCGCTCGTCGGGGAGGTTTTCGCGGTACCATGCCAAGAGTTCTGCGAAGTCGGCGATGTCTCCGATCGGCCGTTTCGTGTCCAGGTCGACGACGGCGGCCTGCGCGCTAGAGATGCGCGAAAATGATTTGATTTGGCGTGGGAAGTAATCCGAGGAAGGACCGAACTTGGAGAGGCCGACGGCGACGGGAGATATTGAGCCGAGCGCGGCTAGGGCAGCTACAGCGGAGAGCCAGCTGAAAGCAAGGTGAAGAAAATATTCTGTCAGTTACTTATAGCTCCATACCAGTCTCGTCGGTCCTGCGGGGACACTTGCGGCATTGTGCTGTCGGTAAAGATCCGGCCTTCGACAAAGCTCATCACGTAGAAGGGAGTCCCGATGATGGACTTGTCCTCGCAGAGAATGATAGGTGTGGGTATGGGGATGTGCTGTGCACGCGGGGTGGATGGGTTAGTGTTGTGCCTATGCAACGCGCTGAGCATGGTATATTCGCGTTCTATTTGATGCGCCGTGTTGGTGATGAGCTCTCCGGCAGGTTTCTTGCGCAGGACAAACTTGGTTTTGCTTCTCAGAGTTAGCAGTGTCCACACAAGAAGACCATTGCACTTACTTGGCATCGGTGAGGAAGTACGTAGGATTGGACTTTCTCGAGCGTCAAAAATTATGAAGCACGCAACGTCTAGAGCAGCATACCTGTCCGAACTTGATACAGTATTAGTATTCCACCGAAGGCCACCGCGTCTGGCTTACTTTGAACTGTTTCACGTCAATAGGTCCTCGTAGCGTCTTGACGTTCGTGAGGAGATACGTGGTGAGGGTATCGACATCGATGTTTGCGCGAACCTCTCCGAATTCTCCCCCTATATTTTTCTGGTCGTTGGACATGAGAGTCGTCCGTATTGAAATACCGGTAATTGAAAGGGCCGGTCGCTGGGAACGCGTCAAGGGATGCCATCACGTGGACGCGCATTCGGCGCGTCACGTCGAGAATCTAACGTTAACTGAGTCTATAACAGGACTTTATTCTTCGGACGCCGTATTTTGCGCATCCAATTCCCTGTAATAGCCTAAAATATCACGCAGAGGCTGTTGGCGGCGGGTGTACTAGTAAATGACCATCAATAGACATAGCACGCTGTTCGTCGCCGTTCCTGTGGCAGGTTGTAGACCTTTGTGGCATGAAGCATTTCAGCCAATGGGGCCATTCGCTACAATTTGTTGCAGGCAGACGGCGTGTAGACAGGAAATCCCAGGTTAGGTCACTGCCACCCAATTCGCTGCCCTAGATTTCCCTGTCTAAATGCTGACCTCTGTAACAAATTGGAATACGAATGGCCCATCGCTGAAATGCATAACACCACAAATATCTACCCAGTTTAGATTCTCGACGCGACGCGACGCGTGAATGCGCGTCCACGTGACGGCATCACACCTGAAGCGTATCGTTCCCAGGGACCGGCCCTTCAATTACCGGTATTTCAAAAATCCGGCGTCTCATCTCCGCACTACTGGCGACTCTCATGTCCAACGACCAGAAAAAAATCGGGGGGAATTCGGAGAGGTTCGCGCAAACATCGATGTCGATACCCTCACCACGTATCTCCTCACGAACGTCAAGACGCTACGAGGACCTATTGACGTGAAACAGTTCAAAGTAAGCCAGACGCGGTGGCCTTCGGTGAAATACTAATACTGTATCAAGTTCGGACAGGTATGCTGCTCTAGACGTTGCGTGCTTCATAATTTTTGACGCTCGAGAAAGTCCAATCCTACGTACTTCCTCACCGATGCCAAGTAGGTGTAATGGTCTTGTGTGGACACCACTAATTCTGAGAAGCAAAACCAAGTTCGTCCTGCGCAAGAAACCTGCCGGAGAGCTCATATCCAACACGGCGCATCAAATAGAACGCGAATATACCATGCTCAGTGCGCTGCATAGGCACAACACTAACCCATCCACCCCGCGCGCACAGCACACCCCTATACCCACACCTATCATTCTTTGCGAGGACAAGTCCATCATCGGGACGCCCTTCTACGTGATGAGTTTTGTCGAAGGCCGGATCTTTACCGACAGCACAATGCCGCAAGTGTCCCCGCAGGACCGACGAGAGTGGTATGGAGCTTGAATCTCACAGAATATTTTCTTCACCTTGCTTTCAGCTGGCTCTCCGCTGTAGCCGCCCTAGCGCGCTCGGCTCAATATCTCCCGCCGCCGTCGGCCTCTCCAAGTTCGGTCCTCCTCGGATTACTTCCCGCGCCAAATCAAATCATTGTCGCGCGTCTCTAGCGCCCAAGCCGCCGTCGTCGACCTGGACACGAAACAGCGCATGGCGACATCCCGACTTCGCAGAACTTTGGCATGGTACCGCAAAAACCTCCCCGACGAGCGGAAGACCGGCTGCGGATCGTCCATGGCGACTACAAGCTCGATAACCTCATCTTCCACCCCACCGAGAACCGCGTCATCGCCATCCTCGACTGGGAGCTTTGCACGCTCGGCAGCCCGGTGCGCCCCAATTCGCGTCATCAATTAGTCCAACTGACGTGAATTCTCAGCTGGCGGACCTCGCCAACCTACTATGATGGTCCATCGCTCCGACAGACATCCGATCGACCCGAACACGCCCTTCATGAGCGGAGCTTCAAAGGCGCGCCGGAAAGGCAGCCATCGCGCTCGAAGAGCTCGAGCGCGAGTACTGCCGCCTCACGAACCAGCCGTACCCCATCAAGGAGATGGTTTTGCCCGAGCTGGATGCTTTTCCGGGTGCGTGTCGCAGAAATTGTGTTGGCGGTCCTAATAGTTATTTTGCAGCTGGCGGTCATCTCGCAGGGTATTGCGGCGCGCGTCGCACGGAAACAGGCGAGTTCGGAGCGCGCATTCATACACGCGAAAGCCTTCCCGCTCATTGGGGCCATCGCGAAAACCGTAATCGAGGAGTCGGGCAGCAGCATTGGACCTCGGGGAAATTGTAGCTACAGTAGGGCGGATAATTTATGTTTGCGATAATGTCTCAATTCGGGGCTGATCATAACATAAGGGATGTACAAAACCAGTGATTATTCCCGTTTGATTCTCATGACTGCGTACGGGTTTCGAAATCGAGTGAGAAACATCTACTATGGAAATTTTCAGCGGTCGCGCCGCCCGTGATTAGATTGCTTACCTCTGAAATCTTTCAAAGCTGGAGCTCAAGATGAGGGCGGGACTACAGGTCGTTCTTCAACTCGACCCAAGGCGGTAGATCAAAAATCTTCGGTAACTCCTCCCAAACTTTTTTCCTTCCCACAAGCCACGATTGCCGGTAGGATTCATCGCACGAGTCACAGAGCCCATGAATCCCAGTCGGTGTCATCAAAGCAACCACACCCAAGTCCCGATATGTTCTCAATTTACGGGTTCGCCAAATTTTACATTTGGGAGGATCAGTGCAATTCTCGCCGTCCGAATAAAGCCATCCAATGGTGTACCCGTCTCGGGTTTGAGCCTTGAGAAGGGCTTCGCGACCGAGGACACACCGCCGTTGGTCAACCGGGGCCAGAGAGGCCGTAGTCGTATCCCCCCTGGAGATGCCGTCAAACAAGGATCTCTGCGGCGGATTAGGGCGATTCAAAGTCCTTCGTAGGCTCACTTGGTTATGGTGATGCACCGCGCGGTAGTATGCGCAGGGCAAAGCAGAAAGAATATTGTTTTCTCTTGCTAAAGTCAACACGTCGTAGAGGATACCGCGGTCGTGCAAGATACGCGTCGTTCGGTAGATTGAATCGACATCTAGGGCATCATATTCCTCGAGAGTTGTTGGGTTTTCAAACGTGAGGCGCTCTACCGCAGTATCGAGCAGATCCTTGAAATCATACTTGCGGCCTAGACGAGTGAGCGCCGCAACCACTGGAAATGGGAGCGATTTTTGGAGTAGAAATGTTCTGCGGGCAAAAGGTAAGAAGAGAGTGGCACGCGGGAGAATGCTCGAGTCTCCTGAGGCAGACGATATTCAGAACGGGGGTCAACCTGCGTGAACTCCGGATCTTTATCTGACCAAGGAATATCCTGAGGCACGAAGGTTCAAGGGAATTGGTCTACTCTGCCTCTGGGAGACTAGCTCGAGTGTGCTTGGTTGAGGAACCGATACGCACGGCGTGTACAGTACTCTCAATAGATGCTCTACATCTGTGGCCGTGTCATCCGCAAGCTCTACTACGGGACAGCCATCCACACTAGGCTGATCGGGCGGTTGAGGTAACTTCTGCATCTCGCGGAAGAAAGACGAATTGAGCGCGAGAACGCTCCAGTGCACGCGAAATTGGGTGTTCTCAGCTTGCAGGACGATGCTGCCATCACTGTGCCAGATGGTCGAACGCGTTATGGGCGCGGCTTCGGTCTGATTGCGTTTAGAAGGTGGTGAAGACATGCGGGTAAAACAGAAAGGATTGGTGATCGGCTCGGAAAGCCGATTATTGGTTCATTCAATCTTTGCCATCTTTCATCTACCATACCAACTGCGTCCGCCCTGTGCGCAGAATTACCAACAGCAGATAACTCAGGAATTCTCGAAACCGAACCTGCGTCGACGGAGTCGGCACGATAGGCACGCAAAGCAGACAAGAAAGCTGTCTCAATTCGTAGTACCACATTACAGCGATGAATATCCGTTACATCCCGCGTGGATGAAGTATCATACCCGCACCAGGAATCATGGTCGACCCCCCGGGCCCCGCCAGCTCCGCCAACTGCTTCAACATTTGCGTCATATTGCGCGGTTTGCCTGGAATCCCAGCGTCAACAAGCGTGCGCCACAGAGGATGTTTCTGGTACGCCGGGCTCTTAGGGTCGAGCAGATCCGCAACGTCTAGAACGTCGTGGCTCTCGTCCCAATAGCACTTCTCGAGCTTGGCCGCCCACTCGCTTGCGCCCTGCGCGTCCCCATGCCCGATGCACCCCTCCATCAGCAGTTTCACCACGTCGAAATGCAGCAAGATGTGTTCCAGCCCCTCGCGCACGATCAGGTCGAACTGTGTGCGGCATTTGCCGATGAGATGGTCATCGAGGAAATCAGTTGTGAGCATTCCGGCGTGGGCGGCGGAGAATGCGCTGATGGCTGCGCGACGCGGGTCGGACGCAGGCGCGTCCGTGCAGGCGGGGCACTTGCAAACGAAGGCATACGACTTGAGCGCTGCCTGGCGCACCGCAGCGGGACGCCCGGCGTCAGTGTACTGATAGGTCAGCTCCTCTCCCGCGGCGATGTCGCGCACGGCGTAGAGCCGGTACGAGAACGAGGGCATATGGAAGCGTGGGGCCGTGTTCGGCGAGCAACTAATTTAAATAAATAACGCGACTCTAGCCTGACTGCAGCGCTAATGAAAACACATCCGTACCTGTGGTTTAGACGTGAGATATCTTTGCAGATCGCGCTGTACTCTTTGGTCTCGTCCGTCACGCCGGGGCGCAAACCTTCGAGGGACATTCCATTGGTGCGCACGATACCTGTTATGGGCCCGCTGCCATCCTCCGTGTGGCTGTTCCGGAGCGCCATAAAAGCGGCCTTGGTCTCGGGGGGCATGCGGTTTATCGCGATTTGAAAGGATTCTTCAAGCTTTTTGAGGTGGTACTGCAGGACTTGCTCGCGCGTGAAGGTCGGCGGGCAGGGGACGGACACCCCGCGGGCGCAGACGAAGAGCGGGCGCTCATTGAGGATAAGGTCACCCATCTTCAGTGCGCGAGTGCTGACGAGAGCCGCTCCCTTGCCTGCAACATCGATCATACGAAAATTCGGCCTCGCGGGCGGTGTCAGACGATGGGGGAACTTGGGTATTTTCATCAACACCTCTTTGCTGCCGGGATAGAAGAAACACTGCGAAATTGGTTCGTCCCCAATAACAAAGGGAATAGTTGTAACGGTCATAGCATTAGGCGTGCTGCCGCCGCGAGGGTCGCATTCTCGGACCTCAATCTTGTCTTCGAGGCCTTCGGGGTGAGCTGGTATTATATATATATAATTTGCCTGGTTCTATCAAGACACGGCGCTGTCGAGACCTACGAATATCCACTTTTTCCTGTTTTCCAATAGGAAAGTACCACGGACGCGCCGAGGGCGCAGGCTCGGACGCTGAGCGTTATAATTAGCCAAGTCGTCGCGCGCATCGATTGAACAACTTCACCTGGAACAGGACTTGGGGTACGCCCAAGTGGACACGCCTTGGCTTTTGAACCATTCAAGAACCCGCGTTTCATTCTCGTGCAGTTGCAAGTTGGAAGTCCAAGTAAAGTGAAGGTTGAGGTTAAAACGTTAAAAGCTTTGCACAATTCGCTCTTTGTTCCTTTGTCGGCCATCGATCATTTACGTATAACAGTCAATCTGCGCACGGACCCGCTCAAAACTTAGACCAGACAGCCCATTGGAGCGTTCTCCCATTTTTCGTGCACAAGTCCTTGGATTTTTCAATGCCAGAGATAAGCCACCTGAGGGACGCGGATCCTCAAAAAAACGACTCTCCGGGCTGATAACGCGGGTCATTAGACGCGTTGTCCGAGTCGAGTCCAATCAGATCCAATGGTCAAAGCGTTGAATCGCAATCGGTCACCTCGCTCGAAAGAAAGAAAATTTCGTTCAAAACAGCTACCAGTCCCACCATTATTTGGCCTTCACGCTCCTCTGGTAAGATCCGAATTCCAAGGACCCGAAAGGTCAAGTCTGGCAGACGTCGCATTTTTCGATTTGTTTACCTTCCCCAATAATAAATGAGTTCGTGCCCTCGGCACTGGATTGTGAATATTTTCGCCTCCTGCTGTTAGAGTGGTGACATCTTCCCCTGGGATCCCATTAATATAAGTAGACTCGCGCTTACTTGTATAATTAGTTAGTACAATTTCTATTCGCCCGTTCTGTCTTCCTTTCCCCTCTGCTGATCACGGCGGCGGCCCTGCATGCTCCCCTGTCGTAGACACAGATGCAGAGGAAGATCCTACTGCAGACGATGCCGTAGATTCTGCTGAGGACCTTCCCGCCCCCGGAGCAGGGCCCAGCTCCTTAAATCGCGGCAACAACTCCTCATGCACATTAAAATACCTGCACAGAATCAGCACCCACCCATCTCCGCACAAACGCGCTCACCTGACGACCCTGCCAACCTCATGACACGCGCCTTCGCCGTTTTCTCCCCACCGCACGACCCAGCGCCCGAGGACACGGTTTCGCGCATCGGTGGTCTCAGCGACGGTCTCCTCGGTACCTGGGGCAGGGAGGGTCGCCCGAAGATGCGGCGGCAGGAGCACGAGCTGTGCGAGCTCCCACTTTGCGAAACCAGACGGGGGGTCGAGGGGGACGACGAACAGAGGGTCGTAGACCTGCATTTATTTGTTGGATCAATTAGCATGGTTTTTTCCGCGAATTAAACAGGACGCGCACCCGGGTGATTCGGGGGCGGAGGCGGAGGGTGAGGGTGGTTAATTCGGCTTGCTCAATTGCGTCGTTTGTGGGGGATTTGGTGAAGCGTAGGGCGGTGACATAGCTGCGGCCGGCCCAGGCGATGAGGGCGGTGCTAACAAAGGAGGTACCGACAGCAGTGCCTGCAAGGAAAACGCGGGCGGTCCTGTTTCAAGAGTTGGTATCAACGAGCGTCCGCAAGAGAGACTAGGCCGAACCATGGGAGATTGGTCTCAATAGCAAACATCACAGGCGCCATTGTGAGGCAGAGGGTGAGCGACGACAGCGAAAAAAGCTTGAGCCTTTTGAATGTGGCCGTTAGAGGGCCCCGATATACGACGTTGTCGGGTGAAATGGAGACATGAGGGAAAGTAGCGACGGTGCTTTCACGGCGGGAAATTGGAGATAGGGACAACGCTGGCAGTAGATGCGGCGCGAATAGACGCGCCGAGGGTGAAGAAAAACATCGCAGCGACTGCCGCAGCAGCATTGAGGAGATTTAGGCGTCGCAGTCGTGGTAGTAGCCAAGCAGTCGCGCGGCCCTGCGGCTAGAAAGATCTGGCCCGAAATGCCGCTGAGCTAATGCAGGCCTTGTGATTGGCTAGGCCTCGAACGCGATCACGAGACGCGTAAGCTTCACGTCGCGGACTGAAAACAAAAACAAGATATTTACTCGCCCACGAAGCTAAAGGACGTTGATACATCCATTTCATTCCAAGTCAGATCTGAGCAGTGTTCCATTTCCTGGTCCGTGCGCAGCCTTACACGTAAAAAAACCGGTTGATTACTTGAGCGTTCATCCTTGACTTTGACTTTGGGCTCCCTCCTGAACATTGGGTTCCGGGCGTTTCTGAGGGCGCTCGGAATTATCTGCCGCTGGTAATTGTGCTGCACGCAGCACGGATCGAATTCCAGCGGCAGTCAACTGGAATCTGTGATGTGGGAGATGACAGATTGGACCAAAGAATCAGCTTTCTGAGCCCGGGATCACTGATCCTTTGAGTCTTGCTACCATGTCTTTACCATCTCCCAGACGCATAAGAACCGAAGACGCGCCCATGATGCGCTTGACTATCTGGCACGGTGATGATAGTGTCGTTCTCCAGGTCGAGAACACGCAATTTCGCGTCCACTGGGGTATCCTCGCGTTAAATTCGTCTTTCTTCCGCGAGATGCCTCAACTGCCCGATCAGCTCAGTGTGGATGGCTGTCCCGTAGTAAAACTTGCGGGCGATACGATCATAGACGTCGAGCATCTCTTGAAAGCGCTGTACACTCCATAGGTAGAGCATTCTTCTGTGTGCCTCATCTTACCTTTTGCGCGCAGAACATTTCTCGTCCAAACATCGCTCCCATTTCCAGTGGTTACGGCGCTCATTCGTCTAGGCCGCAAGTATGATTTCAAGGATCTGCTTGACACCGCGGTAGAGCGCCTCACATTCGAAAATCCAATGACTCTCGAGGACTATGATGCCCTCAAACAGCCTAATAACAGTCACCAAACTACGCGCATCTTGTGGTACCCTGGTATCCTCTTCGACATGTTGACTGTGGCTCGAGAGAATAATATCCTTTCGGCTTTGCCCTGCGCCTATTTCCGCGCAGTGCAATTCTGTTCTTCAGTGAGCTGCTTTCCTCGGAGACCCTTAATCGCCCTGATCTATGGTAGAAATTTCTGTTTGACGGTATCTCAAGGGGGGATACGACTATGACCTCCCTAGCTCCCGTTGACCAACGGCGCTGTGTGCTCGGTCGCGAAGCTCTTATCAAGGTCCAGGCCAAGGAAGGGTATACGGTACCCTGGCTTTATGCGGGCAACGGCAATTGCAGTGACCCTGCCAAATGCAAGAATGCGCGGGCCCTTCATTTGCAAAAACATGTGAATGAGCTGTCTCTTTATGCATTGAGCACGTCGTTGGCCTTTGGCGCCTCTCTCTTCTGTGTCCCATGCCAGAAATCCTACGTGGAGTTGTTGGATGCGGGAAGGAAAAGACTTTGGGAGGAGTTACCCAAGTTTTTTGAGTTGCCGCCTTGGGCCGAGTTGACAAACGACTTGTGTTGGAATAGCAATCGAAACACCAACGCACTGCCCCCTGCATATCAAAGATGACCATGCGGGCACCATGCGGAAATTATGTTGGTCTCACCTTCTTCTCTGTTCTTCTCTGTTTGTTTCCTTGTTACTATCTGTCATGCTACTTATGGTCATATTACTTGCTCAGTATGGCGTTCACTTTGTACATTTATTTTCTCGCACAATCATTTGCACCCTCACATATTTTGTTCTCTCTCATACAATTTTTTTGTGTTGTTTCGCACTTGGTTCGCACACACATTTTGGGTTGCCTTTTATGGTATTTTTGGCTATGTTTCTCTGAACCTTTGTCCGGCGATCAGCCTCATCGGAAGCCTCCGAAGCCCCCTATCTGGCGAAACCGCATAAAGATATGGGCCCACTTTGGGCCCACTGCACTAAATACACAGCTGAGGTAAATTATACCGCAGTGCATCAAGTACGCCGTATTCAATGGCCAGGTGGTTCGACTTTTAACAAGTCCATAAAATGTGCGTGAAAACAGAAAAAATGTGTGTGCGAATCGTAAAAATGCCATAAAAATGTGTGTGTACGAAATAATACTGTACAATTTCGATCAATTTGGCGGTTGTGACCCGTGACTGAAAACACCAATTTGGCACTTCGGGAACCAGCCAATTTTGGCATGACATCTTCAAAAATTCAGCACTCAAGACGAAAATTTTCGAAAAATCTGCTTTTTTTGTACCTCCAAGGAAGATTTGGTCTGGATGTCACGGATTTTACATTCAGCACTGGGTGCGGTGACTGGTGACCGAGACCAAAATTCATTGCAGCACGGGGGGTGCATGATGCATGACCACCAAATTGATTGAAATTGTACAGTAAATGTACCAAGTGAACACCATATTTAAGCAACTAGCAGGAACCCGTGCTCCGCAACGGAATTGTGGTATTTATGCGAAGTCATTGGGTTGAAAGGATTCAGAATTTCAATAAATCAAAGTCAAATTTAATCATCTAACTCTGGTTGCGGTGATTCCTCCTGTCCCTGATGAAAGCAGATCATTGTTGTCATTGAGCCTGTGAATCCCGGTTCAGTTTGAAACTGATCAGCAGTTGCAAGAAGACCAAGAAAAAAAGTGGACACTCGTCACCAACCTGCAGTTGGTTCCTCCTGTCTCCCGTATTCCTGGTTCAGCTTCATAGATTCATACTTACTGCAACAGATTTCTTGCTGTTTGATTTCTACTGTCTACATTTATGCTCAAAAGAACTACTGAAAAGACAGTATCACTTTCTTGATTCTGGCTCCTCCAAGTCCCCCTCGGAATGAAAATGGTCGCTGTAACTGCTCGCGTTCCCGATGTGCACGCTGCCCAGCTGGCCGGTTTGTGAGCACGAGTTGCCTGTCGACCTCTGGGGGCCGTCTTCAACACTCCCGCTCCCGATGCTCACGCTCCTCCTGTTCCTGACGCTCCCGCTCCTCCCGCTCATGCTCCTCCTGTTCCCGTTTCCGACACTCACGCTCCTCCCGCTCTCGTTGTACACACTCCTGCTGCTCTTGTTCCTCCCTGCCCATGCTGCTGCAGCCGCTTGCGCTCTCTACATTCTCGTTCCCGCTGAGCAGCAGTGAACCTATTCACTTTCAGAGGTGAATTGTGTTGAGCCGCTGGCTGCGCAGCTGCTTCCCGTTGCCTCCGAAGCTGTTGTCCTTGAGAACATGCATTCGAAGCAGCTGCAGTTAGCCGAGGTGTCTGAAGGCTGGAGGGTTGCTGGAGAATCCATGAGAATCAAATCATTATACACAGTTAAAAAATGAGTTGAAGACGCACCTGAACAGCATGAGAGGTAGATGCACCCGGGGTCGGAGATGTCGAAGGATGGGCATTCTCGTCATTGATATGGTGTCTGTGTCAACTTGGTATTTCTTGAAGGGCCAATTGCTGCTCTTGATCCATGTCTCGGAGTGCGGCACAGGCAGAGTCCAAAGAAGGAGTTGAAGGCCGTGCTTCATCGCATTTGGACGCGCATCGCACACGCTTGTATGATGGTGATGAAGCAGAGAGGGCGGGGGTGTCGGCAGAGAAGGGGCCCTAAAAGACATTTTAGTATGCTCGGGGATTTTTACCATGGCGCAGGACTCACATTTTTAGAAGTAAAAGTATGAAAATTGCGAAGATGCACACCCAAGACTTCAACATGAGAGCTACGGAGGAGATCGGTGCGCTTGGTGAGCCAAAACACAGCCTGGCGTGACCTCTGGCAGTAACACAATGCACAGTTTCCACTTTCACCCTCACAGAATCACACAGACAACATAGTAAGAAGAGTCTATTAGCATTGTAAAGTACATAGGGCTTACTGAGAGATAACATAGTATTATGGTAAATAGCAAGTCTTGAAAGGCAGAGGAGTTGAAGCTTTGTGCGAGTGTTTTCGGAGTCAAGAAGTCAAGAGGTCAAAAGAGGTCAAGGAAGTCAAGTATCTGAAGGCAGATGAAAGCAAGCGGTGTGCTGCCGAGGCCAAACGAACACGATGAGGGATGCGGCGGCGATACACAGAGACATGGAGGGAGGAAGAGGTTAACCGATGTTTGTCTCAGCATCTGTCTCGAGACAAAGATCACGTGTTTCCGAGACAAAGATCACCTGACGAACCCTCCTTTGTATAATAGATAGCTTTTGAATCAAGACCTCTGCGTGTTTGCAGAGGGTTACTGGGCTCTGAACTGTGCATCAGCTCAAAATCCAACAATTTGTAGCCAGGCCCCCAGCATATGCAGTTAGAATTTCGATCTTAAATCACTTGATTTGGGTGTTTCCATACCTCGGATTTGGCTGCACATCTGTACCACTCAATAGATTTCGCATCTGCCCCTATGCCTTTTTGGGAAGTCCTTCCCGATTGGGATGGACCGGCCGCACTCTGTACATTTCGCCTCCGCCCCTATGCCTTTTTGGGACGAACACCGCCACATGCACTTTCGGCACTGCGGCAACTCTGCTTTTCATGCCGAGATCCCGAGGCTCGAAGGCGTGTGGGACAAACAAGTGCCAAACAGCCCTCCTCTTACTCTCCCACCACATATCCCGGCGTCTCCCTCTTTCTTCCCGATTCGATGGTTCTCAATATCAATGATCCGGTCCACCACTGCCCGAAGTGTCGTAACAAGATGGGGTTGCAGTATTCCGGTAGATACCGGCGTTGATGTGTGTCGCATCTTCCTTTCATCTCGCCGGCTCTGAATCTCGCCCTTTTAGTGTTTCAACGCGGCCCACGCCTATTTTGAGTATTTCTTTCCAATTGGTGCATCTCCCATAATGCCTGCGCCCACCACGGCGACCGTGATCCCTTCCAAGTCATTGTCGAAGATTCTGTTAGCTCTTTCAGCACCACGACACAAGGCAAAGAAGACCGCGTGCAAGGAATATGGATACAAAATTGCTTCTCACCGGTTCTGCACATTACTATTTGCACCCTGCTCTATACATGTCCGCAACTCAGTACTATCCCCCGTACTTCTACACGCCTTCGCAAATGTAAATTCATCACTTTGTAAAATCAATTTGTCATATTCTGCTTCATTTTCGGCAATGCGGCGCCAACTTTGAGGCCGAGACTCTGCCGGAGTGACTGTGGCAGTGTGTTAGCGTAGTGCCTCAGTTACAGAGAAAGAGTAACTCCATTAATATATGTAATACCTGTTAGCGTAGTCTACAGGATAGTTAGTAAAGTAAGTAATGAAAGATAATAAATCCACGTACGCCTCAGTTACAGAGAAAGAGTAACTGAGGCTGTGAAGTGTGCCGTAATTTTTATGAAGGAATGAATGTCTTGGTATGACGGGATGAAGGAATGTACGTATGAGGATAAATAGATAAGATAAACCACTAACACTCCCCCTCAGACGGTCAGCCCAAGTCCTCGTGAAAGGCGGGATGTCTTCGTCGAGTCGAGACCCTTGGTGAAGAGGTCGGCGAGGTTGGCGTCGGATGGTGTCCAGGAAAGCGAGACAATGGATGTGGCGACGGGGTGGCGGACGAAGTGGTAAGGGAGCGCGATGTGCTTGGTGCGTGAATGAAAAGAGTCGTTCTTTGCCATTGCAATTGCGGATTGGTTGTCGGCGTGGAGGACAGTCGCGCCAGTGAATTCACCGAACAACTCTCCCATAAATTGGCGAATCCAGACTGCCTCCTTCGTCGCGCGCGTCATCACGATGTACTCAGCTTCAGCAGTCGAGAGCGCGACCACGGACTGCTTCTTCGCGCTCCAGCAGATGGCACCGCCGTACAGCGTGAACACATAGCCGGACATCGACCGCCAGTTCAGAACTTCAGAGCCCCAGCTGGAGTCTGTGAAGCTCCGAAGGCCGTTGTCTGAGTCACCAAAGACCAGCCACGCATCGATGGTACCTTTAAGGTAGCGGACGACACGCTTGGCCGCTTCCCAGTGGACACGTCCTGGGTTCGAGAGAAACTGAGAGAGGACGCTCACTGGATAGGCAATGTCGGGACGTGAGCGGTCCGCGATCCACAGGAGGGAGCCGATGACGGTGCGATATGGGACATTTCGCATGTTCTCCTTCTCCTCCTCAGTAGTCGGGCAGAACTCGTGGCCGAGACGTGCGCCAGGTGCGATAGGCGACGGTGTCGGTTTCGCGTTCTCCTGACCTGTGAGAGCGATGAGGTCGCGGATGTACGGCGCCTGAGAAATGGAGATGGTGCCGGCGGCGCGATCCTGGTGGATAGTGATACCGAGGTAATGAGTTGCGTCGCCATTGATTTTGAGGGGAAATTTGACGTTGAGATCCTGCTCGAGCTTCACCAGAGCTTCGAGGTTACTTCTGGTTGTTATCGGGTCATCGACGTGGATCCCTATAAAGGTATGCTCGGTCTTCGTTTTGCGGTAGAAGACAGCGTGGTCAGCTTCACTGCGTGTAAAGCCGAGATCGTCGACGAGGTAAGCGCTGACTGTGTCGTACCAGATACGCCCGGCTTCCTTCAGGCCGTAAAGAGCCTTGTGGAGTTTCCAGATGTGGGTAGCGCGCGGTGTTTCCGGGGAATCAAATCCCTCAGGCTGCTCGACGAAAATGGGAGTGGGAAGGACACCATTGAGGTAGGCGCCCTTGAAGTCACATTGCCGGACTTGCCAGCGATGATGAGCTGCGACAGCGAGAAGAATATTGCGCGAGGTGGATTTTAGGACGGGTGCGAAAGTTTCCGCATGAAAATCAAGACCTTTTTGGAGGTCGCCGCGGACGCAGATGTGGGCCTTGCGCTGTTTGATTTTCCCGGATTCGTCTGTCTTGTTGGCATATACCCACTTGAGAGGAAGAACGGGTGCGTCGTGGGCGTCATCGCGCGTGACGATGCTGTAAGTGTTGTGACTTTCAAGTCCACTCACTTCCTGCTTCATCGCAGCGTCCCATTCTGGCCAAATCTCACTCTTCTGGGCTTGTCTGAACGAACGCGGGACGACTCCGGCTGCGTACGCGATTGACGCGCGGGAATTTGGGTCATCACCCGGGATCTGAAGACCACGGGTGTACCTGCGGAATTGGCCGCCTTCGCCACTCGTAACACCCTCGCCGGTCTGCAAACGACGGACGTACGCCGACGGTTTGCGAATACGACGACCGGTCTGCTCCCCCACATCGCTTGCGACGTCGGACGCGTCTGCTGCGTCGGGATCGTCGGCGGCGATGTCCTCTGCCCGGAACGTCAACGGCTCGACCGTCGGTGTTGTGTGTGTAGAGGGCGATTTGGGCTGCTCCCCCTGCGGTGTAGGACGTTCAGGTGAAGCCGGAGGAGGTGGGGTGGAGGTGGTATGTGGCTCAGAGGTGCGTGCGCTTCCATTTTGCGTTGTTTTTCCTTTTTCCTTGCTGCTTGGGACGGAGACGTTGCTCTCGTCCCTCTCCCCCGGGAACTCGGTCTCCTCGTCGAAGCGAACGTTTCGCTCGACGGTCACTGTGCCTTTCTTTGGCCAGTAGACCTTATGACTGTCGGGCGTCTCCATACTCGGCCCGACCCACTTCGCCTCGACTCCGCGCTCGTCAAGCTTCGAGCCGCTGTACACGCGTACCCAGACCCTGCAACCGAATTTCCGTGCGTGACTCAGGTCGGGCTTCTCGCCCGTCATGACTTCGTACGGTGATTTTGGTGCGGTCTTTTTCGTCGGTGTGTGGTTGCGAAGCCATACGACGTACATGACGGCGAGGCCCCAGAAGGATTTTGGGAGCCCGCTCGCGAGTAGCAGGGCGCGCATCTGCCCGGCGATGGTGCCGTTGAGGCGTTCGGCGGCGCCGTTGAGCTGTGGCGTGTCGTGCGGGGTGAGCTGGCGGTTCGTGCCTTTCGACGCGAGGTGTTTGTCGAATAGACCGCCGGTGTATTCCTTGCCACGGTCCGTTCCAAAAACCTTGATGTCGACGCCGTGCTGCGTCTTCATCGACGCTTCGAAGTCGCGGTAGTGGCCGAGCGTTTCCGCCTCCGTCTTGCCTTTCTGCAGGTAGACGCACACGAGGTCGGAATTGTCGTCGAGGAACGTGCCGTAGTATTTATACCCTCCGCGTGCAGTGACTCGTGTCGGTCCCCAAAGGTCTCCGGAGACGAAATCTCCTGGCTTCTTCGAGCGCGGGTCGCGGTGCTTTTTAGAAATTCGGACGCCCTTCATTTTAGCTCGAACGCATACCTCGCACTGCACGATTGGTGTGCTGAGGTCGACTTCGAAGCTGAGAGCTGAGCCGTTGCGCGCCATCGTCTCGATGGTGCTGTGCGCGATGTGGCCGAGCCGCTCGTGAGCTTCGGTACGTGTGAGGGGTTTACGCGCGGATTTCGCGTGCGCATGGGACGCTGCCACCACAGCGTGCTCCGGTCGCCAAGTGTATAAAAGCTTTTTTCGATGCAAAATATAAGGTTGAGGTGCAAGCGTTGAAGTTGAGCACAGATAGCAGGTTGAGCACTGAGTGTCAGGGGAACCGCCCGTCCGTCCGTCCATCCGTCCGTCCGTCCGGCTCCGGCCCATCGCACTGCCCCGCTTCCTCGTCCGATCCTTCGTCCGGCCTCCGGACTCGCACCCCAGCCTGCGCCTCCATCCGGAACGTCACCTCCCGTCCCTCCGGACTCTGTTCCCTTCCGTCCGTCCGGCCGCTCTCACTGGCACGTGCTGTGTGATCAAGCTCGAGACCTCTGCCGATCCCTCCGGACACGTGCTACTGGCTAGTACTTAAAAGACCTCGCCTAGCGTGAGAATCCTCATCCTTTCTTCTCTTCGGATTCTCCCGCTAGGTGCGTATTCTAGAAACCTGTATTTAGTACCATTCAATTGAGTTGCTTCGGATTCTCCCGCTAGTCTCCCGCGCTCTGCGCCGAGCTGAGGTTGCCCTTACAGCAGAAGAAAGGATCTAAGGGATCAACTGGTCAAGATTGCGAAGTTCGGTGTAGACTCGGACTCGGACTGCTACGCTAGCGCTCCGGCCTCCCCGACTTCCAACCTCGACCCCTCCTCCTTGATGGACGCTCCGACGCCCGGAAGCGGGTCCGCGCCACCCGAGCTCCCGGATGTTTACATCCCGGAACCGGCTGCCGACCCCGAATCCCGGCTGACCGCGGTCGAAGGCTCTCTCGCAAACATCGAAGCCCTACTCCTCCGCGTTTTACACAACAACCAAAATCCACCCGCGACTGCCCCCGTCCCTGCCGCTCCGGCTCCGGCGGTGGGTCCAGACTTTACCACCCTCACCCCCGCAGCAAAATCGGTTCTCCGACCGAACCCCCCGGCCGTCTTCGACGGCGACCGGACCCAAGGACGGATGTTCCTCCACTCCGTCCTCACATACCTCCGACTGGTTCCGGAAGCCTTCATGGTCCACGGACAGCTCGTCGAGGAAAAACTCGTGCGGTACGCCATGTCCTTTATGGCGCGAGACGCGGCCGGACGATGGGCCGAACGACAGTCCGCAATCGTTCCGTTCCCATTCCCGTCCTGGGCGGAATTCGAGTCCGAGTTCCGGCTCCGGTTCGTCGAGGAAAACGAGCAAGACCAAGCTCTCCTCCGGCTGGAGACCCACAGCTACTACCAGGGCTCCCGCGACGTTTACCGGTACACGGACGACTTCGAGGAACTCACCGCCACGGCCGGGTACACGGATCCGCTCGTCCGCGTCACCAAGTACCGAGCGGGGCTCGACCCGAGGATCAACGCAGCGATCACCACGTCCGGAACCGCTCCGGCGCTGCTAGACTACGCCGGATGGCGTCTCCGCGCCTTCCGTCAGTACGACGCCCTCGCCCGAGTCCGAGCGGGAGCACCTCCGACTCGCGCCCCGGCTCCGGCCGCACGCCCTCGCACTGGGACGTTCCTCCCAGTCCCCTCCTTCACGCCTGCTCCCAAAGCCGCGCCGGCGCCCGCCCTTCCGCCTGGCATTCCGATGGAAGTTGACCGGACCCGCGCGCGCTTCGCACCGCGCGCTTGCTTCCGGTGCGGTGCGTCCGGACACCTCGCCCGAGACTGCCCGACTCCCTCGGACGTCCGGCACGCAGACGTCCTGGACGAGGTCGTCCGTCAACTCGGAGACGACCTCCTCGGAGAGCTCTTCGCGCGCCTCTCTACTACCGCCGGGCTTCCGACCGAGCCGGACGCCGGAGACGCGGAGCCGGAGGGTTTTCCGGACGCGGTCGAGTGAGCGGTGCGCCCTCGGTCGCGTCCCCTAATCGTTACTCCTGCCTGTACAAAGATATACCCAATAAATCAGCAGTTGAAACGAAAGACGCACCCCCTGCTCCGGTTTCCGCCCCCCGGCCGGAGCCCCCTATTCCCGCCCCGGAGGCAAAAACCCCTTCCATTCCCCGCGTCCACCGTCCGAGATGGGAACGCAAACTGCCCCGGCAGTACGTTATTGATTCCGTGGAGGGCCGGAACTCCCTGCACATTCCGTTGGAGATGCAGTCGGTAGAAACCGCGGCTAAGGTGTCCGTGAAAGGTCTGGTCGACTGCGGAGCGACCGGAGACTTCATTGACTCGGAGTACGTGATCTCCCGCAACCTTCCCGTCCGGAAGCTCTCCCAGCCTATCCCGGTCCTCAACGTCGACGGCACACCCAATGCATCCGGAGGCATTACGGGCGTAGTCGATATGGTCGTCAACTACAAGGGTCACTCGGAACGCATCCAACTCGCCGTGACGCGGCTCGGGAAGCAGCACGTCATCCTCGGTTACTCCTGGCTTCAGAAACACAACCCGGAGATCGACTGGGAAACCAAGGAAGTCCGGATGACCCGCTGCCCGACCAGCTGCAGCACCTGCCGAGACGAGCTTCGCGCCGTCCGTCGCAGCGCGAAGATCTCCGCCGCGATCCTCCGACAGCTCCGCGAAGGCCCCGTCCCGTCTATCTGTGCCATTGACTCGGAGGAGTGGTGCGGAGACGACGGGTACGATCCGGATGGCGACGGAGACGACTGTCCGGACCTCACTCCGGACCCGGACGAAGACGACGATGACGAGCTAGAAGAAGGCGACCGGATCCTCTACACCGCGTTCGCTCCGGCCGAGGAAATCCGCGCCGGGAGCACCGTCTCCCAACGGCTCGCGGAGGCCTTCGCCCGGAACTCGGCCCCGCCTGGGACCTCGGTTCCGACCTGGGTCGAGGACTTCTCCGACGTCTTTGACAAGGAGTCGTTCGACGCGTTACCGGAGCGCCGGACGTGGGACCACGCCATCGAACTCGTCCCGGACGCAAAGCCGGCCAACTGCAAGGTCTACCCGATCTCCCCCCTCGAGCAGAAGGAACTCGATGCGTTCATCGAGGATGGGCTGAGCACCGGCCGGATCCGTCCGTCCAAGTCCCCGATGGCGTCTCCGGTCTTCTTCATCAAGAAGAAGGACGGAAGCCTCCGGTTCGTCCAGGACTACCGAGCGCTCAACGCGATGACCGTGAAGAACCGATACCCGCTCCCGCTGATTAACGACCTCATTAACCGCCTAAAGGGAGCCCGGTTCTTCACAAAACTCGACGTCCGGTGGGGCTTCAACAACGTCCGGATCCGGGGAGGCGACGAGTGGAAGGCCGCGTTCCGTACCAACCGAGGACTCTTCGAGCCCCTGGTGATGTACTTCGGCCTCACCAACTCCCCGGCCACGTTCCAGACGATGATGAACGACATCTTCCAAGACCTCATCCTGTCCGGAGACGTCATGGTATACCTTGACGACATCCTCATCGCTCACTCCGATCTCGCGCGCCACCGAGAGATCGTCCGAGAAGTCCTCCGGCGGCTCCGGGCGCACAAGCTTTACCTCCGGCCGGAGAAGTGCGAGTTCGAGAAGTCGTCGATCGAGTACCTCGGCGTCATCATCTCGCACAACCACGTCGAGATGGACCCGGTCAAGGTCGCCGGAGTCGCCGCCTGGCCGGCTCCGGAGAACCGGAAGGACGTGCAGCAGTTCCTCGGCTTCACGAACTTCTACCGGAGATTCATCCGGGCTTTCTCGGACATCGCGCGGCCCCTCTTCGACCTCACCAAGAAGAGCGTCGCTTGGACCTGGACCGCTGCCGCGGCTGCCGCCTTCCAAGCCCTCAAGGATGCGGTAACCGCGGAGCCCGTCTTGGTCCTGCCCGACGAGTCGCGTCCATACCGGGTCGAGGCGGACAGCTCCGACTACGCCACCGGAGCCGTCCTGTCTCAGCCGGACGCGAACGGGAAGTGGCATCCGGTCGCGTTTTACTCCAAAAGTCTGAGTGACGTCCAGCGCAACTACGAGATCCATGACAAGGAGATGCTTGCGATCATCCGGGCCTTAGAGGAGTGGCGACACTTCCTCGAAGGTACGCAGCACCCGGTCGAGATCTGGACGGACCACAAAAACTTGGAGTACTTCCGGAAGGCGCAGAACTTGAACCGGAGGCAGGCGCGGTGGTCCCTGTACCTGTCCCGGTTTGACTTCGCGCTCCACCACCAGCCCGGACGCCTCATGGGCCGTCCGGACGCGCTGTCCCGCCGTCCGGACCACGGAGTGGGCTCGGACAACACGGACGTTACCCTTCTTCGCCCGGACTTGTTCCACGTCCGCGCACTGGAAGGTGTCGTGGTGGCCGGACCCGAGGTCCCCCTCCTTCGTGACGTCCGGGAGGCCTTCACGGGTGAGCCGGACCTTGAGGACCCCGTCGCGCTTGTCGCGCGAGAACTCCTCAAGAACCGGAACGTCCGCCCCCCCCGGTCGTCCGAGTGGCGTGTCGCAGAAGGGCTCCTTTACTACCGCGGTAAGGTCGTCGTACCGCGGAATAAGGACCTCCGGCGCCGAATCATCGCCCTGCACCACGACACCCGGGTCGCCGGACACGCCGGACGCTTCAAAACCCTCGAGCTCATCTCCCGGAATTACTGGTGGCCCCAGCTGTCCCGTCACGTCGGCCAATACGTCCGGACCTGCGATCCATGCAACCGGACGAAGGCGCTTCGGAAGCTGCCCCACGGAGAGCTCCACCCGACCGAAATCCCGGAAGAACGTTGGGACACCGTCTCGGTGGACTTCATCGTCGAGCTCCCAGACGCGCACGGGTTCGACGCGGTCATGGTCGTAGTCGACGTCCTGGGTAAGCGGGCCCATTTCAACGAGTGCCACACCGGCCTTGGCGCGGTCGGAGCCGCTCGGCTCTACTACCGGAACGTCTGGAGGCACCACGGAACCCCCCGGAAATACATCTCCGACCGTGGGCCGCAGTTCGTCGCGGAGTTCACCACGGAACTGTGGCGCCTCATCGGGATAGAACCAGCGACCTCCACCGCCTACCACCCGCAGACCGATGGCCAGACCGAACGCGTCAATCAGGAACTCGAGCAGTTCGTCCGGATCTTCACGAACTACAAACAAGACGACTGGGACGAGCTCCTCCCGGCCGCGGAGTTCGCGTACAACAACCACGTCCACTCCTCGACGCAGCAAGTCCCGTTCATGACGGACACCGGAAGGCTCCCCCGGATGGGATTTGAGCCCAACGGACTGCGCTCGAACGTGGAATCCGCGAACGAGTTCCGTGACCGGATCGCGTCCGGAGTCTCGGAAGCCAAAGCCGCGCTCGTTAAGGCCAAAGACGAGTTCAAGCTGTACTACGATCGCCGACGCACGCCCGCCCCGGAGATCAAAGTAGGCGACCGAGTCTGGCTAGACGCCTCCGACATCCGGACGACCCGTCCGTCCGTCAAATTCGCGGACAAACGCCTCGGCCCCTTCAAGGTCGTGAAGGTTGTCGGAAAGGGTGCGTACAAGCTCGAGCTCCCCCCCCGGTACTCCCAGCTCCACCCGGTCTTTCCGGTGGTGAAACTCCAGCTCGCGGAACCGGACCCGTTCCCCGGACGCCCCCGGAACGACGAACCCCCACCCGTCCTTCAGACGGACGACGAGGTTCAATGGGAGGTCGAGGAGATCCTAGAAGCGAAGGTCCGTTATGGCAGCCTCTGGTACATGGTGCGGTGGAAAGGCTACGGCCCGGAACACAATAAATGGGTAAAGCACTCCGACGTCTTCGCTCGAGACGCCATCGAGGCCTACTATCGCCGCTACCCCAACGCCCCGCGCCGGATCGCCTCGGCCGCTTTCGACTCGCTCTCGTTCCGGAGGCGCGACGCCCAGGTCCGATTCATGCGTCGGGACGCCGCATTCCAAGGGGGGGTGATGTCAGGGGAACCGCCCGTCCGTCCGTCCATCCGTCCGTCCGTCCGGCTCCGGCCCATCGCACTGCCCCGCTTCCTCGTCCGATCCTTCGTCCGGCCTCCGGACTCGCACCCCAGCCTGCGCCTCCATCCGGAACGTCACCTCCCGTCCCTCCGGACTCTGTTCCCTTCCGTCCGTCCGGCCGCTCTCACTGGCACGTGCTGTGTGATCAAGCTCGAGACCTCTGCCGATCCCTCCGGACACGTGCTACTGGCTAGTACTTAAAAGACCTCGCCTAGCGTGAGAATCCTCATCCTTTCTTCTCTTCGGATTCTCCCGCTAGGTGCGTATTCTAGAAACCTGTATTTAGTACCATTCAATTGAGTTGCTTCGGATTCTCCCGCTAGTCTCCCGCGCTCTGCGCCGAGCTGAGGTTGCCCTTACAAACATGGGGCGATCATTTTACCTGGCTAGAAGTTCGGTATGGGCTTGACATCAACAATGTCACTCATATCCGGCTTTTATATCACCTCGGCACAATCAATACCCAACTTACTTTCTTTGTGGAGTCATGGAACCAGCACCACATTCAGATTCGGAATGGGGCTAATCGGTCCCCCACTGACATGTTTGGTTTTGATATGTATGTCAATGGTGTTCACGGAGATCAGCTTCCTCAGGAAGAAGAGGATCTCGGCAAAGACGAATTGGAGGTGTATGGAATCGACTGGCAGGGCCTTCATGACAATAATATCCTCCGCTCACAGGCCCAGAACAATTCTACCACAGAAGGCTCAAGCTCTTGGGTAGGCCACACTGGACCCCCTGATCTCAGCCAGGTCATTGTACAGCCTCCTGTGGGAACTCTCACAGAAGAGGAGGCAACTGATTTGTATAACTCATTTTCACATCTCATTGGAAGTGCTGAAGATGGTGATATTATATTACTTTGGAGCCAAGCACTTGCTCATGTTCGTGTATTATACCCTGATGTATTTTGAATTTTGATTGGAAATCGACAGAAATCATGTGGAACGATACTAAACTGCAGTTAATAATAGTAAACTATGGATGACAGGTGGCAGATCAAGAATGATCGTAGTTGTTGATGGCAAATCAAGGATGACTGCAGTTAATGGTGGTCAAATGAAGGAAAATGCTGCCATTGGCTGGAATAACATGATTTTGATTGCATTTGACCATGATTGAACCATGGTTGGACCATGGTTTGACCATGATAGAATACCAAAAAATGATAATTCTCAGGATTGTCGTTCTGCATGCTCAACTACTCAAGTCTCGTACTAAACCTAGCAGATCTCGTCCCAAACCTCATAATTCTCGTTCTCAACCTCAAACTGCAACCTCAGGGCTCTATATCCATAATCTCGTACTGCATGCTCAACCTCCCAATCACTAATTATAACCTCAGATCTACAAGCTCAACCTGCTAAAATCATGTAACCTCAGTGCTCAACCTGTTAAAATCATGTAACCTCAGTGTAAGGGCAACCTCAGCTCGGCGCAGAGCGCGGGAGACTAGCGGGAGAATCCGAAGCAACTCAATTGAATGGTACTAAATACAGGTTTCTAGAATACGCACCTAGCGGGAGAATCCGAAGAGAAGAAAGGATGAGGATTCTCACGCTAGGCGAGGTCTTTTAAGTACTAGCCAGTAGCACGTGTCCGGAGGGATCGGCAGAGGTCTCGAGCTTGATCACACAGCACGTGCCAGTGAGAGCGGCCGGACGGACGGAAGGGAACAGAGTCCGGAGGGACGGGAGGTGACGTTCCGGATGGAGGCGCAGGCTGGGGTGCGAGTCCGGAGGCCGGACGAAGGATCGGACGAGGAAGCGGGGCAGTGCGATGGGCCGGAGCCGGACGGACGGACGGATGGACGGACGGACGGGCGGTTCCCCTGACATCACCCCCCCCTTGGAATGCGGCGTCCCGACGCATGAATCGGACCTGGGCGTCGCGCCTCCGGAACGAGAGCGAGTCGAAAGCGGCCGAGGCGATCCGGCGCGGGGCGTTGGGGTAGCGGCGATAGTAGGCCTCGATGGCGTCTCGAGCGAAGACGTCGGAGTGCTTTACCCATTTATTGTGTTCCGGGCCGTAGCCTTTCCACCGCACCATGTACCAGAGGCTGCCATAACGGACCTTCGCTTCTAGGATCTCCTCGACCTCCCATTGAACCTCGTCGTCCGTCTGAAGGACGGGTGGGGGTTCGTCGTTCCGGGGGCGTCCGGGGAACGGGTCCGGTTCCGCGAGCTGGAGTTTCACCACCGGAAAGACCGGGTGGAGCTGGGAGTACCGGGGGGGGAGCTCGAGCTTGTACGCACCCTTTCCGACAACCTTCACGACCTTGAAGGGGCCGAGGCGTTTGTCCGCGAATTTGACGGACGGACGGGTCGTCCGGATGTCGGAGGCGTCTAGCCAGACTCGGTCGCCTACTTTGATCTCCGGGGCGGGCGTGCGTCGGCGATCGTAGTACAGCTTGAACTCGTCTTTGGCCTTAACGAGCGCGGCTTTGGCTTCCGAGACTCCGGACGCGATCCGGTCACGGAACTCGTTCGCGGATTCCACGTTCGAGCGCAGTCCGTTGGGCTCAAATCCCATCCGGGGGAGCCTTCCGGTGTCCGTCATGAACGGGACTTGCTGCGTCGAGGAGTGGACGTGGTTGTTGTACGCGAACTCCGCGGCCGGGAGGAGCTCGTCCCAGTCGTCTTGTTTGTAGTTCGTGAAGATCCGGACGAACTGCTCGAGTTCCTGATTGACGCGTTCGGTCTGGCCATCGGTCTGCGGGTGGTAGGCGGTGGAGGTCGCTGGTTCTATCCCGATGAGGCGCCACAGTTCCGTGGTGAACTCCGCGACGAACTGCGGCCCACGGTCGGAGATGTATTTCCGGGGGGTTCCGTGGTGCCTCCAGACGTTCCGGTAGTAGAGCCGAGCGGCTCCGACCGCGCCAAGGCCGGTGTGGCACTCGTTGAAATGGGCCCGCTTACCCAGGACGTCGACTACGACCATGACCGCGTCGAACCCGTGCGCGTCTGGGAGCTCGACGATGAAGTCCACCGAGACGGTGTCCCAACGTTCTTCCGGGATTTCGGTCGGGTGGAGCTCTCCGTGGGGCAGCTTCCGAAGCGCCTTCGTCCGGTTGCATGGATCGCAGGTCCGGACGTATTGGCCGACGTGACGGGACAGCTGGGGCCACCAGTAATTCCGGGAGATGAGCTCGAGGGTTTTGAAGCGTCCGGCGTGTCCGGCGACCCGGGTGTCGTGGTGCAGGGCGATGATTCGGCGCCGGAGGTCCTTATTCCGCGGTACGACGACCTTACCGCGGTAGTAAAGGAGCCCTTCTGCGACACGCCACTCGGACGACCGGGGGGGGCGGACGTTCCGGTTCTTGAGGAGTTCTCGCGCGACAAGCGCGACGGGGTCCTCAAGGTCCGGCTCACCCGTGAAGGCCTCCCGGACGTCACGAAGGAGGGGGACCTCGGGTCCGGCCACCACGACACCTTCCAGTGCGCGGACGTGGAACAAGTCCGGGCGAAGAAGGGTAACGTCCGTGTTGTCCGAGCCCACTCCGTGGTCCGGACGGCGGGACAGCGCGTCCGGACGGCCCATGAGGCGTCCGGGCTGGTGGTGGAGCGCGAAGTCAAACCGGGACAGGTACAGGGACCACCGCGCCTGCCTCCGGTTCAAGTTCTGCGCCTTCCGGAAGTACTCCAAGTTTTTGTGGTCCGTCCAGATCTCGACCGGGTGCTGCGTACCTTCGAGGAAGTGTCGCCACTCCTCTAAGGCCCGGATGATCGCAAGCATCTCCTTGTCATGGATCTCGTAGTTGCGCTGGACGTCACTCAGACTTTTGGAGTAAAACGCGACCGGATGCCACTTCCCGTTCGCGTCCGGCTGAGACAGGACGGCTCCGGTGGCGTAGTCGGAGCTGTCCGCCTCGACCCGGTATGGACGCGACTCGTCGGGCAGGACCAAGACGGGCTCCGCGGTTACCGCATCCTTGAGGGCTTGGAAGGCGGCAGCCGCGGCAGCGGTCCAGGTCCAAGCGACGCTCTTCTTGGTGAGGTCGAAGAGGGGCCGCGCGATGTCCGAGAAAGCCCGGATGAATCTCCGGTAGAAGTTCGTGAAGCCGAGGAACTGCTGCACGTCCTTCCGGTTCTCCGGAGCCGGCCAGGCGGCGACTCCGGCGACCTTGACCGGGTCCATCTCGACGTGGTTGTGCGAGATGATGACGCCGAGGTACTCGATCGACGACTTCTCGAACTCGCACTTCTCCGGCCGGAGGTAAAGCTTGTGCGCCCGGAGCCGCCGGAGGACTTCTCGGACGATCTCTCGGTGGCGCGCGAGATCGGAGTGAGCGATGAGGATGTCGTCAAGGTATACCATGACGTCTCCGGACAGGATGAGGTCTTGGAAGATGTCGTTCATCATCGTCTGGAACGTGGCCGGGGAGTTGGTGAGGCCGAAGTACATCACCAGGGGCTCGAAGAGTCCTCGGTTGGTACGGAACGCGGCCTTCCACTCGTCGCCTCCCCGGATCCGGACGTTGTTGAAGCCCCACCGGACGTCGAGTTTTGTGAAGAACCGGGCTCCCTTTAGGCGGTTAATGAGGTCGTTAATCAGCGGGAGCGGGTATCGGTTCTTCACGGTCATCGCGTTGAGCGCTCGGTAGTCCTGGACGAACCGGAGGCTTCCGTCCTTCTTCTTGATGAAGAAGACCGGAGACGCCATCGGGGACTTGGACGGACGGATCCGGCCGGTGCTCAGCCCATCCTCGATGAACGCATCGAGTTCCTTCTGCTCGAGGGGGGAGATCGGGTAGACCTTGCAGTTGGCCGGCTTTGCGTCCGGGACGAGTTCGATGGCGTGGTCCCACGTCCGGCGCTCCGGTAACGCGTCGAACGACTCCTTGTCAAAGACGTCGGAGAAGTCCTCGACCCAGGTCGGAACCGAGGTCCCAGGCGGGGCCGAGTTCCGGGCGAAGGCCTCCGCGAGCCGTTGGGAGACGGTGCTCCCGGCGCGGATTTCCTCGGCCGGAGCGAACGCGGTGTAGAGGATCCGGTCGCCTTCTTCTAGCTCGTCATCGTCGTCTTCGTCCGGGTCCGGAGTGAGGTCCGGACAGTCGTCTCCGTCGCCATCCGGATCGTACCCGTCGTCTCCGCACCACTCCTCCAAGTCAATGGCACAGATAGACGGGACGGGACCTTCGCGGAGCTGTCGGAGGATCGCGGCGGAGATCTTCGCGCTGCGACGGACGGCGCGAAGCTCGTCTCGGCAGGTGCCGCAGCTGGTCGGACAGCGGGTCATCCGGACTTCCTTGGTTTCCCAGTCGATCTCCGGGTTGTGTTTCTGAAGCCAGGAGTAACCGAGGATGACGTGCTGCTTCCCGAGCCGCGTCACGGCGAGTTGGATGCGTTCCGAGTGACCCTTGTAGTTGACGACCATATCGACTACGCCCGTAATGCCTCCGGATGCATTGGGTGTGCCGTCGACGTTGAGGACCGGGATAGGCTGGGAGAGCTTCCGGACGGGAAGGTTGCGGGAGATCACGTACTCCGAGTCAATGAAGTCTCCGGTCGCTCCGCAGTCGACCAGACCTTTCACGGACACCTTAGCCGCGGTTTCTACCGACTGCATCTCCAACGGAATGTGCAGGGAGTTCCGGCCCTCCATGGAATCAATAACGTACTGCCGGGGCAGTTTGCGTTCCCATCTCGGACGGTGGACGCGGGGAATGGAAGGGGTTTTTGCCTCCGGGGCGGGAATAGGGGGCTCCGGCCGGGGGGCGGAAACCGGAGCAGGGGGTGCGTCTTTCGTTTCAACTGCTGATTTATTGGGTATATCTTTGTACAGGCAGGAGTAACGATTAGGGGACGCGACCGAGGGCGCACCGCTCACTCGACCGCGTCCGGAAAACCCTCCGGCTCCGCGTCTCCGGCGTCCGGCTCGGTCGGAAGCCCGGCGGTAGTAGAGAGGCGCGCGAAGAGCTCTCCGAGGAGGTCGTCTCCGAGTTGACGGACGACCTCGTCCAGGACGTCTGCGTGCCGGACGTCCGAGGGAGTCGGGCAGTCTCGGGCGAGGTGTCCGGACGCACCGCAGCGGAAGCAAGCGCGCGGTGCGAAGCGCGCGCGGGTCCGGTCAACTTCCATCGGAATGCCAGGCGGAAGGGCGGGCGCCGGCGCGGCTTTGGGAGCAGGCGTGAAGGAGGGGACTGGGAGGAACGTCCCAGTGCGAGGGCGTGCGGCCGGAGCCGGGGCGCGAGTCGGAGGTGCTCCCGCTCGGACGCGGGCGAGGGCGTCGTACTGACGGAAGGCGCGGAGACGCCATCCGGCATAGTCTAGCAGCGCCGGAGCGGTTCCGGACGTGGTGATCGCTGCGTTGATCCTCGGGTCGAGCCCCGCTCGGTACTTGGTGACGCGGACAAGCGGATCCGTGTACCCGGCCGTGGCGGTGAGTTCCTCGAAGTCGTCCGTGTACCGGTAAACGTCGCGGGAGCCCTGGCAGTAGCTGTGGGTCTCCAGCCGGAGGAGGGCTTGGTCTTGCTCGTTTTCCTCGACGAACCGGAGCCGGAACTCGGACTCGAATTCCGCCCAGGACGGGAATGGGAACGGAACGATTGCGGACTGTCGTTCGGCCCATCGTCCGGCCGCGTCTCGCGCCATAAAGGACATGGCGTACCGCACGAGTTTTTCCTCGACGAGCTGTCCGTGGACCATGAAGGCTTCCGGAACCAGTCGGAGGTATGTGAGGACGGAGTGGAGGAACATCCGTCCTTGGGTCCGGTCGCCGTCGAAGACGGCCGGGGGGTTCGGTCGGAGAACCGATTTTGCTGCGGGGGTGAGGGTGGTAAAGTCTGGACCCACCGCCGGAGCCGGAGCGGCAGGGACGGGGGCAGTCGCGGGTGGATTTTGGTTGTTGTGTAAAACGCGGAGGAGTAGGGCTTCGATGTTTGCGAGAGAGCCTTCGACCGCGGTCAGCCGGGATTCGGGGTCGGCAGCCGGTTCCGGGATGTAAACATCCGGGAGCTCGGGTGGCGCGGACCCGCTTCCGGGCGTCGGAGCGTCCATCAAGGAGGAGGGGTCGAGGTTGGAAGTCGGGGAGGCCGGAGCGCTAGCGTAGCAGTCCGAGTCCGAGTCTACACCGAACTTCGCAATCTTGACCAGTTGATCCCTTAGATCCTTTCTTCTGCTGTAAGGGCAACCTCAGCTCGGCGCAGAGCGCGGGAGACTAGCGGGAGAATCCGAAGCAACTCAATTGAATGGTACTAAATACAGGTTTCTAGAATACGCACCTAGCGGGAGAATCCGAAGAGAAGAAAGGATGAGGATTCTCACGCTAGGCGAGGTCTTTTAAGTACTAGCCAGTAGCACGTGTCCGGAGGGATCGGCAGAGGTCTCGAGCTTGATCACACAGCACGTGCCAGTGAGAGCGGCCGGACGGACGGAAGGGAACAGAGTCCGGAGGGACGGGAGGTGACGTTCCGGATGGAGGCGCAGGCTGGGGTGCGAGTCCGGAGGCCGGACGAAGGATCGGACGAGGAAGCGGGGCAGTGCGATGGGCCGGAGCCGGACGGACGGACGGATGGACGGACGGACGGGCGGTTCCCCTGACAATGTTGCACTGACCTGGGCTGTGACATCAACCCAGAGTCGCTCAATGCGAACATTATGAACACTTCTAAAGAGTAGAAATCAGTCCAGAAACAAAAAGCAGTTGTGGATTGAGCTACCGTTGATAAGCCATGAATTTGCCAACACCTGAAAATTAATGTTTTCTGGATTTCCATTGCGGATACATGCGCATCTGGGTCTATGATGAGTCCCAAGTCAGTAGACCTGGAACTACACGCTAGAAACCAAATCCGGAATCAGTTGCGGATGAGTATCCAGAAACACACGTACTGGGTGCCTCCGACTAATATGCCGCTGGTTCTGGATCCTACTGCCGTACTATGGGCAGGAGGTTGCGGATAGTCCAAACGAACATTGGGGAATAAAATATCCATTCTGTGCCTATTTTGTGGAGCTCAAAGCAAGTGCATCTTGAATGAGTTTCAACATTGTTTGTCCATACTTGTACCAATGAGGCGACGTGTTTGACCACATGAAACCTTTCAGACCGGGACGGGCCAGATCCGGATGTGGTGTCATACACCCATCAAATATTGATCGGCTTAATATGGCAACCGAGTTCGAACCCAATTTAGGAAGAAGGTCCTTACTTGAGCTATGAAGGGGACCAGGGTGTCTAATTGTAGGCAGAAGACCCAAGGTTCCGGATTTCCAAGAATCCTTCGAGGGGCACAAGTAGTGCGCCCAAGAAATCCAGAATACTAGGACCACTCGGGTGCTAAGTCAGGGCCCCGATCGCGTCAGAAATAAATCAGACAAATAGGGAGCCTGCTCAACCATGTTCCACCTCGACGGGTAGACGGTCTAGGGTAGCTCTTGGGCTATACACAAGTTCAGGGTGTCTGTAAAGAGGCATTTTGAAGGGCTATCCAATCCAACCACAATGTCTTGAGGGACTAATCCAGAACTAACATTTTCAGGATCTAAAATAATCAGTCAGCAAGCTTGGTGATCGTTATTTCATATTCTTGAGTCACGGACATGGTTACACCGACGATTAATGTATTATGTTTGTAGAGTTATTTTTAGATGTACAGTATATAAGGTGGGCAGCTTGTAGGGAGAAGGCACGGACTCCTACCTGGAAACATAAAGCGGAGAGACTAGCGGTCTGCTCCAGCGAGTACAGAAGGGCGGAACCACCGGCTTGATTCATCGAGGCTGTCCTTGGGGGCATGCTTGTATTTTCGAGTTATTATCAATCTATCAGCTTTTTCGGGATATTCCCTTGTGTGTTCTGCGTGTACGTGTGTGTGTGTTCTATGTGATCCTGCGTGTACATGTACGTGTCCTGTGTGTTCTGCGTGTTACTTGTGTATGTCCTATGTGTTTTGTGTGTCCTACGTGTGTTCCGGATTTGTTGCGTGTTGCGTGTCAAATTGGTTCACTGCTCCTGTCTTACGAGGTTAGAGTGGGTGACCCAGAGTTGCAAAACTATAAATTGAACCATTGTCTGCGGACAATCCTGGATTTGCTTGCTGCGATCCGCAAATATTAAACAACTGTTCCCATGTATCTTCTATCAGTACACAAAGACCCATACTCGGTTGCACTCTCTGGGATTGCATCCGGAATCACTAGTGGAGTTTGGTTGGTTGTTGTTTCAGGGATTTGTGTTGGTTTCAGGATTTGTGAATCCCGAACTAGAGCACACTTCTCCATTGCATTCAGCCTGTCGGATTTGCATTGTAGTGAATTTCACCCATAGACTGCTGGCACATGTTTCACCATCCCCATATATAAGAGCCTCTGTAAGTCCCACAGTGGTTTTCCATCCAGGCAGCGACATATAGATTTTCTGCACCATGGTCCCCGCGCATCTGGGATGGGACACTATGCACATTTGCAGCATTCAGAAATAGCTCCAAAACTGTATCAGCTGTATTGATGTCGCTCGCCCGCAGGCCTGTGATAAGGCATGAATACCCATCAATGAAGCCATGGATAACAATGCCCCAGCGAATCAGACCTAGCCCCAGAAACATGACGAAATCAATATGCTAAAGGAAAGGAAAAACTCACCATGCTGGCCATCATGGTGCCAGAGGGAATTCGGACCAAGGACACGATAGTCATGTTGACAGATACAGATGCACTCAAATATCCACCGCACTGGGTCAATGCGAAGTGGGGACTGGTGAATCCGCTCAATTACAACGCGATGGCTGAGTCGACGAAGCATATGCCAATGGCTGAGCTGCCATTAATAATCCCAATAAGGCACATACTTTCAACCAGTTGACCAAAGAGAGGGGAGATGTTTTCCCCTTTCACTTCCACTATGTCGCAATAGGTTTGGCATTGACCAGCCAGTTGACAAGCGGCCTCCTCCAGAAGGCACAGTATGGAATACACCAATTTCCCTAAGCTGCACATTATGGTGTTGCCCCACTCAAAGTCTTCTTGTTGGGGATCCCACCACATAATGGAGATTTCCTGCCAAGCACCTCTTTTCGTGATGGCCTCCAAGTGGTGAAATTTAGAGGTATATTGTTGTGGCCACAAAGTTGGGTCATCTTCACCATAGCGCATGTCTGAACACAGTCAGCATTGGTTGTGAAATATGTTTTGGCCTCAATGTGAATGGTGGCACCTACCATTGTGCCTGCCATTTGGATTGCAGTTCCTCAGCAAGTTAACAGACATTTTGAGAAAACAAAAAGAGCTAGACTTGAAAGTCCAGCACACTCCAGACTTGGAGTCTGGTTGCTGAGTGCAGTGGGTTTGTAGGCAGAGTGATGCTAAGTAGAGTAGAAGCGAGAGTTGAGTCAGAGTTGTTGACCAAAGAGATCACATGGGTATGCTGACTAAGTCAAAAAAATTATTTGAGAATAGGTGTGCGCTAAGCCTAATTGATACAGCATATAATTGAATTTGTATTTAACTGTGTAACTGTGAAGGCAATGAGTCAATTGTGGTCAATGAAGACAAAGTCATTGTGGAGGGAAGGTTAGAAAAAATGAAAAAAGCAGTCTGGTCCAAAATGTCAAAAGTAATATAATAAAGTGCTACAGGTGGGGATTGAACATGCAACCTTCCAAACGTGAAGTCTAACCTTGCTCAGTGTTAAACGACAGCAGAATTTCCAGCTGCACCATCAGGGCAATAAGTATGTCCCACTGAGATCATCTATTTATTGGATAGGGCTCAAATGTGCAAATCGTCTCAAGTAGGAAGCAAATCAAGTTTATCTTCAGAAACCAAAACTTAGCTTAAACTGAACTGTTAGCACAGCCAAAAGTAAGTAGTGACTTGGAATTCAGCAAATTGTATGACAAGATATTTGCTATGACAGAAAAAGTGGCTAGACATTAGTAATGTAGTTATCAAGTCGTAGTGATTAAAGTTTGAGCAACCTTCAGGTGAGTATCAGTAATGTAATGTCAGAGCTGTAGTGATCAAGGTCAAACCGAACCAAAGCACAGCCCAAAATAATTAACAGCTTGGAGATTATGTGGCAAAACAATTGCAACGAGAGTGAAATATAATTCAGCTATGTATTAGTAATGTAATTATGGATTCATAGTAATTAAAGGTGAATTAAAAAGCCTAGTCAAAATAATTGCAACAGGAGGAAAATATAATTCAACTGAGTATCGGTGATGTAGTGATGGAGTTGTAATGATCATCAAGATAACTTCAGTAGAAGTTGTCTGGATGTTACCTAAATTCAGGCAAGTAGCAGACAATAGAAAGATAGGTGCATAGTTGCAAAGAGTGGGATTTGGCCTGAGTTGGACGATAATCTGGGGGTGCAAAGACATCAGTAGACTTGGCCTGCTTACCAGCTATATACTCTGTGTCGTTGATGTTGTGACTGTCAGCACAAACCATGGTTAACCATGGTTGAGTGATGGGAAACTGTGGTATGTTGATGGGAAACTGTGGTATGCTGATGGGAAACCACAGTATGCTGATGGGAAACCATGGTATGTCAAAGGTGAGCCAAATGGGGAAATCAAAGTGCAACCTGAAACCTGAACCTCAATGAAAAAGGTTTGCCACCATCAGTGGCAACCTGGAAGCTCAATCTCATTGTACAACCTCAATATGTCAGATGTGCAACCTCATACCTCAAACTCAATAATTTACCAAAACCTCAGTTGCTAACCTCAACCTCAAGTCACATGTTGCACCAACCTCGTACCTTCTACCTGTAAAATATAGTTCTGAACCTCATTTCTGAAGTTCATAATTTACAGCGATAAAAGATGTCATACAAGTGGTTAACGGGTAGACGCCGTCGCGCTCTGCGACGCGTAACACGACCTTGCCTGTCTTCGAGTCGGTCAGGACACCGTATCCATTTTCGGCATTACTGAATATAAGGCCGTGCTTGCGCAGTCGAGTGAGGGAAATTAGGCCGGTGGTGCAAGACTCGAGATAGTATGTGTTCGAGAGACGGAATGTCTTCTCGATGTCGCCGTCGTTGCATGCGAACGCGACTGTACCTATCTGCGTGGCGTATTCAATTCCGGACGCGGTCTCGATGCGATACGGCTCGCACGGCCGCATATTAACGAAATTTGCTGTGTTTCCGTCGTAGTGCTGCGACGCGCCTGTGTCGAGAAGGCGGATAGATTTCCCACCAGAGGCGCGAAGTGCTCGGTCGGGGATGGCTGCGGCGACGTATGCGTGCTGTTCGCTAGCGTCAGATGGCTTCTCCTCCGCTGCCGCTGCCTTGCCTTTCCCCTTCGCAGATCCCTTGTCCTTCTTCGGAAGTGGGACACCCTCCATGTCACCACCCGGTTTCCGGCAAACCTCTTTGGTATGACCGGTATATGAGCAGTTGGCGCATCTCGGCTTCTTCGCCTGCTGCGGCTGTTGTTTCTGCTGCTGCTGCTTGTGGCGCTCAAATTTCGCCGCCATAGCCTTTGCCTCCTCGCGCTTGCGATTCGCCTGCGCAACATCGAACTGGATCGCCTCCTTGAGCTGCGCGCGTACGACTTCGAAGTTGAGCGCTGCGCCCATTGTCGCTGCTGTGGTGACGGTGGTAAGGATGGTGGAGCGATATGTGGAGGGCATGGCCTTGATGAGGAAGGCGGCGTAGACGTCGTCGGGGAGCTGTCCGCCGGCGCTGATGTACTCGTTGCGCTTTTTGATGAAGCGGTCAATGACGGCGAGCACGTCTTCGTCCTCGTCACCAGTGCACTCAATTCGGAGAAGATCAACAAGAAGGTCGACCATACCAAGAACGCTCTTGTTCTCGAAGAGTGCGCAAAGCGAGTCCCAAAGTTTGTGGACAGGACGTACGCCAAGGAGCTGCTGGTGCACGTCGTCAGGCCAAGAATTGGTGAGTATGCTCGCAATAGCCGCTTGCTTCTGCAGGTACTCATCCATCCCGTCTTCGTACGTGTCCATTTTTGCTGCGTGTTCGTCCTTCTGATCTTTCGAAGCATCGTCCTTGACGTCAGCAGGCTTGATAGGCTGTTTTACACGACCCATCAAGTGCTTTCGGAAGCCCGGTTGGCCAGTCAGGAGTTCGGCCATCTTCTCCTTGTAGGAGACGAAGTTTGCTCCCCCTTGAGCTAGCTTGGGGGTAGCGTGCTTTCCTGTCGCGCTGGACAGTCCGAATTCCGATGCCATGCCGGTCGGGGTTCAATAACCTGTTAGCGTAGTGCCTCAGTTACAGAGAAAGAGTAACTCCATTAATATATGTAATACCTGTTAGCGTAGTCTACAGGATAGTTAGTAAAGTAAGTAATGAAAGATAATAAATCCACGTACGCCTCAGTTACAGAGAAAGAGTAACTGAGGCTGTGAAGTGTGCCGTAATTTTTATGAAGGAATGAATGTCTTGGTATGACGGGATGAAGGAATGTACGTATGAGGATAAATAGATAAGATAAACCACTAACACAGTGCTTGTCCCAAAAAGGCTTAGGGGTGGAGGCAAAATGTTAACAACTGACCGGCCGAAAGCAGCCATCAGCAGCAACCCAAGTGGGAAGTGTTGAATAAACAAGACCAACATTTAACGCCTCTCTCCCTCTCCCTTCATCACGTCAATCATGATACCCTCCCTGGCTGCCACAATGCTCTTTAGAAACAAAGCCTCAATGGATATCAACACTACACAAGTTCTCTGACCTGAACCAGGGTGCAACAGATATCTCCCGCCGCCCAAACTGTGTACCAATGGTGGCCAAAAGCACAATTGCTTCTTCACCACAGTGTGCAAATACGCATTTCTTAACCTTGCCCTTTACTAACTACCCTTCTCCAGTGTTTTAGAAAGTCCCATCCTGACCTCTACAAATTTTGGGCACCCAGCGTCATTCCCGCTGCTCAACCCCATCTCCTACATGCCCCAGCTCCTGCTCCCCCAGCTATCTCAAACCTGCCTGCCAGTCATTGAAACACCCGTCGGAACACACCAAGAACCGCATGTGCCCACTGCTGCAACAACACTGAACGCACCACCGCCATCCTTTGCACATCTTCTATTCCCTGATCGCCGTGATGGACAGACAATACCTTATGCGCCTACAAACCCCAACTACATCTCTCTGCAACCCTACCCAGCTATCCCTTCTTATTCCACCTACCTTCCTCTTTATGCGAGCTACCACTAGGACTTTTTGTACGCCTTGATATAACTTTGTATAATTTGAAATCAAGGCGGCTTCTTGGCTGAAACTCATTGCCGGTGTTCAGCTGGTTCATCCCAATCGGGAAGGACTTCCCAAAAAGGCGTAGGGCGGATGCGAATTTTTTTGCAACTTGTCTGTACGCATTGTGATCGGGTACGCTGTTTTTCCTCAAGTTTCATCCACATTTCAGATCGGACTTACAAGCACCAGAGGGCCTATTTTAGGGGGTAAAATGGCGCGAAATCTGTGGTTTGCAACCATTTTCCTCCTCGAGCCAGTGACAGGCCAGATGTTCGGGATTTTGGTGGGGTTTCAGGTTGAATTGTGCACACAAGGATCAGACTTTGGGGGTAAAAAGGCCGTCCCGTCGGCAGCTAGGATCGGACTTCACATTTTTTTTTGCATGAAAGTGCCTGCATTTTGCAAGCATTGTGATCGGAGTCGAGGCCCTTTTTTTGACCCAATCTGTACGCATTGGGATCAAACATCTAACCATATACTGTACAATTTCGATCAATTCAGCACTAATCCGGAAATTTCAGTACAATTAAAATCCAAAAGAATTCAGATAAATTGAGAAAAAATTATTGCCGCAATAAAAAAAATGGGCGTGACGCGTGACTGCTGAATTGAATGAAATTGTCCAGTATGCTGGGGGCCTTTGTTGCGAGCGCAGTGAGCAATTCTTGGCTAAAGTGCATGTGACAGCGTACAGGGCTGGGATTGGCATCACTTGGACATAGGTGGCTGACATCCCATCAATTTTGGGCCCTCAGAGAGAAACCCTTCAAACACAACAGTCCCGCATCTTTTTGCCTTGGAAATGTTCCGGATGGGTTCTATTTTGTATTGTGCATCAATTGATACCACTCATGTTGGGGGGTAGCAGAAGTAATGGTCAAGTTTGAGAGGGCCAACCCTAGCTGATTGACCCTAACCCTTTGCTGGGGGTGACACGGCCTCACCTAATATGTCCAAAATTCTGCTTGACATGATTCTGCTGAGTCTTACGCTGCGCGAGCTTCCCCGCGACTCAGCGGATCCATATTAGCCTCAGTTATCTTGAAATGGGAGATTTTGAAATCCTCTCGGCGCATAGTATTCTCGACGCATGCTAAATAGTCGCAGAACAGCGCGATACTACCATGCTGCCCGCAAACTGGCCGTCTTCCACAAAGGACACTCGGCACTTCCAAAATCAGCTTCCTGCGTGGGAAATCAAAGACACTACAACTTAGTCTACAAGTTTTATTTGGAGGTGCTGAAAAGCCGCGCACTCGCAAACTGTCAGCATAGGCAATGAGTGAAGAGGAGGCCTTGATTGAAGCATTGACAGATATGGAGGACTAAATCCCCCTTAAAGATAGACTCCGACCAAGAATATTGCTAGTTTACTTACGCGGTATCAAAAGCGTGGGAATTTTGATTTGAAAGCCTATAAATCGACCCCTATTATAGCCCTTGGCCTATTATAGGGCTTTAAGGCTGGCCTACCTGCGCACATCATAGGCCCATAGGACGAACACTGCAAGTTCAACTTCTTGCCACTATGTTGATGAACAGTGAAAGGTCAGTTTTCATTCGTCTCCGTCAAATATACTAGTCTCTCATCGCCTCCAGATTTCCCTGTCGCAAGCCTGTAAACCAGCCTCCGCCGCTGCACGGTGACCTTGTCGACGGCCGTCCGACCCCAAGGTACATACTCGCTTGGGTCTGCCCTCCTCGTAAATTCTTCGAGAACCTCGGAGGCGGGAAACTCGGGGAAGTGGACTATTGCAACTTCTCAGACGTAGTCGCCCAGAAATGGGTTGCCATGCCTGGTTTTGGGTTCGTTCTGGCCATCTTTCATTCTGGCCCTTTCTTCATGACACGAACTTGCAGTCTCGCCCATGCACCTTTGCCCTACCCAGGCGCAGATGGGAACTTTTACCTCGTCGCAATGTTCAATAGACCCCAAGTGGACCACATCACACGAGTCCGAAATTTGGTTGAAGATCCTCTCATTCAATCCGCGAGAGTCTCGATGGGTGTTGACCAAGATAAATCTCTCGAGGACACCCTACAGTGGTACCGATGGCCGCTGCATTGGCTTGATGCAGAGCAGCGCGAGCGTGAGAGGGTAGAGGGTGAATCCAACTGATGATAACCTCTTCCTGTATGTATATTGGCGCGTCTCAATCGATCTTCGAGGTTGCATAATATTCATTCACTTGAGTTTTGCTAATCATGAATAACTTACTCATTTCCTTCAAGTAGTAAGTAGAAACCCGTAGATGTGTATTTGCTCCGTTTGTAAAATCAATCAAATTTGGATGTCTCGTGTTCACTCTTGTGAGTCCGCGGGTTGGTGTCGGATGTTCAAGTCCTCCGTGTGGGCTGAGGTCAAATATCTGTGAGTTGGAGTGAAATATTTGAAAGTTGAACTCATATTTGTAACTCATTGAACTGAAATATTTTCCGTTAAAATTTGAGAGTACATACTTGAACAGAAATATTTATGAGTGTTCACCTTGATCTTGTATTGTGAAAGCATCTTGTGGCTACTGCAACCCCGGCGATAGCTTGGAGCTTTCGAAAAACTTTAGAGGTAAGCAATCTACTCACAGAGGGACGCGAACGCTGAAAACTTCCATAGATGTTTCTCACTTCGCTTGGACGTGTCATGAAATTCAAACGAGAATAGAATCACTTATCTGTACATGGCTCCTTTATGATTATGGGTACGATCAGCCCCCGAGATTGAGACATATCGCAAACATGCCTTTGGGATGAGCGCGATAAAGAACCATAGTTCGAGGGGCAGCTATGGTATCATCAGAATATAATTTGAATATGTACGAGGGGGGTAAACGATGCATCCGACCCGGGTGAGGGGTTTGGCGCAAGTGGCCGACAAAACGAAAGGCCAGAAGCGTAAATGTCTTCAGGCGACCTTAGCCTCATCTAATGCCTGCAAAATTATCACATGGAGTGCACTTTGAGCATACTAGTGGATCTACTCGCGTGTTGATTGGTAGTAGGCCTACCATTTTGTGATCCAAGGTTCGGATGCGTATCCGGGAGGATATATTTATCCCATAAATATCATACCGAATATCGGGGGCAAATTGTGTTCGACACCCACTGTACATGCGCGAATTGGTTAGTTGAAGGTATGTGTGAGTGAACCGGTTACCGTTCTAAGTATGAGAGCAAAGTCTTACCTGACCCCGTTGCGTGTAACAAAAAACCTTCGTCTCACTTCGCCAGTTCATGCGGGGCTCAATCAACTGGGTGCTGTCTCGGATGAGTATCCGAGTCGGATAGGCTACCGAGACAGGCGACCACTAGCTTAAAAAGTGGAATCCTGCGCCACAACAAAGAAAATTGCCCACCATGTCGACCGACACCACTTCTTCCAACAGAGCAGCTTGGCTTTCAGCCCCCAAGACCAGTCTCGAAGTTGGTCCTGCGCCCATGCCCACCCCGAGGGGCACCGAAGTCGTAATCCAAGTGCACTCGGTAGCCCTCAACCCAGCCGACGCCATCGTACAGAAACGTGGCTTGCTGCTGCAGCCAGAGCACTATCCGTTCGTTCTGGGCAACGATATCGCAGGCATCGTCTCCGCCGTGGGGCCGAACCAGACGCGCTTCAAGCCAGGCGACCGCGTTACTGCCCTCTGCCGCGCCTTCGCGCGCAAGAATCCGGTATACGGTGGCTTCCAATTGTACTCCGTCGCCGACGAGCCCATGCTAGCGAAGCTCCCAGAGCACATCAGCTTCAACGAAGGTTGCGTGTTTGGCCTGGGCCTCGCCACGGCCGCCTACAGCCTGTTCAACAACAACACCCTCGCGCTCGATCTGCCCAGACCCGGAGGGAACGCTCCCAACGGAAAGGTCTTGCTCATCTGGGGCGGAGCGTCCAGCGTTGGAGCCTGTGCGGTCCAAGTCGCCAAGGCAGCCGGGTACACTATCGCAGCGACGTCGAGCGCCAAGAACTTTGGTCTTCTGCGGGAGATGGGCGCTGAGTACACGTTCGACTACAACAGCGGGACCGTCGTCGACGACATCGTGACAGCACTTCAGGGCAAGGGTGAGATGGCAGGCATTTTCAGCGCGATCGTGGCGCCGGAGGTTGTGTTGCAATGCGCGGTTGTCGCTGGACGCCTCGAGGGAAGGAAGCATGTCGCGACTGCGCGAGCGCCCCAGTTTCCGCCGGTCCCAGACTGGCCTGAGGGAATCGAGATGAGCGCCAATTTGAGCACGTCGATTGCAGAGAACGAGGTTGGCCGTGCTGTCTGGGGAATTTGGCTCGAGACTGCTCTGGCGGACGGCAGTATAACGTGCAAGCCGCAGTGCGATGTTGTTGGCAAGGGCCTCGAGGGTGTTCAGGGCGCGTTGGATCTGATGTTCAAAGGAGTTAGTGCGAAGAAGTTGGTGGTTCAGCTCGTGTAACCGATATGTATTCACCCGTAGTAGCAATCTCAAAGCAATCCCTATGTGCCTGATTTTAGGATGGATGAAAATTCTTGAACACGAGAAGACGCCCTTTGCAGCAGGTCCCGAAGATCCCAACCACCATGTCTTGACCACCTTCCAAATGCAAAAGGATCGAAGACGCGCCCATAACGCGCTCGACCATCTGGCACATCGATGACAGCGTCGTACTGCAAGCTGAGAACGCAATTTCGTGTGCACTGGAGCGTTCTCGCGCCCAATTCGTCTTTCTTTCGCGAGATGCTGGGGTTACCTCAACCGCCCGATCAAAGCCGATCCGACTCAGTCCAGTGTGGATGGTTGTCCCGTGGTACTAGTAGAGCTTGCGGATGCATTATACGGCTGTCGACGTCGAGCACCTTCTAAAGGCGCTGTACACCCCAGGGGTGCAGCGTTTCCACGCGTAGAACATTTCTCCTTGAGGAATCGCTCCCGTTTCTAGTAGTTCCGGCGCTTACTCGTTTAGGCCACGATGATTTCAAGGATCTGTATTGCGGTCGCATGCGCCCCGAGGCCAAGCAAGACCGCTTTTATGGCGCTACGGACGGCCACGAGGAGGAGGGAGCCATAGCAGGTATTGTGCGCACCAACGACCTGACCCTGAAGGGCTTGCGACCTGGCGTCAACGGCGGGACGAACGAGTACAGCGCAGTTTGTATAAAGACATTTCGCGTCTGAACCACAGGCAAGCACGCGTTTTATTGTGCAATGTGCGGAGCCTGACGGAGTCTCGTTAAAATAGTTGCTTACCGAGCACCGCCCCGCGCTCCCACATACCCTCGTTCTCCTACCGGCTCTACGCCGTGCGCGACATCGCCGCGGGAGAGGAGCTGACCTACCAATACACCGACGCCGAACCCCGAGCCGCGGAGCGCCAGATAGCTCTCCAGTCGTACAACTTCGTTTGCGCATGCCCTGCATGCACGGACGGCGGCCTGCGTCAGACCCAAGCCGCGCAGCCATCGCAGCTTTCGCTGCCGCCCACTGCGAAATGGGCATATCTTCGTTCAAGGGTGACGAGAAGCTCATCGCCAAGCAGGCTGACCTGATTATGCGCGAGGGACTAGAGCATCTCCCGCTGTACTTTGAGGTGCCAACGTGGTTGATGAAGAGATGCACTCAGCGCGGGGACATCAAGGGCGCAGGCGAGTGGACGGTCAAAGTCAACAAGTTTCGCTGGCTCGAAAGCTGCGACATACTCCAGGAACACACGTTGTGGCAATTTCTTGTTGAGGTAGGGGAGGGCCGAACACCCACCATGAGCCAAATGATGCAGGCGTCGGGTCAGTATGCAAGCCGTGGGTCCTGCGCCGATACTCCTTCCGCAAAGTAGATAAAAAGCCTGTAATATTGTGATTTTATGTGATATATTGTTTTCTTGAAGGTGTGCTTGGACAAGCCTCGCGACGGAGACCGTAAGTGGTAGAGTTGACTCAAGAGTTGTAAAATACCCCATTTAGAACTCTCCTGCTTTCGGCTCGGCTCTCTCCTTCCACCTTCCACCTTCACCCGTAACTTTTCTATGGGCCTCATTGAAGTATACCGCCATCGGTCCCAACCATTTTAGCTCATCATCCATTGCAGGTGATCGCGAACGATCGTCTCGGACGCAAAGGTGCGTTCTCATTTGCGTCTCCGCATGCCGTGAGTGAACCATTGGCTCGCAGTGCGCGTAAAGTGCAGCCCAGACGACACCGTGGGCGACCTTAAGAAGCTCATCGCAGCCCAGACGGGCACGGACCATACCAAGATCCAGCTCAAGAAGTGGTGCGTGCCGCGTTCCGTCTAGTTCCATTCCGTGTTTCGTTGGCTCAAAATCTGTATTACACCCCGTCTCATTCGCCCTTTGCGCAGGTACACGATTTACAAGGACCACATCACGCTGTCCGACTACGAGATCCACGACGGGATGAGCTTGGAGATGTATTAGATGCGCCGATGCAGCGAGAAACCTACCGACATGTACCATGTACAACAGACGTATCAAGCAATAGTGGCCGACATGAACGTGTATTTTTCTGGATATATATTGCTTCAATGTTTTATAGGTTCTTGGTCAGCAGAAAGTCTTGAGTGCGACTACATTTTCTGCCCTGGGAGACACTCTGGACAGAATTGAAAGTACTTGAACGGGCTCGCTTGACGATTGGGAATCATGCAATGCGATTAATTCTACAAGTGCCAGTGTAATAATGCTGAATGAATAAACCGAGCCGTGCGCGTGGCTCATTAAGGTATGGACTCGTTATTCGTGAGTGATTGCGCAGACCCCACAACGTTCAAAACGACGACAACGCCGTGTCCCCGAAGGCTCCCTTGGCTCTTTGTAATTACAAGAAAGCGGCGACGACGCCCACCGCGAGCACTACGCCAGCACCAGACAACCCACGTCCCGATGCGGCGTTCGAGTCTGGTTTCGGCTGTCGAAAAAAAGCCGTCAATATACGGCGAGGCAAAGCAAACGGAAGAAGACAAATAATGGAAAATTGGTATCCAGAATAGAAGAAATACTCTCGAGCACGAAGAATAGGAGGAGGCGGAAAACAAGAGCGGACGTGTGAACGTACAGGGTTCGCGAGGCCGATATCGTTCTTGTACGCGATGATGGGCTGCAGCCCTGGGTCGATCGGGGCCGGAGTTGCGGCAGCTTGAACGGGAGAGCGTCAGTGCATTGAATAGGACGGCGTGAAAGCTACTCACCAATGGTAAGAAGAGCGAGGACGGCGAGCGCGAGGCGGGGGAGCATGATGTTTGGGATGGGGATTGATTCGTAAGGGGGTGGAGATTCGTGCGTGAAGGAGTGAGGAGAGTGGGCGGTGATAGGTGAGTCAAGCAAATGAGTGCGTTCGTAGAGATGGATTGACTCGTAAGCTGGCGGAGCCAGCGGGTAGTCAGCCAAATCAAAACCGCGAGCATTTATAGGCGGGAGTACAATGTCCATCAGAGCGTAGTCGGAGCGCATGCAAGGAGCAGAGGCGGGACAAGGAAAAGACCTGAAGCGGACAAAGACATATCACGTGTTCGTGAATCGCTCTTGTATTTTTCCTTCGTCCTTTGTGCCTTTGTCAATGGTGAAGGGAATGCGCGCGAGGCGAGGGTCGGCATCGCAATGGGCCGCGAGCATAAATACGAAATCTGGACGAGGAATTAGTCCACTGGGCAAAAAGGGAAGGATACATGAGAAAAACAGGGTTCAGCAGAATAGAGTTCGTCATGATTGTTGATTCAGGGCTTGACTTCTATTTTATTCATCCTCGAGTAACTGGATGTGGACTCACGAGTAGAAAGGTGACACTGCCTGCTTTGCACCTCGCCCTTTGTGGCTTTGTAAATTGTCGGAGAGAATGCGAGCGGAGGTCGGGGTCGCCACGGGCCGCAGAAATAAATACGAAATCTGGACGAGGAATCAGTCCACTGAGCGCAAAAGAAAGACAGAAGAAGACAGGTTCAGGAGAATAGAGTTCATCAGGATCGTTGATTCGGGGCTTGACTTCTATTTTATTCATCCTCGAGTAATTGAATATGAACTCACCCGTGGTACCCAGCTAGAAACATCGCTGCCTACCGGTCAAGCGGTTGGAACCGGGTGTAATACCGCTTTGTCTGCGCCTCGATGATCTCCTGCGTCGACTCGGGTAGGTCCTCCACAAATCGCCCCGGTGAGCCCGAAAAGAGCGCAAGCGCAGGGATGACCGTGTTCGGGGGCACAATCGTTCCGTCCGCGACACGCGCACAGTCCTTGATAATAGTAAACTTTCCGATCACGCAGTTCTTCCCAATCTCGACGTGGTTGCCGATGGTGGCCGCCTCGACGACGGTGTTGGCGCCAATGTGGACGTGGTCGCCTATCTTCATGGGGTAGTAATTGAAATTTCCGCGATACGTCTTGTACGGGGGACGCATGACGCATCCCTCGCCGACGACGCAGTATCGTCCGAGCGAAATGACGACGGCGTGTCCTGCACCTGTGCGGCGCAGGTCACCGCGGATGATTGCACCGCTGGAGATGATTGTCTTGCCGCCGAGGATGATGTTTTGAGGACCAGCAATGGTTGCGCGGCGCGAGACTTTGTTACCTGTGTCCTGCAATACATTAGTGGAAAGGGAGGAGGGAAAATGAAAGTGCGCTTACGGTTTCAATGTACTCGGCCTTTGAATAATAAATCGGAGGGTCCATGGCTTCAGAGATGTTGAGAGCAAAAAGTGAAGAGCGTGCCAGATGGTGACCGCTGTGACTCGGCTTTCCCAATTTATCTGACCCCTAAGTTGACCACTCTCCCTCTCGCTCTGGGCATTAAGTACTGACGGTCTCGTCACCACCATGTCGTCTGTCCCAGCGAAACGCCAACGGTGATGGCAGCGTCGTACTGCAGGCCGAGAACACCCAATTTCGCGCGCACTGCGCGGTGAATTCGTCTTTCTTCTGCGAGTTGCAGGAACTACCTCAACCGCCTGATCAGCCCATCGTAGATGACTGCCCTGTCGTGGAGGTCTGTAGGATTATTGGTTGAGAAATTACTCTTTGTTCATTTTTTTTTCTCATTCAGGTTCATGACTCTGTCGCTGACGTTGAATACCTGTTGACAGCGCTCTATGACCCGTCCGTGAGCGCGTGAGCAGCGTCTCTTCCTCGTCCTCATACTGACTTGAAGTGGCATGTAGAACTTTTCTCAGCCAGACAACGCTCCCGCTTGCGGCCGTTGGTGCTCACTAGGCCGTAAATACGATTTCAAGAATCTGCTGGACTCAGCGGTGGAGCGCATAACACTCGAGAATCCCACGACTCTTGAGAAGTACGAGGCCCTCCTTGGCGATGAGAAATACAAATCGACACGGATTCTACACTGCGATGGTTATTATTTCGACTTCTTGATCTTGGCGCGGGAGAACAACATATTATCGGCTCTTCCTATCGCGTATTATCTTACGCTTCGGCCTGGCTCTGTGAGTCCTTCGTGATTTGTAGACGTTTACCAAAGTGTCTCAAGCCTAAACAGGTTCAACTATTTGACGGTTTTTAAAGTACGGATGAAATACTGACGTCTTTGCCTTTGGTCGACCTGCGCCGATGCCTCATTCGTCGCGAAAGGCTTTTTGGCCAAATTTCAACCAGATCAAACAATGGGATGGCTTCGAGCTTGGCCGTACACCGACTGTAGTGATCCTGCAAAATGTCGTGCCAAGCGGGAATCCTGGTTCCATTTCTCCATGGATCATAGCATTCTCAAAGCTTTCAGCAAATTCCAAGGTGGTGACTGGCGGAAGCTTATTTGTGCCACATGCTGCTAACATGTCGACGAGTTGACTGCTGTCGGCCGGGAGATGATGTGGGAGGAGCTTCCTGGGATTTTCGGCCTCCCGCCCTGGAATGAATTGAAGAACGACCTTTAGACACTCCCGTTTCGCTACGCATTCAAGGTTTTGTTTATATACCTACGTTTTTCCGATGATTATATTTCGTCCCATTGTCATTAACCACCTAAAAGCGGTGTCGCCACACCTGAACCCCTTCGTCCGTTGCTTGATCTCGGAAAGGCGCCCCGGTCCACCGTCGCGGAGTCAGAGTCACGATGCTGTTTTCCTCGGCGTCACCCCCCCTGTACTGCAATCCACTGGGCAATAGACATGCGGGATTCAGCATACGTCGGTCCAAGGCTGCCAAATACTGCCCGGAACCATAATCGAGTCGACCATGCAGGAGAGAAGAAACAAAACATATCGCAACTCCTCGGGTCGTCGTGTCGGAAACACTTTCAATTGGAGAGCGAGGCTGAGCCTCGCCGGCCCCAAATTCAGTCCGGCATTTGCTCCCTTGGTCCAAGCCTCCAAGGACAATCGGGGCGACTTTATTTTGTTTGTTGCATTCGAAAGTGGAATGCATGAACAAGACCAATACACCATGGTCGCGGGCCAAGTTTGGACTGGGCATAGAGAACTTGAACTTAGCACCTGGTCCTTAATACAGGAGCGGGACGTGCGCCGTGAATGCAATTTCATCGGCGGCATGCCAGCGAAAGCATGGGTCAAGTAGACTCTGGAAAGCAGCTATTCTTAAGATAAGGGTTGCTTGTTGAACTTCGCAAATTACAAGTGGTTGGATAAAAAAGGCGGGAGGGACATAGCCTCACACTGCCTTCCCTGGCTCCCATCCAAAGACCATGACCTTAGATTCAGGATTTCGATGCACTGAACGATTTTAGAAAAGAGGACTCACGAATGGCATATCGCCGTCGGAGTCCACAGGAGCCTACAACCGGGCCGGAGCCGGATCACAGACCTCTTCTGCCACCATGACTTCTCCGCCAGCGAAACGTCAGCGCACCGAAAACGCGTCAATAACGCGTTCAGATGTCTGGTACAAAGACGGCAGCGTCGTCCTGCAGGCAGAAAACACCCAATTTCGCGTCCACTGGAGCATTTTATCTCAACACTCTTCCTTCTTTCTTGATTTGCAGGACCTCCCTCAGCCTCCAGACGAGCCTACCGTCGACGGTTGCCCCGTCGTTGAACTTCAGGACACGGTTGAAGACGTCCAATTTCTGCTGAAGGCGCTGTATGACCCGTTCGTGCGCCGTGTTTGTTTTTGGTCGGCCCATACTGACTTGAAGCTGATGCTCTGCATGTAGGTTTTTCGTAGGCCAGACTGCGCTCCCGTTTGCCGCGATGGCGGCTTTCATTCGGCTTGGACGCAAGTACGATTTCAAGACTCTGTTCGATTCGGCAGTGGCACGCCTAACATTTGAGATTCCCGCGACTCTCGAGGAACACGACGCTCGGCTTGTCGATGATAAATACCAACTGACAACTATCATCCACTATCGCGAATTTTATTTCGACCTCTTAATGTTGGCGCGAGAGAATCGTATACTATCGGTCCTTCCTCTTGCATACTATCATGTGCTCAGCTGTAGCACGGTGAGTTCTTCCGTTGGCAATTGATACCCATTCTCAGGTTGTGCACAGGCTGAAATCTTCGATAACCTTCGAAAAAGGGACGAAACATTGACATGTTTACGCCAATGCCTCATTAGCCGTGAAAAGATTCTACTCAAGCAATTCCAACCCGGATACACGATGGGGTGGCTTCGAAAATGGGACTATAAATGTGGCAATTCCGCAAAATGTGGTGCTATCCGCGAATCCTGGTTCCGTTTGTACATGGACGACAACACTGTCATGCCTTTCCACAGCTTTGTTCCGGATGAATTGCGCGCAGTTTTTTGTGCCACATGCTCTCAGCATATCCTGGAGTCAACTACTGCCGGCCGAAAGAAGATGTGGGAGGAGTTGCCTGGCATAGTTGAGCTCGCGGGGTGGGCCGAGTTAAAGAACAACCTGTAGACCCAACTTATCCCGTGGACATTCGTGCCTTAACATGCATCCAGACATTGATCAAGCAACAACAATATTACACTAATCTACATCGTATCAACTGTTCTTGTAAAGACGGGCAGCTATGTGGACAATCCGATAGTTGGCATCGTAGGATCCACCCTTTCGCAAGTACGTAAGGGACAGCAGTTCGGACATCTGGAGAATTCACGTCGTCGTGGCTTCCGATGGACATCGGCACCACCTAAACGACGGAAGAAAAGGTACAACTACCCCCCGCGAGCACTACGTGAGTGCTAAGACGATCCAAGAAAAGTCTCGCAGTGCACGAGGGAACAAAATCTGGACAATGAGTTAGCTTACTGTGCACGAAGAGCGGACATATACAAGTAGACGGGACAGGTTTCAGCAGAATAGAGTTCGTCATGATCGTTGATTCAGGGCTTGACTTCTATTTTATTCATCCTCGAGTAACCGGACATAGACTCACGAGTAGAAAGACACTAAAACGCTTGAAGCTGTTTGTAATGCTTGCTCGTCTGCGCCTCTGCTTTTGTGCGTTTGTAATTGCCGATGCGCGCGAGGGTCGGCATCGCATTGGACCGCGAGCATACATAAGAAATCTGGACGAGGAATCAGTCCACGGTGCGCCAGAAAAAGACAGAAGGATGAAAGTTCAGTAGAATAGATTTCATCAAGATTGTTGATTCAGGGCTTGACTTCTATTTTATTCATCCTCCAACGATCGGATATAAACTCACGTAGAACATATTGCTGCTTGCTGGTGAACTGGAAGCGCCTGTCTTGTCCGCGCCTCGACGGTCTTGATCCTCTCTGTCGGCTTAGGAAGGCCCACTAACCGCTCGGGCGACCCCGCAAGAGCACGAGCACGGGGAAGAGGAGATGGGCGAGTCCAAAATGTCCATGTCGTCGAAGAGGGAGAAAAAAATCGTGACTGTCAATGTGACTTCGGCTACCTGTCTGTCTCCTTGGGCTTGTGAAAGAACGAGCGTGAGTTGGAGTCTGTGGCTAGAGTGAGTGCAGGAGAAACATTCGACACGTGTGGAACAACGAGAGAGCAAGTAATGCAAAAACCACGGTGCGCGACGTTGGCGCGACTCATCCGAGAGGAGGCTACTGGAGGCCGCGTTGGATTTCGTATTGTCGAAAGCTGTAGCAGATGTTCCGACGACGGTTTTCCGGCTGGTGTCCAACGGGAGGACATTATGGGATGAAGGAAAAAGACTCGAAGATCAGAAGGTCAAAGCGTTGGATCACAACATTTGAGGACAAGCATAAATATATTCTAGACTAGGGATACAGAGACAGAAGCTGTACCTCAAACATTATTCTATGAAAATTCGATTGTCATACATATTGCGACCCATGAAGGAAATCAGGCCCGCTCTGCTTCAAACATGATACACGTTCCCGCGTCTTCGTGGCAGACCTTGATGTTCGAGTACCCAGTCGCCGCCAGACGGGTACGCCATTCCTTCTCGTCAATGGTGCAGTGCGCGCGATCATCCGTGTAGCCAAACCATCCCTGGAAGGATCCCCAAATGAAGTCATTCCAAATGGCTCCTGGGCGCGGGGGATTCGCGCTACGCGCAGTGCCATCGGTATCGACGACGAGGAGGCGCCCACCGGGTGCGAGGAGGGAGTTGAGATCGCGGAGGGTTGCATTGAGGTCGGGAACGGCGTGGATGACGTTCAAGCCCGTAATTATGTCGTAATGACCGAGCTGGAGCCCTTGCTCGGCCGGTGTCTTCGATAGGTCGTACATTTTCGCAACCATGTGTTTGTACGTGAAGGATTCCGCCAAGCTGCTGGCCAGAGAATAAGAAAGATCCGTGACGGTGTATTCGACATCGGCGTTGGGCATATCGCACAACGCCTCGACGAGGAACTTGGTGAGACCACCGACACCTGAACGCACGAACAGTCAGCAAAGTCATCAGAGAATGGAAGAAATATACCGACCTGCGCCAACTTCCAACACCCGGATTGGACGCTGCTTGCCGAAGCCAGGAGACGAAACGAGAGATTTGAAGTACTTCGAAGCTTCTTGGTTCATGCTGGTGAAAACCCTGTTCTCGCGATAGAAGCCGTCGATCATGTCGTCGGAATACAAGGCTCCGACCGCTGCCTAAAAGGATGGAGTCAAAAGCTCAGTGTCTGCTACACGCCGCGACGCAGATACACATACCGCTGGAGACTCCATTATGGACGGGTGCACCTTCGAAATACGATCCGTCGTTTCGAAGTACAGAGGGAACAGCGTCTTAGAACGCTCATATTCCTCGTCTGTCCACGTGCTCTGCGATTGGGTGCGGACGAACTCCTCAGTCACGTCAAACAACCGCTGCCGAGAAATCTGTGCAGGCGTTAGTTATCATCTCACTTCGACAGGGAAATGTTCGGTACCTCTGAGCCGACAGGAGGATTTTGCTTGAGGGTGTCCGCCATGACTCGCAGCGCCACCGTATCCAGAATCTTGAACATGACTCCGAGATCCTTCATGGCAGGGTTGTGCACCATCGTGGCGAGCTCGTGACTCGGCTGCGGATCGACCCAGTCGAATTCGAGACTGCGCGAAAAGTCCGCCTTTTCGAAGATATCGAAGTGGCCCGAGTCAAAGTACTGCGTGCGAGTTTCCCGCTGGCTGTATGAAACGCCCAAGTCGCTCCAGTCCAAGCCAAGGAGAGATCGCAGCCCCCAATTTGCGATTAGAGCGTTGATGGGGGTCCGAACCTTGGCGATCTCCTCGACCATGTGCCGTCTGGCGGCCTCCTCGCGGGTTTTCGCGTCGGTGGCAGCCCATGCAGACCAGCCGCCTCCGAACTCAACGACCTGTTTCAGGTTCATCTCCGTAGTTTTCTTGATCCATTCCCAAGACTCGAGGGCGTTAGCTGCAGAGGGGCGACCTTCCGAAGCGGCGACAAGGTTATCGCCGTATGTACGGCGAGCGGGGGCAGAGTCGCGGCTACAGCAGTCGGCAACCATGGCTACGCTGGCCTTTCTCCCATACAGAATCAAATCCTCGAAGGTCTGAACGTCTGCGGTGAAGCCGTGTAGCGGAGAAGTGAAGACCATGGGGTGGTGATCAACGAAGGTGAGCTGAACGATCTCGTCTTCATTGGCTTCGAGGAGCTGAGCAAGGCGCAGCGTCGTCATACTAGAAGCGGAGAATCCGGCGATACGGTAGGGACCGGCCGGTCGCGCTTCCTTAATTTTCTCGAAGTAGAACTGCGCCAAGGTGTCGACGGTATCAAGGGGAGCCTCGGGAGTCGGTTGAATAGCCCAGAGCGGAGTAGAGAACTGCTCTTGGATGGCCCGGAAAGCAGCAATATCTCCCGCACCACCGTGAAGAATGATGAGCGGGGTTCCGCTCCCAATGATGAGTTTGAGGACGGTCTGGCCGGGCTGATGAAGCGCGTCCCATGCGAAGGGCCGTTCGGTCGCATTGACCACGGGCTCGTCCACTGTCGTCTGCTTCGTGTTCTGCATCTTCAAGACGAGGTCCTCGAGGCTGAGGTCGCCCAATAGTTGAATCTGAGAGATGGACATATAAGGCTTCAAGGCGGTGGACATTCTCGCCGCAGAAAGAGAGTCGAGACTGATGGAAACTGTAAGTTTATAACATCAAGGGGACAAACAACTTGGCTTACCCGTAGGACGTGAGAGGGACGTTCCTCTCAAACTCATCCTCGGAAGCGTCAACAAACTTGAGGACGATCTCTTGCAGCACCTCATACGGGTCTTCGACCTCGAGTGCATCTTCCGTGGCATCGATTTTCACAAGGTGATTGTAGAGCGGAGACTCGCTGACGGATGTGTAGATGGCATCCCAATTCAAGTTGGGGACGTAGAGTGAGATGCGCTCGCCATTTGCCATACGCAGCAAGCCGTCCTCGAGGCAGAGGCAGATTTCTAGAGATCATTAGATTGGATGGTTGATTTTCATTGCGATTCTCATACCGTAGCTGTTGTAAGTCGACGATTCCCACATCTCGATATGAGAATTCGCGGAAGTGAACAGGTCAAATCCGACGTTGGAATCGGCGATTCCAGGCGAGACGAAAGCCCAGGCATTGGGGTACCGTGCCGTCAGATACTCGATACCGGTGTTGGCGCTGTTAATAACAGAGGTTAGATCGAAGAATGACATTCGTGGGGGCACTCACCTCGCGTAGTTGGTCTGACCTGCGGCGCCGAAGCTTGCGACAGAGGAAATGGCGAGCAAGAAGTCAAGTTTCTCGACCGCGACGACCTTCTCCAAGGCGAAATACGCGTCCGTCTTCGGTTTGAAGGGGATGGGGAAAGTCTCGGCATCCTGCTTCAAGAACAAACTGTCGGCCAGGACGGCCGCGGTGAGCACGCAGCCAGCAAGAGGACAATCCAACGACTTGATGAGTGTTGTGAGAGCATCAACCGAGGTGGCGTCACAAGCTTCGAGCCGAAGATCAAGGTCGGGAAGGCTTTGCAGATAGTCGACTGCACCGCGCAACGACCGGTTCTTAGGGCCGGCAAGTCGCGCAGCGCCAGTTCGGGAAGTGACGGCGATATGGCGAGCACCTTTCTGCAGTCACATTCGGGTCAGTAGTTGTTGGCAACAAGAAAGGGTCGGACTCACTCGGTACATCCAAATGGCCACCTGGAGCCCCAAAGAGCCAATACCACCCAAAATCACGTAGAACTTGTCATCCGCCAAGGTCAGAGACTTCGAAACGTCGAAGGTGGGGGGAAGCAATTGCGCCGGAGTGAGCGAGACGTTTTCCACACTGACGGCTGCCAAGGCCTTAGGCAGGTGTGCCTCAATTGTGGTGCCAATTAACCAGGGATTTTGGGCTACGGTGGCGAGCGCACCCTGGTCTGCATCATTCCAGTTGAATACAGACACACCGTTGATCCGAGGGACGGTACGAGCAGATTCAGTCGGTAATCCGCCAATAATAACATCACCAGGGGAAAGACGAGGCAGGATCAGAGGAAGGGAGGCGGGAATTAAAACCGCTTTGACACCAAGGTGTTCGAGAACGCGCGCGACGGAGGCAGCAAATTTGCCGGTGTCAAGGACGACAGCTTGGATCTGCTGCAAGCTCTTCAACGGCCGGGAGTCGAGGCGAAGACCAAGGGCAGCGAAGACCAACAGCAACGCGACACTCGCAGAGCTCGGCTCATCAGCTGTCTCCGGGATCTCAGCGATCTGCCCCTCGTGAACGACGACAAAGTTGGAGCGAGTGGATGGCACGACGGCCACCACACGAGTTCCGACTTGCCACTGTGATGATCGGGTGCGCGCCACTGTTCCGACAACGCCCCGAAGTCCACCCTCTGCGTCGGACAAGGAGGAAATCTGCAGGAGAACGTGGTTGGGTCCAGGCAGAGGAGGCGCGGACTGCACAACAGTGTTGGACGGCTCTACTGCCCAGTACTTGCTATGATCCAGAGTTTCGGGAGTGCGGGGAGCGTAGGAGCGGAAGCGTGGTACCAGAGCTACGCCCGAGGCATCGATAGCGACTTCGGGCTCGAGCGAAGAGAGACCAGAGAGCTGCTTTATAGCGGCAACTCGGGACTCTGCGTTCCATGAGGGATCGAAGAGAGCCAGACGGATCTCGACGGCGACGAGTTCCCGCATGAGTGAGCGAGCGAAACCCGTAGCCACTCCACCGTCGAAAGTGCCCAAGGTAGCCTCGATCCAGAGCTTGGTCGGAGGGCCGCCTGACGACATGGCACCGAGGGCAATCTGTTGCACATCCAACGCACGGGAAGTCTCGAATGTGAAAATGAGAGGTTGCTCAGTGGTGGAAGTCGCCGAAGGTGAGGAAGAAATGATAGGCAAGGAAGGCTTCTGCGCCCGCAGTGTCAGGAACAACGACTTCTCCGCCTGTGACCCATCTACGACGTGGAAGTTCGCTTTTGAGAGCTGAGCATCCCACTCCGACGGGGTCCATCTGTGATGCTGCCTTCCGGAGCGCAGCCCAGACCACTGTCCATGCGGTGAGAAGACGTGGTCGATCCATTTTCCACCCAGAGTTTGCGGGATCCCATTGACCTCGACTGCGATGAGGAATCCACCGGGAACGAGGAGTCCGCTCAAATACTCGAGTGATCGGTCGAGCTCAGATGAAAAGCCCAGCGTATGCGTCTCGATAACGACATCATATGTGTTCGGCGAGAGGCCAGCCTGCTTCGAGACGGAGTCGACATTGAAGGAAGCCTTGCGCACATCAGACGACTGTTCGTGGCCGCACGCAGTGTAATCCAGCCGCAGAGTCGGGTACTCAGAAGCAAGAGCAACGAGCAGCTTGTGAAGGGATCCCGTGGCTGTGCCGGTGTTAGCGTGAGAAATTTGACAAAGGCAAAACTCAATCACCATCTCCGATGTCGAGCAGACGGAAGACTTGTTTTCCGGATTTCACAGCGTGGTCGAAGATCTGGCGGACCGCCGCTACGCACGACTCCAACGAAGCAGGGAAAAGACTCAAGATCGCAGACGGTTTAAGCTGTGAATGCATGGTCATCTCTCTGCAGAATATACGCGGCTTTGGCTCACCTCAACCACCTCAGCAGTGATGGATTGTGCAATTTCCTGGAAGACTTTGCGGTCCTCGTTCAAGGTGGCCACCACGTCGCCATTTGCATGGCCGTTAATGTGACCGTTGGCATCTCCGTTCACATGCCCGTTGGCTGCCTTTTGGGCTGTGAGTATATTGTAAAAGAAAGGAGGCCCATTGCGCACCTTCTCTGCAGGGGGAGCAACTAGATCATCCAGGAAAGCATAGTCACGTTCTTTGAGACGGGGCAGGGCCAGCTCGGCAGCCGGCATGCCAAGAGGTTGATAGACGGACTCGTAGAATGTGTCCGGGCGTGTGGGCACCGCACCAGCCCAGTGCTTCGTCCTACAGAAGGCATGAATGAAAAGAAAGTTGAACCATTCATGACCACTTACAGAACACAGTTTATCAAGGTCACCAAGCGTTCTCCTTGCTCATTGACAATGAACGCGTCGCAGGCAACGGACTCTGAAAAAAAAAAAAATTGTTGAGCGCGGAGAATGGAATAAATGCTACATCGACTTACCGGGCGTCCAATCATGCGGCACGACGTACGAATACAGCGTGTCCGGAATACCGTTCTCAACTGCGCGGTCGTAGAGAATGACGCGACCAATATGGGAAGGCAGGTAGAACACGCTCTTGTCGGCGTTGCCAGTAAAGACGGGGTGCAGCAGGCCGTGAATGCACGAATCCAGCACAGACGGGTGGAAGACGTAGTTGTAATGCCTGTTTGCAGTTTAAAATCTGGGAAAGAGGAATACAGCAAGTCCTCACTCAGTCAACTCCGGTGCCTTCCCGCGAACCTGGAAGAGAATTTCACGGTCGCCCTCGTAACATGCCTCGATACGCCGATACAGCGGTCCAAACGCGGCAGTGGAATTCAGCACAGCATAAAGATCTAAATGCACGGTGAGACCAGTCACGAATGAAAACAGAAACACGCACTGCTGATGTCTGCAGTCGTGCAGCGCGAACGAATCGCGGCAAGGTCGATCGGCCCGAGATCCTTGTCCATCACCTCCGTCGTCATGAACCCTGTAGCGTGAAGCCGGGGCTGGAATATCTTGTCAGCCAAGAACGGAAAGGAAATGAAAGTCGTCATACATTTCTCCCCAGGCCCTGGGAGGATATGATACTCCATGCATGTCCATCGGATTTGACCTGCACGTCCAACACTTTCTCCGGGAGGAGGGGAAGCAAGCTACGCAGCTCGATGTCCCAGATAGTGCGGGCACCTTCCTCGAACATCTGCAGGCATCATTGAGATGAGACCCTGTCAAGCAAAAAAGATCTTACCATCTCAAAGAAACCCGTGGCGGGTAAAATTGGCTCCCCTTTGATAACATGCTCGGCGAGATCAGGGTGGGTCAGGGCGTTCATCGCCAGAGTGTCGTAATTGAGCGGCCCTTTGCGCGTGCGCTTCTGCTTCAGTGCCAATCTCGAGTTCTCCGAATAAAACGGCATGGGTTTGGGGGCGAACGGGTACGCAGGAAGGGGCTTGGAGACCTCGAGCACGTCGGTGGAGTTGACAGCATTGAAGTTGATCGTGTTGACTCCCAGAGACGAGAGGTTTCCAATGCACAGAAGCAAGTCGGCGATTTCGTTGAATTCAGTGATGTTCTTGGTGCGGCGCATGGGGCAAACGACCTTGTCGGCCTTGGCTCCCATTCCTGATATGTAGGACGAAAGCGCGGGGTGCGGGCCAACTTCAATGAAGATGGCCTCTGGCATCTCCCCAACGACAGCGGTAACAGTTTGTTCGAATTGAACCGGTACACCTGAGAAGAGTAAATCAATCGGAAACGAGGCATTGAGACGACGTTCACGTACGACCGTTGTTCCACATATATTCCGGGGTGAACTCCTTCTCCCACCTCTCGCCAGTCTGCGTCGAGTACGTTGGGACAGTAGGAACGTGAGATCTTCCTGGATAGCGAGCAAACGCGGCCTCCATCTCCTCTACATACCGTGTCTTGCACGGCTCAAGAAGGCTGCAGTGACCCGGTACACGAGCTTTAATCTGGCGCGCAAACATGCCGCGGCTCTGAGCAACAGCGATAGCTTTGTCGAGCATCGCCTGGGTCCCAGAAATCGTCACCGCTTCAGGCGCGTTGTAGCACCCTAGCTCGAGCACATCGTCCGGTCCCGCCTCCAACAGCACGCCGCGGATGATCTCGCGCGCGACGCTTGGGATGCATGACACAGCGGCCATGCCACCACTCCCTTCCACAACCGTCATCGCGCGCGATCGGCGGATGGCAATCTCCATCGCGAGTTCCTGCGGAACGGCCCCCGAGGCATACGACATGGCCGCCTCGCCGGCGGAATGCCCAAAGACCATGTTGGGACGGATGCCGAACGCTGCGAAGAGGTCGACGAGCGCCATTTGAATCATGGCGATGCTGGGCACGGTCAGGGTAACGGGCCATGTGTCAGGCAAGGCTTCCTTGGGGCGGGCGTCCCCAAAGAATCCGAGTTCGTTCACGATAGAGGTGCCCGCGATTTCGACGTGGACCTTGTCCATGCGGAGGATGCTGTCCCTGAAGGCAGGATACATCTTGAAGAGCTGCCGTCCCACTGAAACTCGTTAGGAGACGTCAATAGGTGAGCGAATGCAAGCTTACTCTCAATGTGCTGCGGTCCCTGCCCTGAGAACACGAAAACGAGCGGCGGCGCGCCTCGGGGGACGAAACGCGGCGCGGGGAACACAAACGGACGATCTCCTGTGCTGATAGCGGCCGTACGCCAAGTCAGCTGCCTCGCGCGCCGTCCAAAGATATTCGACAACGCAGGCAGCTCCTCTGGAATTTCGGACGCGAGCTTGGCCAGGTCCGTCGCGATAGCTGTGGCACTGCGCGGAGACAGACCCGCTGCCATGAGTAATACTGGTTTTCCTTTCGGAATCGGAGCGACATGGCGCGGCTGAAGGTAAAATCAAGTCAGCCCAGATGAATGTTGAGAACAAGAGAGTAAGCACCTGCTGGGGAGGACTTTCCACAATTACATGCCCATTGGCACCCAAAAGCCCAGAAGCGTTGCTGAGATTTGCGAATGATCAGAAACGGTGGTGTGGGAATATAAAGCGGATCACATACATCGAAACTAGCCTCTTTCCGGAGGCATTGCGAGTGTTGAATTCTTCGACACCCTCGGGAACACGCATATTGTATTCGTCCCAATGAATCGCTGGATTGGGAGACTTGTAATTGGCCTGCGGCGGGATGGTGTTCGTCGCAAACATTCCGCAAACCTTGGTGAACGACGACAGGAAGGAGGTGATCTCAGTGTGTCTATGCAAAGGTCAGATTTCAGCAAAAATACAGCACGCATATTCTCACCCAATATTTCCTTTGACGCTACCGATGATAAGCTCGGAGTCTCTCTTGAAATAATTGCCGACCCAGTTGGCCTCTACAGGGTCCCCGACTGCTGTACCCGTCGCGTGGCACTCGACAAAGTCTACTTCCTTTGGCGAACGACCGATGCCCTTGTACGCCGCCAACATCGCAGCAGCCTGAGACTCAGCAATGGGCGTCTTTACTGGCCCTGCAGAACCTATGCACCGAACACATGATTAAATCGTTGCGCTTCGGGAAACTTTCAAAAACGAACCAGTGGAATTTACTGCCGTATTCAATACCTATAAAAGGATATCTAAGAACCCCATTGTGATAATGATGGGAGAAGCTGATCCTCACCGTAGCATAGATTTTATCACCATCACGGATCGCATCTTCGAGCAACTTGATTACGAGAACCACGACGGCCTCCCCACGTCCGAACCTTTGGAAAATCAGTCTGTGGAACAACTGGTGCCGACATATGACGTACCCGTCCGCAGACGCGTCGAAAGGGACGGACTTCCCACCGGGTGCCAAGATCGTCAATTGACTGTAGAAGATCCAATCGAGGAACCTATCCAAAATTAAATATAACGCAATGACAAAATGCTTCCGCTCCCGCGTACCTCTGATTTACTTGACTCCCGCCGATTACTGCTGCTTCACAGTCGCCTGAGCGCAGCGCTTGTACACCCAGGTGGAGAGCCATCAACGAGGAACTGCAGGCAGTGTCGACAGGAATGGACGGCCCCAACAAATCCAACTGGTACGAAACACGATTCGCAACAGCCGCTGCGCCTCCTCCGAACCCGTCTCGCACATCCCACTCATCCTGTTGAAGGACGTTCGTTCGGGATCCGAAAGAAATATAGTAGTAAGGGAGATACATACCGCATCTGCCGAGCTCAAAAGGTCAAAGGCAATTCCGGACGTGTATGCGCCGACATTCTGGGAGCGCGAATTGATACCGGAATCCAGGAGGGCAAGAAAGGCATGTTCAACAAGCTTCCTTGTCGCGACACCCATGGTGAGTGCATCCTTGGAGGAAATTCCGAACTCAAAGTGGTCAAACAAATGGACATTCTTGAGGAAGCAGGCCTCCTCGGGCAATATCTGGCCCAGATGAGAGCCTTGCCATCTGGTGTGGGGTGTTCAACGTCATCTCTAGAATTCTTCGCGCAATACGGACCCTTCGATATTGAATCGGTCTTTCGGAACGCGTTCAGTAGCGTCTTTTCCTGAAAGCAGAAAGTCGAAGAATGATTGGTGGTCGAAATTGGCCTCAGAAAGTGTGCCTGACGGAAACTCTGCAGAGATCCCGACCTACGCATAATTAAAATAACGTCGAGAAGAAGACAAAGAGAATTGCACGCGTACCACGGCGATTGGCTTTGGAGAATGAGAAGGTTCTGGCATGGTTTGGAAGTGGTTTTCGTGAAGGCGCAGCTGGTAGCTGCAAGGATCGTAGACTTATGTAGGGAGACCGCGGAAAAATATGATGATTATGCGTGAGAAGAAGAGGTGGATGACAGAACTTTTAACAGAGGATGGAAACAGCGAATCACCCATCGGGTCGATGGTTTCGGAAATTGTGAAACGAATTGGGACGACCGAAAGGGGACCGGAAGAACTTAACAATTTCACAATGGAGATGCGACGCTCAGGGATCTACATACTGCGTTGCTCCTTTGAGTTGCCATGCTCCTTTTTACTCCTTTTGAATGAGAAACCAACCAAAAAAAAATCTAGGCCGCGTTAGATCGAAGCTCGTAGATTTGCTTGAAGCTTCCGTACACGTTTTGGAGAAGCATATGTTGTGCTCATCAGAAGAAGTACCTTGCCGTATTTGTAGAACGAGAAAGATGGGCCGGGCCGTCGGGCGTCGGTATCGGGTGATTTGACCCATACTCAAGTCCGAGATCACCCATCGCCGATCTGATGATCGATTGAATCGATTTCACATGTCTGCTATACGGTGAATTATACGTAACAGGCCGTAACTGTCCTCAGCCCCAATCTTAATCTTGGCAATCGTCTGCAATCGTACTATAACAAGGCCAAGACCCAACTTTCTCCCAGTAACAATCTAACTCTTGCAGCATGTCTGAAGCCGAGCAAACCCCCTATGTTCTGGTGGTACGCATTTTATTCCTATTTCGAGTGCAACTCCCTTCACAATTTCTTCAGAACGATGACGCCGAATGGGCGAGGTCAGATCGCGCGTCAATCTCATGTGTCCAAGTGCTCAAACCCGAACCATCTTAGACTCGATGCTATGCACAACGGAATCGCCGCCTTCTTGGGCAACGAATTGACCCCAGCACCCTTGGGCCAGCCCCGCAAAATCCTGGAAATCGGGTACTAGTTTCTTGTTTCTCGTGGAGCAATTCAACTGATATTTGTTTCTAGTGCGGGATCCGGAGCATGGTCAGCTTTCTTTTGAGAAACCCTTTACCTTCATTCACCGCCGGCGGAATAGGGCTATTCAAGCAGCTAAGCTGTACCCTGACGCCGAGGTTCTCGCTGTTGACATGAATCCGCTCCCGTCCAGGTATACCATCTTGAACCATTTTTCGTCCTACATATTAACAACTAAAATTCAGGCCCCTGCCTCCGAATATGCGCTACCAAAGCATCAACGTTTTGCAGCCCTTGCCTTTCGAAGCGGGCACCTTCGACGTTGTCCATATCCGTTTGGTCCTCTGCCATGTACCTGAAATCTCGAGCATCTTTCGTCCCTGAGCTGACCCCACGCGCAGCTCCCTGACGCCCACTCGGTCCTGTCCCGCATTATCGACCTCGTTTCCCCTGGCGGCTGGCTCCTAATTGACGAGATCGACTGGACCGAGGCGTTCGATGGTTTGAGCAAGGCTCCAGGGATCAAGCACGGTCTTACTGCCCTGGTCAAGTCCATGGAGGCCGAAGCTGGAGATCCGCATTACGGAAAGAGCCTCAAGCCGTATCTCGACTCGTGCGAGCGCTTGACCGAGGTTCACGTTCGTGAGGTTGAATTGCCGGTGTACCCCATTCCCGCAGGTATGCCGAGATGTTTCAATCACTTGTTCACGTTATAATTCAATTTTTGACAGAACCTGGGTTGGCTGGTCTCACTCAGATGATGCGGAAAGCCCTCGTGGGCGCTATTGGAGCGGCCAAGGTTAGTACCGCGACTGTCGGGATCACGAAGGAGGTCCAGCAGAATTTCCTCGAGGAGATGGCGCGCGAGGACATGGAGTGGCAGTATTCGTGCGCGTTGTATTTCGCCCATGTGAAGAAGAGTGCCTAGATTGTGGGTAGATTGTACATGCTGTAGCTATCCCTGTCACAAATAACCGTTTACCCGTTCCTAATTTGAACCTTGGCACGCTTTTTTATCCTCTCTGAAACTACTATCGATTGGGTAAAGGGAATACCTGTTCGACTTGAATTTTTCCTCGCCTGCCTTGTAATAAATTTGGGGTCGCTGTAGCCGTGCCCATTAGCTTCGACAGGCGGCCGCAGGAGGTCAAGGTAAAATCGAAAATCGGATTTGAAAGGTTTGTGTAATGAGGTATGAACGCAGCGAAACAGTACGAGACACAAGACGCCAGCAAAACATCAACAAACTCGCTGATTTTGGCTTCGCATCCACGTGCATCGTCTTGCTCGTAGGGCCGTCCGTCCTGCAGCTTCTTCTTCGCCCACCCACCCTCACCTCTTCAGTTTTTGCCCCACCATAAGAGTCCTCACCTTGGGTCTGCCAGAGACGTGCCGTCGGGCTTCCCAGTCGCCCGCCTTGCGTCCGAGTCTCGGCACATCAAAACCGAACGCTCGGATCACCCAAGGATCACCCCCTCGCCGTGCCCATCAGCTTCTACAGGCGGCCGCAGGGTAAAATCGAAAAGTTCCTAGAGACTGGAATCGCCACCGGGGGATACCATTCTGCAGCACTCCTTGCGAACATTCAACACTTTCAGGCGTTTAGGAACCTCCGAGGCAATCGAGCACCCAATTAACCGTCTTCAGGCTGGGTGTCGTGCTTGAACATTGTAGCGGACGTAGACATCCAAGTTCGTTCCAACTCGTCGACTGTCGAGGAACTGCGCCGTAGGGGAACTACGCCCCAATTCATCAAGTCGAACGTTGACTCAGAAGGGAATCTTTTGCCCAACGGACACTTTCAGGAACCTTCGCAGTTCCACCCCCAAGTCTCTTTCCAGGAAATTCATTCAGCCGCGACACTGGGTGTTCATCTGGTCTATACGTCCACAATCCTGGCTCATGCTGTCATGTTCACCGCACAGAGGGCCATTAAGAAAATTATGACTCTAGGACAGAGGCATTCGACCGTCACAGCTCCGTTCGTTAGAGCGGCCGAGAAGCGTGTTAAGACACAATCCTTCAACACTTTACATAAGTAACTGTTCGATTGACCGATCACCGTTCTGACCAGATCAGGACAAGTTATGAACCTTCAACTTCGCAATTACGACAAAACAAAAGTCTATGTCTCTTACCACTGGAATGTGGTGTTATCCACCCCACACCCTCCGCCTCCACGCCCTCTACACCCGTATGCCCGCAAAGTAAATTCGGGAACTCGGGGTTTGACTCCCTGATAAATTGGTACATATGCGGGCTGAAGCAATTCTGGATATTCATTTCGTCTTGGTCGAGAGTAACACATGTTTCTTTCTTCGATTTTCCTTGGCCGTCACAACTGCCGCTCAAGGATCCACAACCGCCGCCCGAAGGTAGAATGTTCTGCAGCTCCGAGACGATCGACATACGAGCATCCAATTAGCCATCCTCATAGTCCGCGCCCTCTACACCCGTATGCCCGCAAAGTAAATTCGGGAACTCGGGGTTTGACTCCCTGATCAATTGGTACATATGCGGGCTGAGATATTCATTTCGTCTTGGTCGAGAGTAACATATGTTTCTTTCTTCGATTTTCCTTGGCCGTCCCAACCGCCGCTCAAGGATCCACAACCGCCGCCCGAAGATAGAATGTTCTGCAGCTCTGAGGCGATCGACACACGAGCATCCAATTAGCCATCCTCATGATGGTCCGCACCACAAGGTCGCGAAGAAAAACGCAGTGCTGTAAGTACAATTTTACCTATCGGAGTTCGCTCCGTTCTACGCTCGCAACTCGGGGATCGATTCTAGAACGTGAATAGAGTCTTCTACCCAACGAGCACTTGCTTTCTTCATTTCATCGAGCCGCGGAACTGAGGAGGAGGAGGAGGAGGATTGCCTGCGCGGTCCCAAATTGAAACAGCAGGTAGCCGTACTACATGCATAGACGTATTATGTATGCTACCGATGTCCTTCATCGCCGCCGCCGTGAACAGCCCCACTTGTCATCCCACCTACTTAAGAAAAGCAAATAAGAATCGTGTTACCGTCTCACGACAATTGATGTTAAGAACTGAAAGTATAATGATATGTCTAGCCGCCGCGTAGCGACTTTAGACACGGTTGTATGCTTATCTGGTCCTACTCAGTCCTACTCGTGCATCCATGCTGTCTCAATGTGACCAGGTCTGGAAGTATGTTCATTCGGTCCCACTCGGAAACAAGTCTTTCCTTTGACTTTTTCGGGGACATTCATCGAGCCGCGGAACTGGTATCGTTATTTACCCGGGTCTACTCGTGCATCTATGCTACCCCAATGTGACCCGGCACGGTGTTACTGCTCTGGTTAAATCCATGGAGACTGAAGCTGGAGACTCGCGTTACGGAAGAGCCTCGAGCTGTATCTCGACTCGTGCGAGCGCCAAGCAGCGCTTGAGCGAGGTTCACGTCGGTGAGGTTGAATTGCCGGTGTACCTATTCCCCCAAATATGCCAAGGTGTTTTAATCCCTTGTTCACATTGTAATTAAATTTTTGACAGTGGGCGGGTCTCACTTAATGAGGGTCAAGGTAAAATCTCGGATTTTGATGAATACCATCAAGAATGATGGCCAGCCAAAATGGCGGGCCCGGACCCGACAGCGCTACTACATTACGGTTTCGAATGTGGCTCCGTCGGTGGGCAACAAATAAATCTGAAAATTTTCAGACGTTGGATTCACATGTCTGGCTCCTTTTCAGATCGCCAAGTTTCAAACATTCAAGGTTACCTGTATTTCGAAATTCAGCGGAGAAACTCCCAACCGCCACGAGTTGTAACGCGCAGAATTTCGTAAGTGTTCCGAGTCGCCGAGGACCTCGAATCCTCGAGGCTCGATCTGCGACACTCTAGAGCATTACGCCGTTTGTTTCTTGAGGCCTGAACGTGAAATAGGGGGCGCTAATTGAGGTGATCGGCGGTTATAACCTCAAGCATGTCCGACTATGACCGTACGTCTCTTCTGACGATATGTACACAAGGCACGCAAATTGAAAAGTTCCGACAGTTGAATCGACGGACCGAGCTGTCGCCGTCGGGAACGGGACTAAGCCATATGCAGCTAGATCGGCGCCATCAGATGGGCGCCATGCCCTTCATCGCCACCGATTGCGCCGGTCACCAAACGCATTTGATTCGAGTACACCGCCGATGGCTCCAAATAATCATCAGTTCTTCCACTTCGTTTCTTTGATTTCTTGCTCCCCGTCTGATTCTTTCTCGCGCCCCGCTTTCTGGAGCTAATCTTGTTTTAAACACATCTTCCTTCTCTTTCAGAATGACTGTCCTCACTATGCATCACCACTCCCCCGTCACCGCAACCGAGGTCCTCAATGGCTGGAAACCAGTACACGCCGCCGACGCCCTTGTTTCCTCTGAGCTGGACCTCGAAATCCCCGCCAATCTGACCGTGCCCCAGTTCCTCTTTGAATCCCGTCATTTCGCCCGCTTGGACCATCACCCGGATTCTCCGTGGCTCATAGACTCGGTCTCTGGCCGGCCTATTGCTCGCGACGAGCTCAGGGATCGAACTCGAGCCCTTGCCCAGGCGATGAGCGTACGGTACCATATCGGTGAGGATATATTCGGTCCTCCAGTGTCGTCCCTTGACTTGTTGCACTCAGAACAAGAGGAAGAGCCAATTGGTAGGCGGATAACTTGCTTCCTGAAACGCCCCTCACAGTATATCACAGTTTGTGTCATAAGCGTAAATCACGTCGGTGAGCCTATTGTTCGGCCACCAAGTCTACCTGGTTGACTTCGCGTAGACTACCCGACAACAGTATGGGCCTCCCATCTCCTGGGCGCTGCAGTCTTGTGAGCCCCCGGATTTCCTTTCGTGGTTAGGCGGCTTGGACTCAACTCCAAACAGCACCACCAACCCTGCATTCACCACTGAAGAGTTCACCCTCCAGTTCAATGCCGCCAAGCCCTCTCTATTCTTCGTCCAACCCGAGGTGCTCTCGACTGTTCGCGACGCAGCGGCGGCGTGCGGGGTGTCGTCTGACCGCATCATTGTGTTCAACACACCATCGAACAGCGCTGTTTCAGAACGTGCCGAGAACACCCCGTTGACCATTCAAGACCTGGTAAACATCGGGCTCGAGTCTGATCCTTCTTCGTTCCGGGAACAACGCCTTGGCCCGGAGGAAGGTAAAACCAAGACCGCTATTCTGTTCCCTTCGAGCGGGACCACAGGTCTCTATGTCTGCCTACGTTCTCAATGCAGCCGCTTATATGTTTTTAGGCGTCCCCAAGCTGATCTCGGTATCACATTACGCATTCATCGCGAATGTGCTGCAGGCAGCTGTCTACAACGCGGGAACGGGCAAGGAGACGATACCCGTTGCACAAAGGCGGTATAAGTCTGGAGATGTCTCTCTCGCAGTCCTGCCGTTTTTCCGTAAGTTTTGCGCTTTCTTCTTTAATTTAAGGTTCTGATTGATTGAGCTGATAGACATCCTGGGACTGTTGATTAACGTGAGTCTATTATGATAATAAACGCGCCGGCAACTGACAGCCAGCTAGCTTCACCATGCGCTTTACTCGGGGGTACGTCGCAGACCTTAACAGCCAGTGGATGTTAACCTCTGTTCAACAGATGACTGTTGTTGTGGCGCCAAAGTTCAGCTTAGGCGGCACGGTCAAGACTATTGAAAAGTTCAAGATCACGCATCTTTTGTAAGTGCACGTTGAAGGAAGCAAATGTGTTGATCATTGATCTACATCGCAGACTTGTTCCGCCCATGGTGGTGCTATTCACGAAGAAGCTAGGCTTGGATGTGGCGGAACTCCGAAGCGTCCGAATGGTTTCCATCGCTGGTGCTCCCCTGAACAATGATCTCGTCGCCCGCTTCTCCCAAGCTATTCCCCAATCCGTCATTGGCCAGATATACGGTATGCCCACAAATATTCATCCGAGCCCCGCGGAATTTGATCACGCCCCACCACGCAGGCATGACCGAGGCTGGAGCCCTCACCGCACCTTCTCTATCAGCACAAGTTGCCACGCCCGGATCTGGCGCGACCTCGGCCAGCGTGGGTAAACTCCTCCCGGGTGTTGTATGGAAGGTTGTTCGTTCCGACGGCACGCTCGCGGAGCGGGGCGAGAAAGGCGAGCTTTGGGTCAGAACCCCTTCCATGGCGGCAGGGTATCATCAAAACCCGGAATCGTCAGTATTTTTGCTTTAATTTATTCCGGATTGCTGAGCTAGATGGTACTCAGGTGGTCGGATACTTTTGTTGATGGATGGCTCCGCAGCGGAGACGAGGTGTACTTGAACGATTCCGACGAGATGTTCGTCGTGCAGCGCTTAAAGGTCAGCACATCGGATTTCTCGCAAATATAGTCGTTTCTTAATGCTCGAATTTCATGAATCCAGGACTTCATGAAAGTCAAGGGCTTCCGCGTCAACCCCGAGGAGCTCGAGAGCCAACTCATTAAACATGCAGACGTCGCAGACTGCTGCGTCGTCCCCGTTCCCGACGAATTCAGCGGCGAACTGCCCAAAGCGTTCGTCGTCCTCACGCAAGACGCACGGAGTCGTGTCGGTGCCGATGCCCAGCAGCGAGCGAACGTCGAGGCTGCGCTTGTGCAGTACATAGCAGAACACAAGGTCACATACAAACACCTCGGAGGTGGCATTGAAATTTGCGACGCGATACCAAAGACGGCGTCGGGGAAGATTCTGCGACGGCTTTTGCGCGATCGGAAACCAGTGGCGGCATAGTGTTCATTTGTTTTTTGTTTACTCCTTTAATGAGTGATATTTATCCACGTAGATGTATCTTATTATATATTTGTGCAGGCGCACAGCAACTCTTTTTTACTTTGTCCACAGTTGAAAGTTCAGCGAACGCGATTGTTGTTGAAATGGACATCCGAGCCTTCCCAATGTGGCAACCAACATGTCCAATTTGGGATTGATAGCGTACGCTTTTCAGCCGTGGAAAACGGAAGTTTCGAGGCGCGACCTGCCAAATTTCCGTACGCTAATCCTGGGCCTGGAATTTCCTCGTACTCGATAAGCAACCGTAGGCGTCGCGATCAAGAACCCACAAATATATGCGAACACTGCAAAATCCGTGGATATACGGGGCACGGCAATCTGCATAAAGACGGCCGCGCGCGTGTTGATATTGGTTCAATTGGCAGGATTCAACCATGAAGTTGGAAAATTTTACGTATCAGTGAGGTTGAACCTGCCTCGCTGACGTGCCCTCCACTACCAATCTCAATCTCGCGTAGAGACGAGCGTCGAACAATACGGCGCATCTTTAGTAAAGTACCTCGCCGTTCGCTAAGCGGCAAAGATTGAACACCGATCAGCACACATGTTGCTCCTCTCGCAGTGTCCGTGTCGTCGGGAACGAAAATCGAAGTAGTCGTTGATATCTTGTCCTTCGCTCCAGCCCTCGGACCAAGGTGGAGCGACAATCCATAGACAATCACCATGTGCTCCTCTCAACCATACCATTTTGTCCTAATGACCATGGTGTTGACTTGTGTGTGATAACTTGGAAGTTATCCCACTGAACCGACCAACCAAATGTCACAAGAAACGCATCGAGACGGGTTTCGTGAGTTTCTGAAGTCCAGTTTTTAATCATAAACGCTATGAACGGTAATCCATTGGGGCACAAACCGAATCAATTGACCGAAAATAATTGTCGCGTGCCGCTAGATAAGATTTATTCCGCCGGCGGCCGACTGGGAAACAGAAGGCTTTTTAGGGGTCAGATTTCCATTCCGAAATGCCATTGCAAAAATGGCGGGGCTCTGATAGCGAATGCACAAGGGACCGCAGCCTGCCTTTTGGGTCCAAATTTAAAAATGGCTTCATAAATATATGCTGTCAGGTCATGGTCTGGCGTAGACAGACACTGATTGTATCAGGCCGTACCTTGCGATACAAAACATGTCAGTCTGAACCCGCCGAAATGTGTTGCGCGACCAGCGGTACGCCAGACACTGGTTGTAGATAGGCACTCGTACCTCGCGATACAAAAGTCATCCGGACCGCGCCGAAATGTGCTGGGCGGCCAGCGGAATGACAATCATCGTCTTCGACCGCTAAGAATCTCGGTGTCCCTGCTGTGAAAGCAGTAAGAATCTGTAATCTATTGAAGAAATTGATGTTGCATTCAGTTGAACCTTGATGTATAGATGGAAACAAACCATCATAGATGAAGGACCCACCCGCACGGAAGAATTCACTCAACTGGAGTATCCTGAGACCTCATGGTTGCAGAACTGTAAGTAAAGGAATTTTGTATCAGTTGAAAATTGATGTTCGAAACGCATGGGCAGGCCTGCTCTGTAGTGAGGTCAGTTGATGTAATCATAGATTGAGACACGTAGGCGAGCCTTCTCGTACGAATATTGAGGTCGGAAACGTGGGACCACAGTAGTACGACCTGGGTTGACCTGGAGGCTGGATGATAGTGACTTCTGCTGATTTCGGTGCGGGATCCGCGTCGACTCCGAGTCATTCCGGTGAAACTCGAGACATGGATTGAATTCGTTGAGACCTGGTGGCTGGGACAACTATAAAAATCCTTGTGTTAGTTGGAAAAATTGATGCTCGCCACATGTACAGGTCTTCTCTGTATGTGGCACGAAGTATCATAGATGGAAACAGCATAGTAGACAAACCTTCTCGGTGGGTGCAGGCTCAACTCAACTGGATGATAGACGCTAGGTATTTATGTCGCTGCGGGATCATCGAGACCTTGTGGCTGTAATTCTTGACTGCGAAGAATCTTTCTATCAGTCGAAAGGTTGATTGATGTTCGCAACACATGGACCGGCCTTCTCCGTTGAAGCTACTAGTGTTTGATGTACTTTCACTTATCATAGATGGACACACCTAGACAAGCCTTCTGGTGCGCCAAAAGTCAACTCGACTGGATGTATCAGAGAGGCTGCTACTTATGTCGGTGCGGTGCTGGATGTGGGCCGCAACTGTTGGGCTACAACGGCCGTAAGAATCATTAATATTGCAAGTTAGTGGGTGACGGTTGATGAGTGGACCCACAACTTCGACCGCCCGGGTCAAAACAGACTACAAGGTGTGTCTCGGGGTCGCATGTGGAAGGTCATTGGACTGCAATAATGGCGCGAATCGCAAGTAAGATTAGATTCCCCCACACGCGGGTCAAATAGGCTCCATGTCGCTGGGCTGGAATACTGGCTACGTACCATATTTCGGGGTCGTATGTGGACAACATTGGAGCTACAATGGTAAGAATCGTGGTCGCCGTCGACGATTGGACTCACAAAAACAGACTATTTAACGGACGGAGCTCGGGCGGTATGTGGAAAGAACATTAAAAATATGCGCCCAACCTGAGCTGCTATTGAAAGTCATGCAGACTACATTTGTCTTTAATTGCAAGTAGCTCTTCGTTGCAGCGGAGGTAAACTGGATGATTTTTGTTTGCCCCAGAAAACGAAGATCCTCGCTCGGGTGCGTTTATCCATCTACAACGTACTTTCCAGATAAACTTACTTCAAACTCACTGCTCAGGTTCAACTCACGAATTTCCGTTCGCATGACGTGGTGATCGACGATCTGCGTACTGTGAAACGGGTCACCGACTTTCAATTAGGACGGTAATCACGGCGAGCAACGGAATTGTCAAACTTGAGACGAAGATAACGTTTATCGGGGATGCATGTGGGCTCAAATTGATTGAACACCGCACCTCACAACGAGGATCGGCTTTGAAGAATGCTCTGCCAGGGCCAGGGCGGCTCGATCATGATGGTTCCAGGCTGCGGCGTCGGGCGCAAGTATTTGGCGCCGGTAATTTCCGTCGGACGGGCATGGCAGCGCCGGCGAAATTATGACGAGAATCTGCGATCACCTCACACCCTAACAGATACCGATAGCATCAATCGCGCCCGCTTCTCAAATTATCCCCATCGACTTCTCCCTCTGATTGTGAATTTCATTTTCGGTAACCCGGAAATGTGACGGGCATAGACCCGGATAGAGCGACAACCTTCTCCACCTTTCTCTCCACATTCCACATTCTCACTGTCGGAACC